>JBBBVM010001100.1:1800000-2249436 GCA_037355625.1 Petunia x hybrida | reverse complement strand
TAAATGCGGTTATCCGGCGGTTTTCACGAATTTGTTAAGGATAATAAGTATAAAGTTAATTTTAAATAAGGATAATAGAAATAAGATAAGATTTTAGTTATGCCGATACTTAAATAACTAAATGACCAAATTTAAGATTAATTAAATGGATAATTAAGTAATGGTTGGTTGATTAACTAGTTAATGAAATAACAAAGGCTAAATAAAATTTAAGTAAGTAAATAAAATAAATGATTAGACAAATAATAATAATGATTAATTGGTTAATTGGATAGATAAATAATGACAAGATAATAACTTAATCAAAATAAATAAATATTTATATAAATTCAGTTAAATAAAGAATAATGGATAATAATTGATTGATTAATTAACTACATAATTCTAATGGCTTAGACCAAAATTGATTAGTTAAATTAAATAACTAAATTGATTTATTACACACATTAATACTAAAATACCACTTAATTAATTTAATTAATGAATAAATAAATAAGTAAATAATAAGCGATAGATAGATAAATGATTAGTTTAAATGTAATAATAAAATGAAGATTGTATAATTTTAAATAAAGTTTGATTCTTTTTTCACTCAATACATTGACGAGAGGTTTCTATTGCCTTAAATTAATTGGCGTGTCCCAAAGAAATTGGATAAGCAATTGTCGAAACAATTCTAAACATGTGATAAGAAATAACTTTAATATAGCGGCTATCCTACCAAGCTTCTAGCATGCAAAGTCCTAGTCCGGTTTCAGGGGCTCCCATAACATGCTTTTCTAAAGGGACGGGAAGAGAGGGAGGTTAGAAGGTAGAACCCGAATAGCAAGCTCAACACAAGCCCTGTATTTCACAAGTTTTCGTTTTTCTTTTCTCTCTTTTTTTTTTTTTTTACATTTTCGGGGATATCAAGTCCCGAAAAAGTGCGGAGCGGAGCAAAATAACTTCCAAATGCATGCGATCCCAATTTGTGAGGTTATTTAAACTTGTCCCCAAAGTGTACATGGCAAAGAAAAATAAGAAATAACAGATTAGCATTCATTCAAAGAATCATTGAAAATAAATGCAATAATGCGCATAAATCATGACACATTCTACTAGAGAGTTCCCACACTATTCTTATTCCATCACTTAAAGTAAATGAGACAGCCCCGGGACTAGCTCCTATGCCCAAACAATTCTCCACACCTTTGCTAACCTCCAACTACTCCAAATAAAATTCCCAACTATCTTCACAATATCCAGGGATGAACTTCCAATTATCTTTTCAATACCAGACTGCAAATCATGAAAGGCGCCACTCGGCCTTTCAAAAAATAAAAACCTCACTGGTCCTCGGCTTTAGTCAAGTCTCTCAGTTTCCTCGGTTTTGCAAGGCTCACAGACCTTGCTCATAGGGCTACTCACTGGTCCTCGGCTTTAATCAAACCTCGCAGTTTCCTGGTTAGCAAAGAGCGTACTGGTCTTCAAGGAGGGGCCCCACTAGCCATTTAAAGACGCAGGGGCTTCACTCTCCTAATATGCGACAAGCATACTTCACTCTATAAGAATTGCAGCTAGATAGTCAACATAGGCCTGCACACACGCAAAGCCATTCCGAGAGGGACCCCACTGATCTTTTTAAAGATACTAGGGGCTTCGCCTCTTAGTACGCAACTTGCATACTCAATCACATCCTATTATCAACCGGCATCCTACCTAACACCCTTTGAAACATTTAACCTAAACTCTGCATCACCACTAAATAACCTTAAACAAACTATAATTTGCCAAGCTAGACTCTTAACATCTACAGACCCCAGCTACTCCTCCTAATACCTGCCTGGGACACCTCCTAACCTTTGCGACCCTGCACCTGCCTCATCCATGAACTATCCTCATACCACCTTCAATCAACCAGAACAACACTTAGAACTTGCATACACGCAGACCAAACAGAGCAGCTTTCACATACCAACCAACCCATATGCCCACATTCAATATCTGAACAACCTGCTAGCACCTGAACCCACTCTAAATACTGCAACCAGACTCTTTCACCTTCTTCATAACAAAATCCAGACAAAGCAATGCCCAAATCTACCCAATTAACAGAACACCCAATCAAACCATGACTCTATTGACTGAGAGTGCTACAAAAGAATTAGGAACATACAATATATAGCTCAGACATTGACACCATTGAATTAAGTTTCATTCAAAGATATTCATACCAGAAAGCTCAATTTTCATGCTATTAACAGAGTCATACTGCTCAAGCAAACCAAATTTCATAAAGAAGAAATTTCAACTCATTAAATTAACAAGTTTATACCCTTTCTTAACAAGCTAAATAAGACCAAAAAGACCTAATTTTCCATCAGCTGAACTCATCTGACAAGGACAACATCATGGACACTTAAATAACCATACTGCACCATCCATAAACCTTCACAAACTGCACAATGCTTGACAGAACACCTAGACCCCAAGATCAAGGATTAGCAGAACCTAGACACTTACACAATGCCTCCACAAATCCTACAGCTTCTGCACTCAACCAGAACACCACTCTGCACCTAAACTAAACCCCTGCACTTCCTCAGATCCATACCTGAACTGCTACTATACTCTACCTCTTACGTGAAACACCCTAAAATAATGCTGGACACCTGAACAGATCAACTAAACGACCTACACTCTCTAGCGCTAATCACATCTCACAGGCCTTTCTGTAACAGACCCTGAAACAAAACCAGGACCTGAAGCAGACCAGACTCTTCTTCATACCTTTAGATTCCATCAGACTTCCCTAAACACCCCTGAAACAAACTCTTCACACTTACTGCAATAACCAGGCTACTTAACAAACTTTTGAACCACTTACACCCTCCTGACAACCTTACAAACAATCTACCTCTCCCTCTTATTTCAGAACCAGCAAGATCAGTTGCAAAACTCAGCAAAAGCAATGAAAGAAAGCATCTTTACTAAGAGTTTTAACCTAAAATTCCTCACTCATTTCACATTATAGCTAGAGATCAAATTTTATTCATTTAAAAGGTTGATTTGGAGCTAAAATACGTTAAAGATTCCAACTTTACATGAGTGAAGCTCAAGACTCATCTTAGCTAGTTCTATTTTTTTATATTAGTCTAAGTTCTGATGCTTAGTTCTTACATGGAAGGAACATTTAAAGAACTGAACTTTAAAGCTAAAATGGTCTTAAATCCTTTCAAACAATGGCATACATAACATTCTATTTGAAGCCAGATTTAACGAGGTCAAAACAAAACATACATGAACACTGATATATATATATATATATATATATATATATATATATATATATATATATATAAGAAGCTGTAAAAGAATTTCGAACTGACCTATTTGTGTGCAGTGAAATGAGGCAAGAATCTGAAGAAATGACTCGAGCAAGAACGACGTGACGACTCGAACTCGATAACAATACTCTTAACCCCAAAATGTAACAGTCAGTATTTTAGTTAAAAACTGAGAGAATATTTTCTTAGTGCTGCCTTTTTTGTGATCTCCAAAAAACTTCTCCCCAAAAACCCTGAGAAATGATAAATATATAGCAAGAAAAATTAGGGTTTTTACCTTGGTTGAAAAATCTGAATTACCCCTTTAACTTTTTTGATCCATCTTGTGAGATAAGGGTGAGAGAGGTAAAAATATCACATCTCTCATATTTATCCACACGAAATCGATCAAGGGCTCTGATTCATTGAGATTTCAAAATGAATGGACCAGATCACTTGCTCGTTGTACTGGTGAGAGAGGGAAAACGCCAAGGACACTAGCTGGAACAGGGCTACTCGTCCTGTAAACCCTTGTACGGAGAAGACGACAATGGTCGCGGGTCGAATTGGGGTTTTCGCGGGTCAGGGGAGGGGAAATCGGGTTACTGGATTCAGAAATGAAAGGGAAATGTATATGTATTGTATTTTTGCGTGGGTAGGCTACATTTTAGCCTTAGGACGGATTTAGCCTGTATTTTAAAGTAATTGAGCAAGGGATTGCGCGGGGTAAACCAAGATTAAGGCTAGGCTTGCGCATTTAGCCTCTTCTTTTGAAATCAATTAATTCACTTTAACTAATTTTAATTAATTAATTAATTTTAATTAAATTTTACTTTAATAATTTAATTTCACTTAAATAATTAGTCATTTATTACAGTTCGGGCCGAAATCGGGTGTCAACAGCTGCCCCTCATTTCCCGAAAAAGGATGAAAGAGTTTTTAGGGTAAAGAAGTTGACGAGAAGCCAATTTTGTCCCAATAGAAACAAGACTTTTGATTTCCAAGGACCAAAAGGCGAGGCTCATGGATATGGACGAACTCCGGCATCTGAGTTGCCTACATATCTCAGGCTGAAAGAGAATCAGGCCATATCTAGTTCAACGACACTTAGACACGAAAACTCGCACGATTGACAGAAAAGGACGCACGAATAGGAAAGAATTCAAACTGACGTCCTAATCTGAAACAAAAGATTAGGATAGAATTTGCTTGTTCGAATGCGATTTTTCAGATCCTC
This sequence comes from Petunia x hybrida, assembly GCA_037355625.1. Classification (NCBI taxonomy): domain Eukaryota; kingdom Viridiplantae; phylum Streptophyta; class Magnoliopsida; order Solanales; family Solanaceae; genus Petunia; species Petunia x hybrida. The sequence goes on along the minus strand of JBBBVM010001100.1, from coordinate 2,244,894 downwards.
GTTGACGAGTCTAGCTCATATCAACGATTGCCCCAGTTCACTGCTAAGAAAAAGTTCCACGTTGTGCTCCAAATGCCGCTGCGGTACTGCCAAAATTCTGTAACAATCTCGACAAACGGTAAGCGAGCAACTGCTAATAAACTATAATAATTGGAATAAGAAATAAATAAAGTGATAACATAAAATTGTAAATGCGGGTGGTGATATCATCAAAAGTTCTTCCTTCAATCAACTGACGAGGCGCTCCGCCCAGAGAACCTCTAGGCTGATCATTATTATGAAATAGTAAAGATAAGACAATAAGTAAGGTGGGAATGAATTGCAGAATATAAACAAAATAGGTCGATTGATGAGACATAATGCCTCAAGCTGCCTTGCCAAATCTTAATCTGTGCAGATATAAAACATAATGCTTTTGTAGGACAACCAACCGGCGAGACACACCGCTCATGGTATCCCATAGTTGACTTGTCTATTCTACTCTAAACAAGTATATAATATAATGCTTTTGCAGGACAACCAACCGGCGAGACATACCGCACATGGTGTCCCATAGTTGACTTGTTGATTCTACTCTAAACAAGTATATAATATAATGCTTTTGCAGGACAACCAACCGGCGAGACACACCGCACATGGTGTCCCATAGTTGACTTGTCGATTCTATTCTAAACAAGTATAATATAATACTTTTGTAGGACAACCAAGGCGAGACACACCGCACATGGTGTCCCATAGTTGACTTGTCGATTCTATTCTAAAAAAGTATAATATAAGGCTTTTGCAGGACAACCAACCGGCGAGACACACCGCACATGGTGTCCCATAGTTGACTTGTCGAATCTATTCTAAACAAGTATAATATAATGCTTTTGCAGGACAACCAACCGGCGAGACACACCGCACATGGTGTCCCATAGTTGACTTGTCGATTCTATTCTAAACAAGTATAATATAAGGCTTTTGCAGGACAACCAACCGGAGAGACACACCGCACATGGTGTCCCATAGTTGACTTGTCGATTCTATTCTAAACAAGTGCGAAATATAAAGCTTTTGCAGGACAACCAGCCGGCGAGACACACTGATTCATGGTGTCTCGTAGTTGACTTGTCTATCACTAACACAAGGTAAATTCTATCACAATGTTAAGATGGTAAGAAAGGAAAAGCGCCCCCTTTTCGGCAATAATCAAATGTAATGCTTAGATGCCACAAGTGTAGATTTGAATGATCTGTCAAGCTGAATCATATGCATCGTCAACTTGATTTGTGTTGCTTGTCCCGTCTAAAGGCTCTTTCTCTTTAAACCTTCCTGTTCCTGCTCTCAAAGAAAAATTTGTTAGTTTTTGTGGGAGGGGTGTTTGATTTGTGCTGACTTGATCTTGATCTTCTTGATGTCGCTTCTGCTCCCATGTCTTCCTCGGAATTGGATTTGTGAATCATACTCGGAGACTTGGCTCATGAACTCAATAGCATGAATGTTTGGTAATAAAGTAAATAAAGTAACCATGCAAATATTTCATGAAAGTAAGATGCCTTTTATGAAATTTCTGCCTTGACTTGAGCTTGTGACATATCTTAAAACAAACTGAACATCCTTTGCATCCACAACTTGCACCAATTTTGAATATCTTTGAACTTTGCCATTCTAGCCTTAGATAAGCAATATGATTTTGCAAAATCTGCCCCAGTTATGATCATCTGAATCTTCAACTCATTTGCAAAATTTGCCCCAGTTATCATCTTCCATATCTTCAAATCATCTTGCAAAAATTGCCCCAGTTATCATCTTCCAAATCTTCAAATCATCTTGCAAAATTGCCCCAGTTGCTTCCCTTAGGGGAAACTAAAAATTTTAATATTATAGAGTCGAGCCCGTTAAGAGCGCCTACTTATCCCTCCACAGGAATCAGACTGTGCGTAGTTCTGCTTACATAAAAATTTTTGAGGAAAATATGGCAATCTAAGTACGAAACTGCATCTGAATTGAAAAACCTACACATCTGCCCAGATGCATAGTTCGGAATTACATCATAAAAGATAAACAAGCCTAAAGTATTACAATATTTTGACCAAATCCGATGGGGATTGCCTACTTATCCTGTTGCCATTCCAGGAATCAGGTCAAAAGTAGTTCAAATTTTACATCAAAGGAAAAAATGGGAAATTCTTATACCAATGCAACCAAACTCTATGTGAGTTACTACGTATCCCGCCTTGGGATTCAGGTCACGCGTAGTTCGCATTACATCAAAATTACATTCAGAACAATGCTAACTTGCGGTTGCTTCAGACATAGTATCGGCCATTCCTTTCTGCCAGAATCAGTGCTCCTACGGATAAAACCCGATGAACCACATAAGGACCTTGCCAATTCGGTGTAAATTTTCCCTTTGCTTCTTCTTGATTAGGGAAAGATCTTCTTCAATACCAGTTGCCCCAGTTTGAACTCTCTCACTCTAACTTTCTTGCCAAATGACTTGATTATGTGATTCTGATAAAGTTGCCCGTGACAAATTGCATTCATATTCTTCTCATCAATAAGCATCAACTATTCACATCTAATCTTCACCCATTCAGCATTTTTAACTCGGCTTTTGAATGATTCTTACGGAAGAAATTTCCATTTGTTCAAATAAACTTCTTTAGCGCCTTTTGCCCACAAACAAAGTTGTCCCAGTTGAAATTCTAACGGTAATGCAATATCCCAAGAGTGCAAAAGGTAACTTTCCAGGGCATCATCCTCAAATTTGTTCAGTTGTTTCGTGATAGATCACAAGCAAAGTTTAAGCAGGTTTGATAATTATAAAATTGAAATAGAAATGAATATTTAATCAAAAGCATACCATAAAGCAAATAAAGTATAATAACATAATGAGAATGCAATGTATAATTTATTCAATCCTAACTTAAGGAGGCTTACGCGACAGACATGCAAAGACAACAATTAAAAGTCATTTTCAAAAGACATACTTTAAAGGCAAAAACACAATTCAGGGCCTCAATTTGAATTGTGATGCAAAAAGGAACTATTGAGCTCAATTGCCAAGTTCCTTTCAGAAGGGCATGAACTCAGAGATCATCATCTTCAGTTTTGAGTTGCATCGTCATAAGCAAGCTGGAGTACTCCATCATCAATCAAGTCTTGAATTTTGTGCCTCAGAGTAATGCAGTTCTTAGTATCATGTTGACAATATTCTCCATGGTAAGCACAATATTTGACCCCATGAGTCAATCTTGGAGGAGGATTAGATGTCCCATCTCCTACCAAGGGCTTTAAAACCTTTGCACCTTTTAACCATTCAAAGAAATGCTCTTGAGATTCTGTTGGGAATGTAAACTTTCGGTGAGCCCTCTTTTCAAAGTTGGACTTAGATCCAGACGCTAGGCTAGATAATGAGTATTGGGAACTTGGAGGAACCTTCACCAATTGGATTTCTCCTAATCTTATCATTGTTTCGATCTTGTTTTTGAGTGCGTATCAATTTCCGATGTCATTCCCTGGCGCCCTAGAATGATAGGCACAATGTTTGGTTTCATCGAACCATTTTGGAAGAGGACTAGGTGTTGCATCAGCAATAGGGTGAATCATTCCAGCTTCCCTTAGCCTTTCATAAAACCGATTGTAAGGTTCGGCTATAGGTTTGAAAGTTTTGAATACCTTTGTTCAGGGGTTTTCCATGGCTAGGCGACCTTGGCGAACGGAATCTATAGGTTGATGACTAGGTGTTGCATCAGCAATAGGGTGAATCATTCCAGCTTCCCATAGCCTTAAATTAATTGGCGCGTTAAGAAACGGGATAAACAATTGTCTGAACAATTCTAAACATGTGATAAGATAATAACTTTAATAGAGCGGCTATCCTACCAAGCTTCTAGCATGCAAAGTCCTAGTCCAGTTTCAGGACTCCTATAACATGCTTTTCTAAAGGGGACGGGAGAGAGGGAATTTAGAAGTTAGAACCCGGATAGCAAGCTCAACACATGCCATGTATCTCACAGGGTTTTCGTTTTTATTTTCTCTTTCTTTTTTTTACATTTTTGGGGATATCAAGTCCCGAAAATGCGGAGCGGAGCAAATAACTTCCAAATGCATGCCATCCCAATTTGTGAGTTTTATTTCAACTCGTCCTCAAAGTGTACATGGCAAAGAAAAACAAGAAATAATAGATTAGCATTCATTCAAAGAATCATTGTAAATAAATGCAATAATGCGCAGAAATCATAACACATTCTACTTGAGATTTCCCACACTATTCTTATTCCATCACTTAAAGTAAATGAGACAGCACCGAGACTAACTCCTATGCCCAAATAATTCTCCACACCTTTGCTAACCTCCAACTACTCTAAATAAAATTCTCAACTATCTTCACAATATCCCGGGATGAACTTCCAATTATCTATTCAATACCAGACTGCAAATCATGAAAGGCGCCACTCGGCCTATCGAAAAATAAAAAACTCACTGGTCCTCGGCTTTAGTCAAGCCTCTCAATTTCCTCGGTTTTGCAAGGCTCACAGACCTTGCTCATAGGGCTCCTCACTGGTCCTTGGCTTTAATCAAACCTCGCACTTTCCTGGGTAGCCAAGAGCGCACTGGTCTTCAAGGAGGGGCCCCACTAGCCATTTAAAGACGCAGGGGCTTCACTCTCCTAGTATGCGACAAGCATACTTCACTCTATAAGAATTTGCAGCTGGATAGTCAACATAGGCCTGCACACATGCAAAGCCATTCCCGAGAGGGACCCCACTGATCTTTTTAAAGATACCAGGGGCTTCGCCTCTTAGTACGCAACTTGCATACTCAATCACATCCTATTATCAACCGGCATCCTACCTAACACCCTTTGAAACATTTAACCTAAACTCTGCATCACCACTAAATAACCTTAAACAAACTATAATTTGCCAAGCTAGACTCTTAACATCTACAGACCCCAGCTACTCCTTCTAATACCTGCCTGGGACACCTCCTAACCTTTGCGACCCTGCACCTGCCTCATCCATGAACTATCCTCATACCACCTTCAATCAACCAGAACAACACTTAGAACTTGCATACACGCAGACCAAACAGAGCAGCTTTCACATACCAACCAACCCATATGCCCACATTCAATATCTGAACAACCTGCTAGCACCTGAACCCACTCTAAATACTGCAACCAGACACTTTCACCTTCTTCATAACAAAATCCAGACAAAGCAATGCCCAAATCTACCCAATTAACAGAACACCCAATCAAACCATGACTCTATTGACTGAGAGTGCTACCAAAAGAATTAGGAACATACAATATATTGCTCAGACATTGACACCATTGAATTAAGTTTCATTCAAAGATATTCATAACAGAAAGCTCAATTTTCATGCTATTAACAGAGTCATACTGCTCAAGCAAACCAAATTTCATAAAGAAGAAATTTCAACTCATTAAATTAACAAGTTTATACCCTTTCTTAACAAGCTAAATAAGACCAAAAAGACCTAATTTTCCATCAGTTGAACTCATCTGACAAGGACAACATCATGGACACTTAAAGAACCATGAACAAACCTCCACAAACTGCACAATGCTTGACAGAACACCTAGACCCCAAGATCAAAGATTAGCAGAACCTAGACACTTACACAATGCCTCCACAAATCCTACAGCTTCTGCACTCAACCAGAACACCACCTGCACCTAAACTAAACCCCTGCACTTCCTCAGATCCATACCTGAACTGCTACTATACTCTACCTCTTACGTGAAACACCCTAAAATAATGCTGGACACCTGAACAGATCAACTAAACGACCTACACTCTCTAGTGCTAATCACATCTCACAGGCCTTTCTGTAACAGACCCTGAAACAAAACCAGGACCTGAAGCAGACCAGACTCTTCTTCATACCTTCAGATTCCATCAGACTTCCCTAAACACCCCTGAAACAAACTCTTCACATTACTGCAATAACCAGGCTACTTAACAAACTTTTTGAACCACTTACACCCTCCTGACAACCTTACAAACAATCTACCTCTCCCTCTTATTTCAGAACCAGCAAGATCAGTTGCAAAACTCAACAAAAGCAATGAAAGAAAGCATCTTTACTAAGAGTTTTAACCTAAAATTCCTCACTCATTTCACATTATAGCTAGAGATCAAATTTTATTCATTTAAAAGGTTGATTTGGAGCTAAAATACGTTAAAGATTCAACCTTTACATGAGTGAAGCTCAAGACTCATCTTAGCTAGTTCTATTTTTTTATATTAGTCTAAGTTCTGATGCTTAGTTCTTACATGAAAGGAACATTTAAAGAACTGAAATTTACAGCTAAAATGCTCTTAAATCCTTTCAAACAATAGCATACATATCATTCTATTTAAAGCCAGATTTAACAAGGTCAAAACAAACATACATGAACACTGATATATATATATATATATATATATAAGAAGCTGTAAAAGGATTTAGAACTGACCTATTTGTGTGCAGTGAAATAAGGCAAGAATCTGAAGAAATGACTCGAGCAAGAACGACGTGACGACTCGAACTCGATAACAATACTCTTAACCCAAAAATGTAACAGTCAATATTTTTACTTAAAAACTGAGAGAATATTTTCTTAGTGCTGCCGTTTTTGTGATCTCCAAAAAACTTCTCCCCCTAAAACCCTGAGAAATGATAAATATATAGCAAGAAAAATTTGGGTTTTTACCTTGGTTGAAAAATCCGAATTACCCCTTTAACTTTTTTGATCCATCTTGTGAGATAAGGGTGAGAGAGGTAAAAATATCACATCTCTCATCTTCATCCACACGAAATCGATCAAGGGCTCTGATTCATTGAGATTTTAAAATGAATGGACCAGATCACTTGCTCGTTGTACTGGTGAGAGAGGTAAAACGCCAAGGACACCAGCTGGAACAGGGCTACTCGTCCAGCAAACCCTTGTATGGAGAAGACGACAATGGTCGCGGGTTGAATTGGGGTTTTCGCGGGTCAAGGGAAGGGAAATCGGGTTATTGGATTCAGAAATGAAAGGGAAATGTATAGGATTTTTTACATAAAAGTACAAGTTTTAGAGCTTAATTACCAAACATAGCAACATTTTAGTAAAATTACCCTATATAGAGGAAAACACAAGATAATTACAAATATAGCAAAAACATAGCAATATTTTCCCATAACATACCAAACCCTTACATTCTTCCTCATATTTTCCCCACTATCACTTTTGCTCCACCCATTTTCTCCTATTTCACTTTTACTCCCATTATTTCCCCAATTCCACTTATACTCTTCCCATTTATCCCAATTTCACTTTTCCCCATCCCATCCTCAATGTATCTCGTTGTATCTCACCGTATCTCGTTGTATGTAATCGTTTCAGCACCGTATCAAACTGTTTCTGCACCGTATCAAACTGTTTCTGCAGCACTGTATCAACTGTTTCTGCACCGTATCAAACTGTTTCTGCACCGTTTCAACTGTTTCTGCACCGTATCAAACTGTTTCTGCACCGTTTCAACTGTTTCTGCAGCACCGTATCTAACCGTTTCTGCACCGTATCAACTGTTTCTGCAGCGTATCAAACTGTTTCTGCAGCACTGTATCAACTGTTTCTGCACCGTATCAAACTGTTTCTGCAGCACCGTATCTAACTGTTTCTGCACCGTATCAACTGTTTCTGCAGCACTGTATCAACTCTGTTTCTGTATCATATAACGCATATACAAAATATATTTTTTACTGTATCATGTAAAATAAAATTTTCACTCTGTTTCTGTATCATGTAAAACATGACAGATCAGTTTGCATCTTTAGTGGCTATTGATCAGCAACCTGCAATTCGTGAGGAAATTTTGGCTGATTTCTATAACAAGTGGCAGCATGACTTTTTGGTATGTCTCTATGCCTCTAATACCTTCCCCATGTCTGTGTCGTCTTCTGGTCCCATAAATTGAAACTTACTCTCTGGGTGAACATGGAACAGTTGTGTCTTTTTCTTTTTCTTTTTCTTTGGAGAGGGGGTCTGTGAGTAAGGAGGACTCACCAATGTCTCTGTTCAAGGGCTGGTCAGCCCGTAATTCTAGTCCACTGGACCTGTTCTTGCCTTCTAATTGTTGATTAACCTTGTGACTTTAATTATTCATATCTAGCTTGCAATTAAACAAGTAGGTTCTAGTCCACTGGACCTGTTCTTGCAATTACATGATACAGAAACGGGGAGGGGGTGATGGCGATGGGGTGGTGGGGGTAATGGTGGTGGGGTGGTGGTGATGGCATTAGGGTGGGGGTTATGGCTTTGGGGTGGTGGGGGTGGGTGTGGGGTGATGGGAGAAAGAGAGAGTGAGAGAATTTTTAATTTGGGGAAAATGGGAAGTGAAATGTGTTAGATTATAATTAAATGTGTTAGAAAAATAATGCTATGCATTGTAATTAAAGAAATATTGCTATTTTTTTGTAATTAAGGGTGAAAATTTGTATATTTGTGTAAAAAACCCAAATGTATATGTATTGTATTTTTGCGTGGGTAGGCTACATTTTAGCCTTAGGACGGATTTAGCCTGTATTTTAAAGTAATTGAGAAAGGGATTGCGCGGGGTAAACCAAGATTTAGGCTAGGCTTGCGCATTTAGCCTCTTGTTTTGAAATCAATTAATTCACTTACTAATTTTAATTAATTAATTAATTTTAATTAAATTTTATTTTAATAATTGAATTTCACTTAAATAATTAGTCATTTATTACAGTTCGGGACGAAATTGGGTGTCAACAGCTCCCACAGGGGAAAAGCTAAGGCACTCGATGAAATCTGAGAGGCTAACCAACAATGAAGCTGAGTACCAGGCCGCCATAGTAGGATTAAAGCTGGCCAAAGAAATGGGAGCTGAGAATATAGAGCTAAAATATGACTCGCAACTAGTGGTGAATCAAGTCCTCGGTGGATATTCGGCTCGGGAACCCAAAATGAAACAGTTCGTGGTAAGAATGCAACGAGCACTCGGCGCCTTTCAAGAATGGAAGGTCATGCAAATACCACGAGAAGTAAACGTAGAGGCTGATGCCTTGGCAAACTTGGCCTCGATAGTTGAAACAGACGACTCGGGGACTGATGCCACAGTTAGAATGTTTACATCAGCCATGGGAAAGATGAAGCTGGAAGTAAATGTGGTGAATCGACATTGGGATTGGCGAACAAAGTTCATCTCTTATCTGGAGTCGGGGATTCTACCATCTGACAAAAAAGAAGTGGCAAAATTTAGAAAGCAAGTAGTCCCATACACAATAATATATGGACAATTGTACAAGAAGCTTTATTGCAGCCCGATGGCCAAGTGTCTAGGCCCAGAAAAGTATGAATACGTGATGAAAGAAGTGCATGAAAAAACGTGTGGTAATCACTCCGGAGCTAAAGCCCTCGTGCGAAAACTCCTCCGAGCTGGCTACTATAGGCCCGAAATGAGCGAGCATGCTAGAGTATTTGTTAGGAATTGCGACAAGTGTCAAACGTATGCCTCCATGATTCATCAACAGGCCGAGCCCTTGCACTCAGTAGTTTCACCATGGCCCTTCATGAAATAGGGAATGGATATCATAGGACCATTCCCCAAAGTTAAGGGCAGTGTTAAATACATCCTCGTCCTCACTGATTATTTTTCCAAATGGATCGAAGCAGGAGCTTTTGCTAGAGTCAGGCAAAAGGAAGTCATCGACTTCATATGAAAAAATATCATACGTCGATTTGGATTTCCAAAGGAGATTACCTGTGATAATGGCACACAATTCGTTGGCTCGGAGGTCACAACTTTCTTTGCAAAATGGGGGATCAAAAGAGTGACTTCAACACCCTACCACCCCAGTGCCAATGGACAAGCTGAGTCATCAAATAAAATAATCATCGACAAAAAGCAAAAGGCTCATGGCCCAATGAGTTACCAGAAGTGTTATGGTCAATGAGGACAACGGAGAAGAATAGCACAAGCGAAACCCCATTTTCTCTTGTTTATTGGGTAGATTCGCTAATTCCTGCCGAGGTTGGTGAACCAAGTCTTCGCTATGCTCATTCAACTGAGGAGTCAAATCAAAAAGCTATGCGAGTGGAATTGGATTTACTCGAAGTATGACGAGAGATGGCCTTGGTGCGGTTAACAACTCAAAAACGGAAAATTGAGGCCTACTTGTACAAAAAGGCCAAGTTGATAGAATTCAAGGTTGGTGGCTCTCAAATCAAACGACCAAAGAGAAAAACGCAGGGAAATTGGCCGCCAAGTAGGAAGGCCTCTACCGAGTGAAAACAATCGTAGGGAAAGTGTCTTATCAACTGGAAGACCTCGAGGGTAAACAAGAGCCGTTAAATTGGAACATATCCAATTTAAAGAAATATTACTTCTAGCATCAACGAGATATCGCTCCGAAGTCGACAGTGCTTGAGTCCTCATCTTTCACACTCAACCACTGGGGGGGTGCAAGGGGATGAGATCAGTGTGCATTCGACTCATAGACTCATAGCTCAAGTACTTCGAAAAATAACTCAGAATCGGGGACTTAACTCGAGGACTTCAAAACATGGAGATCACCCGAGGCCTAGCTAAACTTGCACGGAGGGCTGACCCCATAGGAGTACGCCTTGATTACTCATGCTTATTGCCTCGGATACCTTGTGTAAATTAAATTTTCCTAAGTACAACTAGGCTCTATGTAAATCGGCTCGATTTCCATCAATGGAATAAAAATTGATTCACTATCTTTTTATCCATTAAGCCTCGGCTCGAGGACGAGATGTCGTCCTAAGCTAGCTTCATAATATATTTAAAGTCTTACAAGAAAATAAAAATTCGAAAAGATATTGAAACAAGCTAACATTCAATATATACATATTCATAAGGCTCGAAGGCCAGAATAATTACAAAGGAAATGGCCCGAAGGCCCAAAACAAAATAAACGAGCAGTTACCCACTAGCCCCGCTATCACTACCCGAAGCTTTTCCTTCAGACGAGATATCACTGCTCGAAGGAAGTTGATCTAAAAACTTTCGAGCCGTAGCGACATCTACCTTAGCCCTGGAAATCTCGTCATCCAAACTAACCCCCTTTTTACATTGTTCGAGGGTCCTCATCTTGGTCTGAATGATTGCCTAATTTCTGTCAACTTTGGCTCGGGTAGCTCTCAAGTCCAGCTTAGCCTTGAACTTGGATTTGAGCTCAGAAGAGGAGACTGGCTTTTTACCCCGAAGGGTCTTCATTTCAGCTTCAAAAACCTCGTTCTTGGCTTCAACCTCCTTTATCTTCGAGGTAAGCAGCGAAGATCTCTCCTCGAATTGCTCGGTTAGCCTTCTGAGCACTGCATCAGCCTGCTTTTGAAGCTCAGTTCGATGACTCTCCTCTTGAGACCTCTTCTCGTCCTTAAGATTGGCAATTTCTCCACGAGCCTGGGAGAGTCCGGCGCTCGACTACTCAACCTCTTTCTGAGCCCGGCCAAATTTGGCTTCCGAGTCCAGGAGTTGTTTTTCAAGCTCAGAAACACGAGCTTCAAGCACGTTCCTCCTTCGATCCTACTCATCCCCGACCTGCTTAAGGTACGCTGCTCGTTTGGCTTCGATCTCAGCCGCTTTCATGGCATAGACGTAGCCCTACAGCCAGAAAGAGAGAATCAAAAGTGGAAAAGGCAGCTAAATCAGAAAAGCAGTAAAGCAAACAAAAAACTTTACATGAATCGCATGTTTAGCCGAATAAGCCATCAAATCGTTCGACAGAACGTTCTTGAGCTGCTCGTTTTCTAAAGACCCAAGCAACCCCTTACGACTAATGGCAACCCCCATGTTGTCGTCCAGCAGGCAAACATCGATCGAAACTGGGATTCGCCTAATCCCTTGAAGAAGGGCTATCTTAGCTTGAGTTAAATCAGCGCTCGCCCCTTGCAGATGAAACTGCCTCGGCGGGCTTAGCCCCGCTAGACTCAAGCTCCTCACGAACCTTATCAACAACTTGGCTCGGTTCCGTAATGCTCGCCACCTCGACCTCATCTCGAACACATACATCGTCTGGCTCGTCAATTAGTCTTCGTCGAGGGACTTCAGGCAAATCAACCCGAGGGATTTTAGCCTTGGCTGGCTTTTTCGGCATATCCCCTTTCCTTTTCAAACCTGAAGAGAGAAAGCGCGTCATTCAAAGAGAAAGAAAAATAAGAAGATATATGAAGGATAAACAAGGATACCTCTCTGGGCCTGAGTGAGAGTCTGAATAGACTCCTCTATGGACTGCAAACTAGCCTCAACATCAGGTGCTTCGACTATATCCTCTCGTCGTCCCTGCTTCTTCTTCTTCTTTATTTTCTTCTTCTCTTTCTTGTCTTCCTCCCTCTTCGCCTCGGCAGGCAACTCGTTAAAATCTGAAAAACAAGAGGAGTAAGACCAAGAGAGGACTCATTGAGAAAAGGAAATATTGAATTTAGAAGCATACTAACCAAGTCGTTTTCCCGACCAGCTGTTCTCCGCATGAGTAGCTAAGACCATCCAATCCCTGCCCGGCCTTCTCTCAACACTAATAATAGCCTGCACCCAAGCCGTTAAGTCCTTGGGAGGATTGATTGGAAGCTTTCTAGCTAAAAGTACAATGAAAAATTAGTTTTCTCGCACTTATAGGAGCCGAGTAGGAAACGAGACCAGAAGAAAACTTACTTGTTCTGTTCCACACCTCGGGGAATCCAGGCCTGGCAAAGAGAGAAGAAATAGGAAGAAGAACAAACCAATCACAGCAGCTACGATCATCGGTGTCGTCGTTTTTGGTGATGATGGAGAATTGGCCTCGTTTATTTAACTGCACAATTCCATCTTTGTGTAGAGAGGGAGAAAACAAAGAAATCAAGTAGTCATACTCGAATATGACCCCGGCTTTACGACTAATATAGTCGAGGCACTGAATGACCCTCCAGAAGCCGGGGCCTAGCTGAGCCAAGAAAACATTGTGTGACCTACAAAAAGTATCCACTACGGGATGAAGGGGAAGAGTAAAACCTATCAAAAATGGGTAAGTGTAAACACAGGATTGCCCCGGAACACTATCGCACGTGGGGTGCTTGGGGGCAGTAATTGAAATTGGAACCTCGGGGCCCCAGTTGCACTCCTCTCGTATCAAAGTTATATGTCCTTCCATGGCAAGGCTTGGAGAAAGTTGAACGGGGAGATTCCTTTTCCTTCTAATATCCGAGATCGTTTGCTCCCTCATCCTAAAATCCTTGCTAGAATCAAACTTCTTTGGGATAACCCGCTGAGGTTTACGTTCCCTAGGATAAAAGTTCTTCTTTTTCTTCTTTGGAGGCGAGGTCTCGTCTACCTCATTGTCATCATCATCGCCGACGGCCTCTTCAGTTGCCGCCTCATCATCACCAATGGAAGGTTCTTGACTGGCGACACTAAGACTATCATCCGAACGGGAAGAAGTAGCCGATAGAGGAGAATTTATCAAATCATCGGTTGATGCAAGAGTACTGGCATCAACAATGGTTTCACTATGAGAAGAAGAAGACATGGTAAATCTTTTAGAAGAAAAAGGAAGGCTGGAAAAAACAAGAATAGTTCAAGGGTAATTATAAAATGATGAAGATGATGACAAAAAGTGGCCAATTTATAGCAAGATGCAAGTGGATTAATATTCCATCATGACATTTACATAGGGAAGGTAAAACGAAAAGTTGCGGCCATTTAAAAAAGGCCACGTGCGGGGGATACGAAATTGAAGCGACGCTCGCCTTTTCAAATCTCCTGGCCGATAACACACCACGTCACTCTCCCGCCTAATTCATTTCCACCCCTTGGAAAATTCTGACAAATTTTTCAAGGGGTGTGGGGACTATCTGTATTGAGTAAAAATCTCATCGCCTCGGTGCAAAGGCTCGAGCCGCTAGACAATCACGTTTTACCGAGGACAGCTTCCCGAGGGAATAGTTTTCACCTCCACCTTGGGTAAGATCGAGCCAAGTATAAGGTCAGAACTCAAACAAGATTGAAGAATGATCAATACGGAAACACCTCGGAGGATTATATTACCTCGACAACAACCACATCTAATTATAACCGTCGACCGTTGTATGACCGTTGCTCGACCATTAAAATGAGAGACCGTTAGCTGGCAATGAATGAGTATAGAATAATTACCATTGAATGCGGTTGTAATCTTCTTGTCCCTATCAACTATAAATAGGACCCCTTTGTAAACAAGAAGATTCATCCAGAAATACAACACTTGACTTACATTCTTTCTTTTAAGGCTTTGTCTCGTTTTATCATTTCGTTTATTTCTTGCCTCGTTTATTTTGTTCCATTACGCATTTGCCTCGTTTAAATCCAGTCTTAGTTCGATCATAACTTTGATACAAGCAAATTATCAATCAACCCCAAAACAAATTCGATTTGTTGTCCTATCTCGATTTAGGAAAACACAACTGTTCTTGTATCTCTTCCTATATATTCTTCAACTCAATCTCCATCTGTCTATTATTTGTTTTAAAAAGCACCTACGTACTAACCAGATATCAGACCATTCCATGAATCTTCAAAAAGTTAGTGTTCAACCGAGCTCAGCTCTTCTCAAGGGATTTCAGCAAATTCCACTTCATACAAACAATTCTACTAAGCTAGCAGCTTTCCCAAAAATTTCGAGCAATTTTGACGGATCCAAATGGGAGGAATCGACAAATGCCCAGTCGAGCATAGTAGCTCAGGGGATCAAACTGGTCAATGTCCAAATACCGATGTTTTTCAGCTCAGAATGCTCAGAATTCTAGTCTTACTAACTTGAATCATGCCCGAATTCAGTCTCAATTGAAGAATTCCCACCTACGACAAGCTCAAAGGACAAAGGCTTCCTTTGCAGCATTAATTATCTGCTAATCTCTCAAGTAATGCTCCACATGTTGAAATCAATAAAGGGTATATTATTTGTAACGAATGTGGATCATATTGATAAGGAGAAATGTCACTATTGGTATGGATAGAGGAGTACAACTCCATTGTTACAACCAATCTCACCAAAGAAAACAGGGAGGGATGTTCTAGAATTACTCTAACAAAACTAACTACGAAAATAAAGACATTGTTCGTGCTTAATATTTCCCCTCACATATATATAGTTTTTAACCAGGGCCCTAATAGTAACTTAACAACTTCCCAATTGGGTCAACTTCTTTAGTCCAACCAGTGTAGTTCATAACAGTATTACACATAGGGAAATCTTCCTCTCAGCCCAAGACTACTTTGTGACACTTGCAGAAACTTGTCGATTTACTCTAGTTGGTAAGTTTTCTCATCATGGCACACCTAAGATGGGTGAGGTTAGGAAGAAATTCATTAGTCAAGTCCTTTTAATTAAAGGCTGTGTGAACATTGCCTAATTTGATTCTAGGCATGTGTTCATTGACTTTACTAATTAATGAAACTGACTTCAATAATGTTTATTTTAAGAAGATTATTATGAATATTCGAAATTACCCTATGAGGGTGTTCAAGTGGACACCAGATTTTGTCCCTGAAGAAGAAACACCACTTGCACCCGTATGGGCTTTGATTCATAAGCTGCCTTGGCATCTTTTCCAATAAATTGGTTGAAAATGCTATCGAGAAACCAATGGCACCAGATTTGGCTACTTATAACAAAACAAGAGGGCATGTTGCAAAAATCAAGGTTGAAGTGGATCTAACTAAACCTAGACTTACTGAAATTTGGCTTGGTTATAATGGGAAGGAGGATATATGGTTTTTGGATGGAGGTTGATATATTTAGTAATAGCTAACTTCAAAATCATAAATATAATAAGGAATGACTAATTATTCTCGCTAACTTTTCCTTCTGTTTCTCCATTACATATATGATCTATATAGTCTTCTTTCTTTTTTAAATTACTTCCTTTGTTGGCTTTTCCTTTTTAGTTTTTCACTTTTCATTTTACATGCACTTTAGTAGACCAAGCATGACAACTTTGAATTACCACTTCTATTACATTACAGGGAACCCAAAAAAAAAAAAAAAAAACCAACTGTTAGCAATAAAAGGAAAGAAAAAGGTAATAAAAGGAAGACTCTTAATATAACCTTGAATACTGTTTTCTTGGGGTAATATTTTGTTAATAAAAGCTTTTTTAACCCTAGAGAGGTAGTCCAAAGACTCCTCCATCATATGAGCAGTATTTTCTTCTTAGATTAGAATACTAACCTTGAATACATGATATAGACGAAACAAACTCTACTAGTTGCATGCCATGGATAGAACTAACTCAAAATTACCAATAGAAATCCTTCACCAAATACTCTCTCATATCTCTGCAAAAGATGCTGCTCGGACCACTGTTTTGTCAAAGATATGGCTTAGTGCATGGTCTACAAACCCCCATCTGAATTTTGATGAAGATGACTATACGAAAAAGCGTGGTGAAATCTTGGAGTGTGCGGACAATACCCTGGAAAGATATCGCTGTGAGAATCTTCCTATTTCAGGTTTCAAGATTTGCATCTCTCTGCGGGAGCAAACTAACCGTGATGCTATCCATAAGTGGATAGATATCATAGCAGAGAAACGGGCTTCATATTTCGAATTTTCGAATTCGGGAGAGAAATATTATTGTCAAACTTATACTTTGCTTGATACCATATTCTCTGTAGAATCCTTGCAACACTTGGAGCTAAAGAATTGCACAATATCAACACAAGGAGCAAAAATTAAGTCTCGTAGCCTTAAAAGGCTATCCTTATGTCGTGTTACTGTTTCTGAATCAGCACTTGATAGCCTAATTTCGTGTTGTCCTCATATTATGATGGTATCACTAAACTACTGCCAAGTTGAACAAGCTCGTATTGCTGGTTCACCAAGACTGAATATTATTGGTATTTGTCTGAACCTTAAAAGGGTAGAATTTTTGAATGTCAGCATGGATGATACGTTTCTCTTCAAGCTTATATCCAACCTACCCTTCATAGACTTGGGATGCTCAACGGCTAATTGGCTTAAGGCGATTTCTAATTGAGTTGAATCAGTTCATAGACTTGGTATTTTCCAGGGTAGATTTCAATAAGTTTAGCACCAAAAGCGTGAGAAAAAGTGAAGTTATTGGATCAATTGATCATCATCACACACCTGAAGTTGAGAATTTGAAATTATTTAAGAATTTTTCATCAATTTCGTCATATTCAACATTCTTTGATGCCCTCTTCTGGACTTGTTGGCCCAAGAGATTAACCGTACATTGTGACATAGATTTTAGAAAGTTTCTACGTCAGCTGTTGCAGAAGAGATCATGGGGAATGATCAAATATTGTAATTGGAAAGAGTATCTTATGAATTCTCGGATAGAGTACATGAATAAGAAAGAAAACGGTTGGGTGACTGTCGATTGGAATATATTGAAAGTCAATTGTTGTATCATTGAAGAGATCAATATAATTCGGTTCATTCCTACATAAGGAAAATAGAAAAGTGAAGAAACATCCATTTCAAGGAACAGTCTGTTATATAAAATGTATGAATTATGATATCTGTCACATTTTTATATTTGTTGGTGCTTGCCATGCCCCCCTTCTCTTTAGTAACAATTATTCCTATGTGTTATTAAATACAAATATATAGTCCTTTACCTGGTTGGCATTTCGACTTGCTTATTCTTCTCATTAGTATTATCTCTAATTAGAAGTCACCATCACTATTTGACAATCTTCACATTAGTATCATCAGATTAGTTATCAGCTACTTTGGCTGTTGGATCCATTCACCTTCATTCTTCTTCTTCTCTAGTTGCTCACACCATGGCAGAATTTGTGAGTTAATTATCTCTATGGTCATTCAACTTTGGGTAATTGGTCACTATGGTCACTTATCTTTGCTTTGTCTTTCTATGGTCACTCAACTTTGGGTAATTGGCCACCATGGTCATTTATCTTTGCTTTTTCTTTCTATGGTCACTCAATTTTGCCCAAGTAGCTCCTATGGCCATCCAACACAGAAATCCTAACATCCGTTCAAATTTTGGTGATGTAGCAACTACAAAAATATTTTGGCAAGTTACATAAATAGGAAAAAAATTAAATTATTTAAGACCAACCCAATTAAAATTAAACCCCACCCAAGAGTTCTTGCTTGAGGTGCCTATTTTTTCAAAAAATGACTCATTTTTCTTTAAGTCTATCAAGAAAGCCTTTTGGTAACACATTTTCAACATTAATTTCTTCACCTAATGAAAATCTGAGCACTCAAATGAATTAGTGTCTGGCCTCAACGAATTAGCGGCTTTTGACGCTTTCTATAAGCTCAAATTTTTATTGAAGTGGCATAAATTTTTTATTTATTATATAGTATTTCACAGTTTGTTTAAGTAATACTGTTTTTGTTTAGCAAAATTGGTTCAAGAGATTTTGCATTCTCAGATATTTTTCTTAAGGACTATGCGGCAAAGCAACTCCAACTCGCTGCCAAGATGAACAACTTCTTGGGACCAAATGTTGCTTTCAATGGGTTTGCAATATTCCATGATATTATTTTAATCAATATTTGTAATGAAATTGAAGGGAAGTATGTGGATTATCTCTCAACTCTAAGCAAGAAAAAGGTCACACCTGTAGGTCCACTTATTCATGAAATGAAAACAACAATAGAGAATGAGGAAAGCTCCAGGATTATTCGATGGCTAGTTAAGAAGAATGAGTCTTCGTATGTTTATGTTTCATTTGTAAGTCAATGAGCTAAGTGAGGCGAACTTCATTTGGGTGTTCAGATTTTCATTAGGCGAAGAAATTAACGTTGAAAATGTGTTACGAGAAGGTTTTCTTGATAGACTTAAAGAAAAAGGAGTTATTTTTTGGAAAAAAAATGGGCACCTCAAGCAAGAACTCTTGGGTGGGGTTTAATTTTAATTGGGTTGGTCTTAAATAATTTAATTTTTTTTTCTATTTATGTAATTTCAAGATATTTTTGTAGTTGCCACGTTAGCAAAATTTTAATGGACGGTAGGATTTGCTGTGTTGGATGACCATAGGAGCTACTTGGACAAAGTTGAGTGACCATAAAAAGATAAAGCAAAGATAAGTAATCATGGTGGCCCAACTATCCAAACTTGAGTGACCATAAAAAGACAAAGCAAAGATAAGTGACCATAGTGGCCAATTACCCAAAGTCGGGTGACCATAAAGGCAATCAAACTCCAGAATTTGTGAATCCCATCAAACACTGACTTATGTTGAATTGAATTAATAGTGCAGATAATATTCAGTATTCATATATATTTTTATACTTTATCTTGTTTCCATTAGTTCATAAATCTGAATAATAAAACAAAAAGTACGCGATACTTATAGGTTATTTGTTGGCGAACCCAAAAATTACTCTCAAATAAATCCGTATTTGTTGAAATTTCTTAATTGTAGCTACTATATCTTGGAAGATAATATAGAGATTATAAGCTACTACAACTTGGAAGATATATTAGAGAATCCTTTATTATAGCTTTACATCTTGGAAAATATTATATAGAACCCTTGATTATAGCAACTACATCGTAGAGGAAGGGTGTAACGAAATGCAAATTCCTCGATTATAGTAAATAAATATCAAGATTTTTCTCATTCATGTATTTATTCCCGCATAAAATTGTTAAAAGTTATGACTATCAAAAGTTAATTAGAACCTGTTTGGCCAAGCTTCTAAAAACTGCTTATTTTGAAAAGTGCTTTTTTTCTAAAGTGCTTTTCGTAAAAGTACTTTTAGAGAAAAGCAGTTTGTGTTTGGCCAACTCATTTGAGAATCACTTTTGTCAATAGTTAGAGTAATAATTTGTGTTTGGCCAAGCTTTTAAAAAAGTATTTTTGAGTGTTAAATTACGAGTATGGACATTTAAAGATTCACTTTACAGAACACTATATTTAATTTTATTATCTATTTAAAAAAATTCAAAATACATCATACAGAATTGAATATTCTAAATCTATACCTTAAAAAAAGATGTTATTGGATTAAATGTTTCTAATAATAATGATGTAGGTGTACGAAGAAAAAATAAGGAAAAAAAATAACGTACTATTTTTATATTATAATCATTTGGTTAAAATAAATAGGGGTAATTAGGTATATAAGTATTTCTAGTAAGGATATTTTTGGAATGATAGAAATTAAAAACAGCTTCTGCTTCTCCTCAAAAGCACTTTTGGGGAAAAGTTACTTTTTCAGCTTCTTCCCCACAGCAGAAAAACAGCTTCTGCTGCCACTCAAAAGCACTTATTTTTCTCCTAGAAGCTTGGCCAAACACCTCAATTTTTCAAAATAAGCACTTTTGGCTCCCCAGAAGCTTGGCCAAAAAGTTACTGCTTATTTGAAAAGTGCTTATCTTCAAAAGTGCTTTTCGTAAAACTACTTTTGGAGAAAAGCAGTTTGTGTTTGGCCAACTCATTTGAGAAGCGCTTCTGTCAACAGTTGAGTAGTAATTTGTGTTTGGCAAAGCTTTTGAAAAAATACTTTTGAGTGTTAAATTACGAGTAAGGACATTTAAAGACCTACTTTACAATTATTTAACTAGATGAATTATTTTACATTTATTCTCAAACACTATATTTAATTTTTTTATTTAGTAAATTTTTTTCAAAATACAGCATTCATAATTTAATATTCTTGATTTATACCTTAAAAAAATTATTTGATTAAAAGTTTGTAACAATAGTGATGTAGGTGTACATAGAAAAAATAGTGATTAAAAAAATAATGTACTATTTATATATTATAATCATTAGCTTAAAATATATAGAGGTAATTAGGTATATAAGTATTTTTGGTAAGAATTTTTTTGGAATCATAGAAATTAAAAACAGCTTCTACTTCTACTCAAAAGCACTTTTAGGGAAAAGCTACTTTTTTCAGCTTCTTCCTCACAGCAGAAAAATAGCTTCTGCTGCCACTCAAAAGCACTTATTTTTTCCTAGAAGCTTGGCCAAACAGATTTTTCAAAATAAGTACTTTTTGAGAAAAATAAGCACTTTTGGCATCCTAAAAACTTGGCCAAACAGACTCGTAAGCTACTAATTATGGGCGGCTAATTATGTCACACGTTAAGCTACTAATTATGGGCGGCTAATTAACTTATGTTTTTTTTTCTTTTTCTTTTTTTGTTCTAATATTTTTTTGCCAGTACTAGAAAAACTTAACTCCAAGATATATATGTACTCATCTACTCCACCGAATTGTGGTGTAAGTAGAATTCTTCCAAAGTCCAAACTAAAGACTTCCTCATGGGTGCAAACAAATAGTCCACAATTTGGTGTAACAACCATGAACTAGAAGAAACAAACTCTCTACTACTCCATTAGTGCATGCAAAGCCATGGATAGAATTTCAGAGTTACCAACAGAAATCCTCCACCAAATACTTTCTCCACTCTCTACAAAAGCTTCTGTTCGAACGGCCGTGTTATCAAAGCCATGGTTTAAAGCATGGTCTACGAATCCCCATCTAAATTTTTCTGTAAATGACTTTAAAAAATATAAATGTTCTATTGTAGTAAGCAATACTTTGGAAAGATATCTTAGTAAAAATCTACATATTTCAACTTTTAAGCTATGCTTTACTTTACCTGATCAAACTGCTGAAACTGATGCTATGGATACATGGGTAGATATCATAACACAGAAAAAGGTTTCACGTTTTGTACTTCTGCTGAATAGTGCTAACAGATACACAACACAGAGATATAGTTTATCTGATACCGTATTTGGCATGGAATCCCTGGAAGAGTTGGAGCTAAGCCTGTGCACAATACTGAAACAAGAAGCAGCTTTTGAAGATGTAATTAAGTACCATAACTTAAAAAGTCTAACCTTTTGCCATGTTACTGTTTCGGAATCAGCACTTCATAGCCTATTTTCATGTTGCCATCAGATTATGACAGTATCATTAAACTACTGTCTTGGGTTCAGTAGCATTCGTGTTTCAGACTTGCCTAACCTTTTGTATCTTCATATCTTTTACTCCCAAGTTCAGCAAGTTCATATATTAGGGTTTGTGTCAGAATCTTAGAAGGGTAGAATTTCTGAACATCACCATCAATGATACGGTTCTCTTCAAGCTTATACAACAACTACCCTTCATCAAGGAATTGATATTAAACTGTTGTCACTCCTTGAAAAATATAAAACTCTCAAGTTCAACCCTTGAGTCTTGTAAAATAGTTAATTGCGTTGAGCAAGCCATTTTGGATGTGCCAAAGTTACTCTCCTTGGTATTGTCCTGTCATCGTATTATACCACTTGTATCTTTTGAACGTGTTTCAAATGAATGCAGGATTTCCGCACCTAATCATTTTCTTTATAATGCTCGGGGGATCATTGACTTAAGGAGATCTCTAAGTGTGTTAAATCTGTCTATAGACTTGACTCTATCTATAGATTTATTGTGGCCTGTATCTTTCAGTGTCACTAAAAGCAGCTTGAGGGGAAGTGGAATTATTGGATCAACTGATCATCATCCCACACCTGAAGTTGAGAATTTGATAATATATGATAATCCATCTATAGAGTCATATTCAACATTCTTTGATGTCGTCTTCTGGACTTGTTGGCCCAAGAGACTAACAGTAAAGTATTGTGACAAAAAAATAAAAAAGTTCCTACGCCAACTACTGTTGCAGAGGAGACCGTGGAGAAAGATCAAATGTACTTGGAAAGAGTATTTTATGAATTCTCAGATAGATTACATGAAATGGATGGAAGACCGTTGGGTGACTCTTGATAGGAAGATGTTGACTGTTAATCCTCATTTTATTAAAGAGATCAAGGATATTCGGTTCACGCCAACTCAGGCAAAAGAGAAAAATAAAGAATCATCTAATTCAAGCAACAGTTTATCATGTAAAATGTATGAATCTTGATATCCTTTCATTTTTATATATCTTTTGAACTTGATGTATCCCCCTTCCGTTTCCAAACAATTGTGTGTTACTTGTGCAGATGCATTCCCTGGTGGAGAACTCATCGATTGGAGTGATTGATATAGTTTGAGATTAGATTTTTAATGCAAATTTTATTTTTCTTTACCTTATTTATGTACAATGGATACTTACATAATCAATGGAAAGTCTACCTGCTTTCGATTAATATTACACATACTCGTATGAAAAAATCAGTGAAGCATTATTTTGTCACTCGCACAATCTATAAACATTATCAGCAGTCTGTGCCGTGGCTCACCTCTGCTGCAGGGGAACCTTCGCGTTGCTTGTTGTCCACTAAACTTTCCTCTCGTTTGAATTTGCTTATTTTTATCATTATGCTTTGTGAATTTGATCCCCAACATGTTTTTATGTAAGCAGTTCCTTTCACTTTATTGAAAATATTCACATTAGTATCAACAGATTGGTTATCAGCTACTTTACCTGTTGGATTCACTTCAATTGAATCCCCCTAATCCCAGAATCTTTTAAGAGCATTGTTCTTCTTCTGATCCCAGCTAAACCTTCTTCTGCGGTGGTTTGGAGAGGTCCATGAGAGTTCTAATTTCTGTGTAGAATTGAACTCGATAAAGGTTAAACGGTGTATGCAGCCAATGTACACTATTGGTGTAGTTTCAGTTATGATAGAAGATTAGTTTCATTTTTACAAGGCTACTAATTGATATTTACCAAAAACTATTACTTGTAACAGTAAAAGCCAACCGGAATCCTCCAGCTCTCTGCAAAATCCATGATTTAATTGTATCAGCTTGTATTGATTTGTGCAATCATCTCATCTAAAAGCTTAAGTTGTTAGAGAGTACACACTTTTTAATTATTTAATTATATCTTCACATGATTCCCTCGCGTGCGAACCTAATTCTTCTTCATGAATGAAGCACATGTGAATTCCTTTTTTAATAATGGGTGTTGTGAGATTTGAACCCAGGACTTCTCACTGCTCGGATACCATGTTAAATTGTATATATCCACGACTTGTTGTCGAAGTATTGGACTTAAGTTCTTTACTATCCTCCCATTTACTAATATTTATCAAAAACTGTTAATTGTAACAAAAATACCAACAGGAATCCTCCAAGTTTGTTTGCAAAATCCATAATTTAATTGTATAAGCTTGTATTGAATTGTGCGACATACAGAAAACTATTCAAAGACATGAAAGCCAAAAGAGGAAGACAGACGCTCTCTCCTCCCTCTTCTCCTTAGAGAATGGCGAACTAGGGCACTCATGGCTGCTTCGACCTCTCCCCAGCCCCAAGCTATGGGAGAGCCTCCAAAAAATATCTCATATGCTTCTAAAATACAACCCCAATCATCAAACCAACCCATAACCAAAACACCATCAAAACCTTTTGAATATATTCATGGAAAACCAACTTTAAAGTTTCTTTTGGGGGAATTAGATGATTTTTCTAAGGAGGAAGGGCTTCATCAAGCAGTGATTTTGAAGTTTTCATCTGGAAAACCAGATCTTCAAGAGTTGAGGAAAGTTGTTCCACAAAAATTTTTGTATCAAGTATCATTATTTAGTTTTGCAACTTGAATTTAGACATGTGTTGATTAGGTTTGTGTCTTATGAGGATTTTGTGAATGCTTTATCTAAGTCGTTTGGTTATTTACAATGTCGAGGTGAACAATTTTCATATAGAATGTTTCCATAGTCGCAAAGCTTCAATCCTAGGGAGGAAACTTCTACGGCTGCTACATGGATTTCACTTCCTTAGTTTCCTACCAACTTGTTTGCAAAAATTCCATTATTATCTATAGCAGCTGTTGTGGGTAAACCTATAGCAATTGACAAAGCTACACATGATCGCTCACGCCCAAGTACAGCTAGGGTAAAGGTAATCCTTGATTTATTAAATGATCATCCCAATGAAATCAACCTTCAGTTTGTTGATGAAAAAACGTACTGAAAAAATAAGTGTGCGCTCCCAGGAAATTATTTATGACAATTTGCCAAAGTATTGTACAACTTGTAAGCACCAAGGACATGATGATAATGTTTGTCGCTTGAATGTTTCTGTCGTCAATGAGGAACCTGTTGAAACTAAAAAATTTCAAGGGGATTTAACGGATATATTAAAAAAAACAGGCAAACAAAAACGTTGGATGCAGCAACTATAAGATCTGTTGAAACACCTAATGGAATGGTTCCAACATTGCATTCTGGACAGCTTAGTCATGGGTGTTTTCAAGAGGAAGCTGAGACAAATATTGTTGATTTGAATTGTATGAGACAGCAGGTTATTAAGCACACCAGGGATGATCGTTTACAGCTTGGTTTGGATGTCGATAGGAATGGAAAAAACGACACATACAAGGCAACTTTGGTGAAGGAGCAGGCTGGATCAGCTGATTGAAGCTACGATTGCTGTAGCATTGGAGAAGCCTTCTACGTCGCGTATGAAGCTGCCTGGAGTGCAGCATGCTACAGTGTTAACCACTGGGGCTGCTCCTAACTATAAAGAGGGTGATGGAGAGTTGAATGGAGCTGTAATTAATTGCAATAATAATGAAAAGGGTATTGCTAATTCAACCAAGGGAGAGTGGAACGTTGTTGGAAAAAATAAGAGGAGTGGGTTACGAATTGGTTCTCCAACTAATGCAGCGCCCTCTCAATCACAAAAAACTCCAGCTCCTATTTCTAAGGGCCATCAGGTGATTACTACAAACTCTTTCAAGGCATTGGAATCAAATAATGAGTCGAAGAAACTTAAGATGATAAGAGTTGGGGCTGCTGCGACTGTTTTGCAGCAGGCATTAGCAAGGACGACGCCCACTGTATCGCCTTGTCAAACTAGTGAACTGCATGGAGGAGATAAGGAATCAATATTGTTAGCTCAATATGATGTTGTGAAGTTACTTCCTACAGCTGAAAACATTGTTACTGGGATATGTACGGAAAATAAAGCTTCAAACTCAATACCTTCGCGGGCTCATAGTTTTAAAAGAAAGGAAGCTGAACATGGTCCTGTTTATGGAGAAACTACGCTTACACCTACTTCAGAATTGGAACTTATGTGCAAGGGTTCTAAAAGTGTTTTAGGTGATTTAGCCAACGAGCAAGCTGCAGATTTTGTTATGGAATTTTTTGGTGGAAATTTGGAGCAATATGAGAGAGCCCGTGTATTGGGTGATCATACTGCTCTCATTAATGTTGAACATGATCCTGCACTTGCAAATTCTGTAGATAATTCTTCATATGAAAAATACTTCACAGGCAGTGGATGAGGATGATGCTATGTTTACGTCCAAAGAGGAGCAGGAAGGTGCAACAAGTGCTAGAAAATGGGCTGACATAGTGGATAAGGAATAACAAGTTATACAAAAAACTCCAAGTAGTAGTTCGAAAGTTACTGCTCCGGAGTTTGTTCCTTCTCATTTGGCTAATGTAAGCCCGATAATCACAAGCCAAAAGAAGCCTGGGGTTCATGGTTAGGTCCATTGACTGCAAAGCAATTTGAGCCAAATCATTTGATCCCACATCATAAGACTGAAGAAGAAAGCAAGGAGGTTGACATTGGGAAGGACTTAGAAGAAGATGAGCAGGCACTGATGGATGATGCTAGAGAGAGAGCAGCTAGGGCGGCTGATATCTCACCAAGAAAACCAAGGAAGAAGGCTCACAGAAGAACAACAAGTGACGATACCACGACTACAGGTAGAACAAACCCTCCAAGGGTTGCAAAAAATGTGGTTAAATCATATAAACATTGGATAAGTGGGAAAGCAAGTTGATTATTCAAGAGGAGCCAGATGGTTTTCAGAATCTGAGCGGGCTACAAGCATTACTTCAAGTCACTTGCGCGAAAAAAGGAGGCATTCCTACATGATTGTATTGTTCTACATTATTTTAGTATTCACTTATGTAATATCATCATAGAGTACACTATAAGCTCTATGATGGTCATCTTATTTTTAATTATTTCGAGTTCTTATTTTTTACATAATTCTTAGATAGTCGAGGATCTGCCTTATTAGGAATTGTAAGGCAAGGCCTAGCCCTCCTTACTTGTACTCTTCTGTTTTGAGGTTTTTATTATTAATAAAAAAAATAGTCACTAAGCACACTGCTTAGTGATCTTTGCTAAAAAAAAATAAAAAATAAAAAATAAATAAATTGTGCGACATTCTCATCTATTTCTCTTATTCAAACAAATCTACTTATTAGTGACCTTTGCTAAAAAAAAATTGTGCGACATTCTCATCTATTTCTCTTATTCAAACAAATCTACTGATTAGTAAATTGAGATTGAATTGACCAAGTCACAATATTGACTTGGCTTAGAACGTTTGAAGACTCCTATTTGATTTTAATCTCAAGTCACGATAATGGGTTTATGAATTTGCACAATTGGTGCTAAAAATGGTGATGGTGGTCCTATAGTAGTGACGGCAATGGCAAGGGCGGCCTTAAGGTAAGGCACATAAAGTCATTGCCTTATGCCCCATTGTTAAGGGCCACAAAATAAAATTATGCTTATATGTTACTGTTGTAAATATTGAAAAACTATTACCAAAGATTTATTAAATGAGAGCATAAATTTTGGAATTGTGACTTATGTACAATACAAATCTAGTATATTCCTACACGAAGGTGAATTCTAACTTATGTGACCATTGAAAAATATCAAAGTAATAAGAATAATTCTTATGAATCTTTAACATACATGTGAACTAAACTTTTTGGGTCATTTACAATTGCCTTAGAGTAAATAACTCAAATTTTTGCTCCTATACTAAGTGTTGTTCTGTTAATTAATAATCTCGTTCCCTTTTATTCATTCTTAGATTTCAGGTATTATTGTAAGTAAATTGAAGTTGTATAAATTTGTTTTGATATAAAATTATTAACTTTCAAAATCAAGTTATATTGATCTTTTGATTGTGAAACAGCTTTAGGTAACTGTTTCGGAAATTAGGACTTCGATTGGCGTGCCGATAGTCTTAAAATATCCGTAAGGTCCATTAGGATCTTTTGTAAAATTTGAGCTGATTCGGACCTCATTTGGTATGATTTTTTTAGAAGGTTTCTGTTTCAGTTGTCTGTAGAAATTAAATGAGGTTTTCGAGCTCGATTTGAGTAAATGAGTTCCGACTCGAAATTCAAAAGTTGTGTTAGGTTTGAATGGTCATTTGTGACCTGTAGCAACTTTCAAAAGTGAATTCCGAGGTCTTTTGGACAATTTCGCTAAAATTTCGAAAGTTAAGAAATCGAACTCTTTCCGTAGGAGTCGTATCTTGAGTTCTGGAGATTCGATTTGAGTTCCGTCTTTGCAAGCATGTCAGACAAGACATACTGACAAGTATTGTATGTTTTGACTATAAAATTTAGGGTCACTCCAAGCTTCGAAAGGTCCTGTTTGGATCCAAAGACCAGCACAAGCTATTGCTGGTGCGAAAGTTGCACTGTAAGCAGCTTCTTTATAGTATAAATACGATATTTTTAGCCATTTCAGGTTTAATTCATGTTCATTCATTTCAAGTCAGTTTCAAGCCAAAATCTAAGTGTCAACTAAGGGTTGTAAGGGTGTATAATGGTCTAGTTTGCACCGGACCGGACCGGTTCAGGGCTGGAAATCGGCTCGAACTGGTTCAAGCCGGACCAATAGGCTTAACCCCCCCTCCCCGAACCAGCCCCGAGACGGCCCTTCGATTTTAAACCGGATAGACCGATAATTTTTTTACCAGAACCGGCACGGACCGATCCGGACTGATAAAAAAAATAGGAAATCTAATTTCAACTGTTGGCAACGGCTCTTTTGACGCCCTGCCGTTGTCCAACGGCCAAAAATGGCCATTTTAGCCCCTCTACCACCCCATAACACCCCCCCAACTATTTTTTTTCCTATAAATAACCCCATTATTTCATCATATTTTTCACATAAATTATCAAATTCTCTACAATATTGCTAATCTGCTACTTTAGTTATTTGTTAAAATTTTACAATTTGGCTACTTTATCAAGTTTTAATTGGAGTTGCTATCAAAGTTATATTTGGCTATTTGTTGAAATTTTTGATTATCAAATATTCAACTAATTAATTGGAGCAAAGGATCAAATTTCAACTTCACCTCAATTATAGGATTATATCTGGTTGGTTGTTCCTACTTCCTACTCCTTTTATAATTTTTTGTCATATATTTATTTTTAATTTGCTATAATTATGTCTCAAAGAGGTTCAACTGGAACTAGTGGTGGGGCCGAGCACGTGGTCGTGGGGGAAATAGAGGTAAAGAAATTGCTGGTAGTTCTAGTCAGTTCACCCAAATAGATGATTCTCACTATTATCATGATGTTAGCACTAATAATCCACTTGATAATGATTTGTTAGAAGCACAATATGACGATCAAATCAGGGTTAATTTAGAAGAAACACATGAATTCCAAACTAGTCCACTTGAAGTTCAGTTTGATTTGCATCCTATAGCTCCTACTAGAGAACTGGCTAAACGTAAGGAAAGATATTAGGTGTGGAAATTTATGGAAAAGAGAGTTGCA
The DNA here is from genome assembly GCA_037355625.1 of Petunia x hybrida. Taxonomy (NCBI): domain Eukaryota; kingdom Viridiplantae; phylum Streptophyta; class Magnoliopsida; order Solanales; family Solanaceae; genus Petunia; species Petunia x hybrida. The sequence goes on along the minus strand of JBBBVM010001100.1, from coordinate 2,215,420 downwards.
GAACAGAAGATCGTATGTGGACTTTATAAAAAGGATTGGGTTTTTAAAACCGAGGGTAACGAAGGTGGGACGGGTAAAATTAGGACGCAGTTACAAAAGATACATCCTAAAGAATGAGCAATGAGGGCGGGGATATTTATTTAGGGACTGAACATGGGGGAGTAGCGCATGATCAATCTTCGCGTACCCAGACACAACTTAACCCAGTAACAGGAAGGCTTCTTCGTTATGATAAGCAAAGGGATAGGGAAAATATTGCTAAACTGGTCGCGGTAGAGGCTTTACTGTCACGACCCAAAATCTTGGATAGTCGTGAGGGTACCCGAACTAACCCCATTGGGCAAACCCACTCGTTAAATTAATATTACCGATGAAAAGAACTATAATAAATCCAAATGATGTGGCTTTGATAACAAAATGCGCAGAATATCCCTAAATATAAGAAGAAGGTCTAGTCCTCTACCATAAGTCATGAACATCTATAAGATAAATTTATGAATGAAATATCCCAAATATTCGAAAGAAGTGACGACATGAATGAAATAATTGAAAGGTGCGCCACCACGGAGCAATGATGGCTGGCTCACCGCTGATATGTAGAGAAATCTTCAAACTCTAGTCACGGGGCTCACTGGTACTCAAAATCGTATCTGCCCGGATAAATAATAAGAAAACAACCAGAAAATAACATAAGTCGGAAGGACTTAGTAGGTGGATAGACTAGTTCCTCTAAAAAAAAGTAAACCAGTCTAAACAATTAATTAATAGAATAGAGGAGGGAGAAAAGAAATATATTATAACTCATTATTCCAATAATTCATCAAATCACATAATAAATATCAGCTAATCTCAGTCAAGGAAACCAACAATTAACCTTAACTCATAGCATAACATAATGTGTGGGCCAACTCCGAAATAGATAATAGATTTGATAGTGGACCAACCCCGAGACTATCAATTATGGATCAACTCCGACATAATAGTGGACCAACTCCGAAATAAAATAGTAGCTTTGATAGTGGACCAACTCCGAGACTATCAATATGGACCAACTCCGAAATAAATAGAAGCTTTGATAGCAGACCAACTCCGAGACTATCAATATGGACTAACTCCAAAATAAATAGTGGACCAACTCCGAAAAAAATTGATAGTGGACCAACTTCGAGGCTATCAAATGAACCAACTCCGAAATAGATAGTAATGATAAATTTCAAAGCTACATGTCCGAAAGCCAACATAAAAATCCGAAACATAATAATATATGCTCGTAGTAAACAACTTATATCTTTCCTAAAAAAAAAGATTAATGAATTGACAATATATAGGTCCTCAACTAAGAAGAGATTTAGGCATTATGACTTTGTAGTACCTATGTTTTTTAGACAATGAAGTCACCTATAATAGGATAAAAATAATCGTAAGACAATTTATTAAGTTCTGAAAAGTAATGCAAATATGAGAGTTAATTTCTAAAATTGTCAATTATTGATAAGTATCTAAAAAAAGTCACTTTCCTTTTGTTTGGAACAAAAATATCACTCAACTTATCCAAAATACCTTAAAAATTCATTCTCCTAAGTTGTGGGTTAAAGATCACCGAAAAATGTTGACATGAAATTTTATTTTAGTTTTTTTTTTCTTTTTTCAGCATATTTTAGTTCTTTTTATTAAAAGTTAATCCAATATATATTTTAATTTTAATAAAAAGAACTAAAAGAACTAAAATATTTATTGGATTAAATTTTAATAAAAAGAACTAAAATATCCTGAAAAAGAAAAAAAACTAAAATAAAATTTCATATCAGCATTTTTCGATGACTTTTAACCCACAATTTAGGATAATGGCTTTTTAAGGTATTTTGGATAAGTTGAGTGATATTTTTGTCCCAAACCAAAGAAAAATGACTTTTTTAAATACTTATCAATAGTTTAGTGACCATTTTAGGAATTAACTCCAAATATAATTACCTAATTAAATAGTAATAACATAGATCCAATGAAACGACCTCGGTCAGTCGTTTCGGAAGTTAGGACTCTGATTGGCGTGCCGATAATTTTAAAATATTCATAATGTCCATTAGGACCTGTCTGTAAAATTTGAGCTAAATCAGGCCTCGTTTGGTAGGCATCGAAAGAAGGTTTCAGTTTTTAGTGTCGATAAATATTAAAAGGAGATTTTTGAGCTCGGTTTTGGCGAATGAGCTCCGATTCGAAATCTGAAAGCGCCGTTAGGTTCGTAAGATTATTTGTGACTTTTGTGAACTTTCGAAAGTGAATTTCGATGTTCTTCGGCTAGTTTTCGCTAAAATGCCGAAAGTTAAATAATTTGACTTTTTCTATTTAAATTCGCATCTTGAGTTTCGGGAGTCCAATTTGAGATCCGCCTTCCCAAGTATGTTACATATATTTTATATAACTTATATAAAAAAGTTTGAATTATTTCGAATATCATAAAGTACCGTTTTAATTTTCGTTGCGAAAAGAAAAGAAAATAAAAGAAAAGAAAAAGAAAAACGACAAAAAAAAACAAAAAGAAAGAAATGAGTATATGTTGAGTCATTCTCGTTTTTCTGTTCATATCGTTTTTTTGTTTCTGTTTTTGAATGTATCAGCAGCTGATACATTCAAAAACAGAAACAACAGAAAAACGAGAATGACTTAGTGTAGAAAAAAATGCCAGAAAATGAAAAAAGAGCCGGAGAAAAATAGTATTTTCACCCCCGAAACATTGAGGTAATGATCTAATATATTATTTGAGTTTATTACGTGTGTTTGAATATGTTTTAACGGTAAAACTTGGAATATTAGACATCGTTTTAATAAGTTCAATTAATAGTTTAAAGGGTCAAATGGACCCCGATAATGGAATTGATTATATATTCGTACTCAGTGAGTTATGGGCAACTTATAAATGTAATTTATTTAGGGTTTGGTTATGTGACCTTAAGCCCTGTACATAGGCCTGGCCTGCGTATTGCGTATGCGAATGGGATATCAGGTTCCTAACCGGATTACCCTAAGATGTGAGGAATGAAGCCTTTAGCCTTATGTGATATATTTTTCTGGTTATTGAATACAGTGGGATCGTTTGGCAATGAATCCAAAGGAGAAAGCGGTTATTGAGTGGCTGTACTAACCTTGTAACAAGGTAAGTGTTTATATCCATTTCTTTGGAGGCACCTGGCCTCGTGGATTTTCTACCACGTGTTCCTTACGTGTGTAGCTGCCGATAGGCGTACTCATTACGCCTTATCTTTGGATTTACATTGTATATTATATGTTATGTCCTGTTATTGGTATTGCATTGAGGATCTGAGCATTGTACTTTGGCTCTGAGTTGGCATCTACTTCCCGGCTGTCGATGAGAGTCCCCCGCCGGTGGAGGGTTATTATTGCATCACATTGCATTCATATGCATTATATGTCATTCATATGCATTACATTGCATATCATATTGGGTGCAGGAGTATTCCGCTCCATTGTATCATATTGAGGGTAGGAGTATTCCGCCCCAGGAGCAGGAGTATTCCGCTCCATTGTATCATATTGAGGGTAGGAGGATTCCGCCCCAGGAGAGTGCAGGAGTATTCCGCCTCTGGTTTATATTATAAACCAGAGGCGGAATACTCCTGCACTCTCCTGGGGCGGAATACTCCTGCACCCAATATGATATGCAATGTAATGCATATGAATGACATATAATGCATATGATATCGGGTGCAGGAATATTCCGCCCCAGGAGCAGGAGTATTCCGCTCCAGTTGGTTATCAGATTGGATTCCCCTCGAATGCAGGAGTATTCCGCTTCGGGATGGGATTACGGGCACATGTGACCCTTTGCATCATATTTCATTTCATCTCACTTCATTTCATTTCATCCTCAATTCATACTATTGGATAGACTTGCGGTACATGACTATTGTTCTGCTTATATGTGCATTGCGTATTTGTTGATATGTTTCTGGCACGCATCCTTGGTTGAGTTTATAAGTTTCTTACGTATTTCCGGTTGTTATCTGGCTCTGCCTTTTTATAATTTAAATAAAAGGAATTTGGTCTATCTGTTTCTTTTCTCCCCGGCTAGCTATCCTATTCTTTGAGGTGGCTAGTCTGCCCCACTTATCGAGTCCTTTTGACTCACCCTTGTTTGTTTTTTATTTCTTGTCTATCTATTTCGTTTCGGCAGGTTCGCTCCAGGATTGAGTTGGCCACGTTGTGAAGGAGCGGAAACGACCTCAGCTGTCAGGGTGAGCCAGCTTTATTCCGGATGGCCACCAGTTTATTGTTTATTATTTCAGTTGCATTTTGCTCCCTTCAAGAGGTATCTGTTTTCTTTTGTACTCTAAGATGTCTAGTCTGCATAACCCTAAACCTAGTATGTTGGGTAGTCAGCTGTAATTCTTTTTGTACAGGTTAGAGGTATCAGTATGTCTGTATTTTTATTTTAAGTCTTGTCTTTATTTATGAATTATTATATTTATTTTCCTAATTTAATTGGTAAGAGTTTACCCGACGGGTCTAGGGGAGGATGTCGGGTGTCCGCATGGTCTAGTCGTAATCCGGGTCGTGTCATCCAACAACTCGCTGAATATGAAAAATAACTCCTAGACATTGAATAGACTCTTGTGATTCCATAAAGTCATTACTGTATTTTATTATTACTAGTATCCATCGCTTTATTCTGTGAGCAATTGTAATCTGCCGAGACCATAGGGCGTTGTGTTCTTATCAACTTACAATTAGTATATTAAAGACGTGAAAGCACACAGTCCGTACGACATGACTCTCTCTCTCTCTCTCTCTCTCTCTCTCTCTCTCGAGAGAGAGAGAGAGAGAGAGAGAGAGAGAGAGAGAGAGAGAGTTATATTAATTAGCATAGTAGTTATAAAAATAGTTAGGACAAAATATTCGTTCACTGTCTTAAAACTAAAATATTGTATTAATTGAAAAAAGCAAACTTTTAAGATATCCCTATTAAAATTGCAAATCTAATGATAGTTGGATTTGTACGGAAGTATTCCAATTATTTAGAGGTATATCCAAACTTACAATGTTGCATTTATATTTAAAAATTACGGATAATGATAAAGTTAAAAATTGTTAAGGATATAAAATTCAAATTTAAAAATTCCTCATAAGGTGTGAATTTGTTGTTCTCCCTTATCCAAATTTAACTAAACGACTAAGCTAATAATATAATTTGGCTTAGAGATTTTTTTTTTTTGTACTAGAATTAAAAGATAAGCATTGTTTAAATATAAGAATTACTACCATATTTTTAGCAAATTAAAAAGATAATGAGTTATCTATTATTCGCGAAACTCCAATTTGTTCTTCAAAATTGACTAGACCTTTGCTGGCAACACTTTTGAAAAAATAATTACTACCATATCTTAATTAATTAAAAAGATAAAGATAAAGAAACTTGAATGTAGTCAGGTGAATTTTTGAATTTGAATTATAACATCATTATCGTAACTCAAATTTGCTATTCAAATTTGACATGGAATTTGTTGGCAATGAGATTTTTTTAGGAATCTATTTTTGAAGTGGCTCTTAAATAATGATTTTTGCTCATAATATATACAAGTCTTTCATACGTGTTCTGCAACAACTCTAAAGTTATGAACCAAAGGAACTTAAAGAACATAAATTTTTGAATTTTTAAATATGTAATCTGCCTAGATTTTCTTGATCAGTGATTCTTTTTGTACTATATCATTATGCTGGTGAGGTTGATCCGATTCAATTAATTCACTAACTTTTATCCATGTCTTTCTTTGTACAGGTCCTGCAAGATGAAGCAAATCTATCTCATAAATATGATGGGAAAGTTTAAGATTCATAAAAAAGATAGAAAAACCAATGATACGACCACCGAATCATTTACACACACAGAGATGACATATAAGGTGTTGAAATTTCTTCTTCAGTTATCATTACAATAATGTTACACCAAAAATCATGATTTAAGAAAAATTATTCTTGGGCTCTCATAGACCTGTTTTTTTAAAAAAAAAAATTAATTTATATTTGTAATTAAAATGGTAGCGCAAAAATGGAGGTGATACAACATAGAGTTAATATGATGTATTTTTCTTTATCTTTTGGTTTTCTTTAAGATGGTTCAGCTTGCTAAATTCTATTTCAAATTTTCACGATGAACAAATTCTGAAATTGCATTTTTTGAAAACTTCTGTTGTGACAGAATAAAGGCAAAAGTTTGGGTAAGTAATTGCAAGTTAGCAGGGTTTGATATAATAATTTTTCATGTGCATAGCAATAATCATTAATTACTAATGCTTTTGGGCTAAAATAATGTTTTGTTTTGATTTGTAAGTAATGATATTTTGCAAGAACAAGTTCAACGGAAAAAAAGACTATGCCAGACAAACGGAAAATTGGTTGTTGTTTATCTATGTAGGTTGACATAGCCTATCAAATGGTGTATTTGCTAGAGTGCCGATGTTCTGATGGTGCAATAATGGATAACGAATCCAAACAGGTTGAAGTATAGGAGGTAATGCCTGATAATTCTTGAATATCATCCAAAGAGGTTGAAGTAGCTCATAGAAGAATAAGAACTAACTGGTTTCACATGTACGTATGGTATTTTATCTCAAATCGAGCTTTTTATTTAAAAGTATTGTCTTTGATGTTTAAATTTTGAATGAAAGATAAAGTGATCTTCAGATAACTAATGATTTTCTGAATTTGCGTGACTATTCCTATTTGTTCCAAATGTATGAAAATTTTTGCTGACTCGATAATATATGAACTCCAAATGAATGTTTCCTTTAAATATAAATCCTGCGGCATAATTTATCCATGATATCTTGAATTTGATTTGTAAAATGGAAGACAAACCATCCCTAACAAACTGGTTTGATTATTCAAATTTGAATTTAAATAAACTTTGAGTTTGACTAAAATTTTGGGGAATTTTCAAAACTAGGCACCCCTCAACACAAAATTACAAATGAGAGGCCACATTTCATCCATAGCACCCCTTTATTTTTATATTACACAACATATCACCCCTTATTTTCAAAATTACACAACATAGCACCCATTTAAACTAAAACCCTAGGAACCACTCCCCCACCCTCCCCCACCACTGCCCCACCACCAGAAACCGACCTGCCGCCGCCGGCCGGCGGTGGCCGGTGGCCGGAAAATCAAAAAGTCACCGGATTTATTTATTTTATTTGTGGATTTGTTTAAATAATTATTTTTGATAATTTTATACACCTAAATCTTTCAAAATAATAAATTATACATGTAAATACATATAAAATTGTGTATGCAAGAAGAAAAATACAAAAATATACACAAAAATATAAATTTTATACAAAACATCCATAAAAGTGCACGAATCTGAAACTTATACTATTTTATTCATTGTTCATACACGCATATACAGCTTTATACAAAATTTACAATGCATAGAATGTGTTTTATACACTGTTAATGCGTACATATACAGATATATACATTTTTATACACGTTTACAGAATTGTATAAACTTGTATAAATATGTATAAAAGTGTATACAAAAACAAAAACAAAAAAGAACAAAAAGAAAACGAGACGAAGAAGAAGCAGCATCAGCGGTGGTGGTGGTGACCACGACTTCAGTGGCTTATACAGATTTATACATTTTTATACACGTTTACAGAATTGTATAAACTTGTATAAAAATGTATAAAAGTGTATAAACTCACAAAAATAATGTTAAACAGTGCCCTAAGCAGATTTTACACAAAAGCTTAACAAAAATCCAAGATCTATACAGTTTTATCCAAGAAAAACACTAGATCTAAACATTACACAAAAGTTGCAACAAAAAACTAGTAGATCTCAACGAATTTTTATGAAAAAAGTGAAGAAAAAGAAGAAACTTGATAAATAAACTCCTCACCGGAGTTTTGATCGGAATATACAACGAAAATCAATGTTGTTATTCAAAAAGCAAAAAAAAAAAAAAAGAAAAAGAAAAGAGAAGAAGAAGAAGAGGCAGCGACGGCGACGTTCACGGTGGCAGCGGCGGCGACGGCAGCTTGGAGGAGGGGGAGTGAAGGTGAGACAGTGGTGGGTGGGGGGCGGTGGTGGACTTGTTAGGGTGGAGAGAAGAGAGGAAAAATGGGAAAGAGAGTAAGAGAAGAGGGGAAAAAATGGGGGCTAGGGTTTTTTTTCTTTATAAAGGGGTGCTATGGAGTGAAACAAAAAATAAAAAATATGGAGGGGGTGCTATGTCATGTAAGGTAGCAAAATAGGGGTCTTTTTTGGTAATTTTCATGAGTGGGGTGTCTCTCAATGTAATTGTCCCTAAAATTTTAGCTTCTTAACTTCTTATATTTATATATACCCCTTCAGTAACACATAAATTAACATCGGTCTCTTTTTTTTTTCTTTTGTTGATCTTTAACTCTATATCAGACATTAATAAGGTAAGTCGTCTCTTATATTTAACTTCTTGATGGTTTTCAAAAGTTAGTAGACTATTGATGAAAGTTGTCAATGGCACATTCTTATTGTAACGTCAACAAAGGATGTTCATTGAGAAAAAGAAAAAAATAACTTCGCTAAGGTGCTCTCAATTTTTTGATTGTTGATTAAGATTGTCATTGTAATATTTTAGCGAATTTCTCTAACAAAGCCGAGAATGAAGTGAATATTGGAAGATGCCTTGAGAAATCAAGCAAATAACTACCACAAGCAAAGTTTTTTATGGAGTATATTTCAAAGGAAGACATACTACAAAATCTAAGTAGTACGAGAGACAGGCATGAAAATCTTGGAACTTGAGACTGTACTATAAAAAATTGTAGGTCATTTCTATGCAAAGAAAAGCTACTATCATAACATTCATTAGTTTTCATGTAAGTACTTCGAATTTATACGAATCTCAAGAAGTTGTAAACCCAAAATATATATATATTTTTTTAGTTTATATTCAGTTATTTGTGTGTTTTAAAAATTTATCTCAAAGAAAAAGTTATACGAATTGTTTGAAATTTCGTGGGTCAATCAATAAAGTGATTGATGTCAATTCCTAGAGAATATTCACGTACAAGGATTTATATGCACCAACAAATGAATTGAGTAAGGTTAACATGCTTTGAGAAATAGATTGTTCAGGTAATAAATAATTAATTATGTATTTATTTTTTGCATGATACATAAATACGTCTGAGTTCAATAATAAATATAATTGGATGTGTGTGTGTATATAGCTAATAATATAAATGGAAGCCTATCCTATAGTATATTTTTTGTCAGTGTTTTCAAAATTTATCTCAACTAAAGAGTTATTGAAGTAAATATGAATTGATTGGGATTTGTAGGTCAAACAAAAAAGTGGTTGGTGGCAGTTTTTGGAAGCTGTTGTGTGGTTGGAAATGATGGAACAATAAGAAATGAAGTACTAAGAAACATAGTTTAAGAAGTTTTATGTAATTTAGCTAGATACATTAATAAAATTTTATCATTTAATTATTCTTTTCTATTATGTTTTATGTAAAAAGTTGTTTGTTTTCACTAGCTATATGGTTATGTTATTTAAGTATAGGCAAAAAGTCATTTGACAACTTGCAGATTTACTAATTTTAATTTTAAGTAAGCTTTGTTATTGAGTATATTGACGAAAAATCGAGATTCCATGAGGGATTTCAAAAGAATTTAGTTTTAATATGGTCAAATGAGCAATATCATAATTTGACATGATTAGTATTTTTATAATGACAGCACATCGCGCGGGTACTAAGACTAGTCTATCTATATAGTAGTTATATTAGTTAGCATAGTAGTTAGGAAAATAGTTAGGACAAAAGTTAAAAGGCTATGTAATAACAATGAATTTGAATTGAAGATAAAATAGAGGTAAAAAAGTCCTGAATTTTAGTTGAAGATAAAACAAGATAGATTTATATCTATCAAACATATAATATAGATAATCATGGTTGTTAGCTTTTAAATTTGAATTTGAATTGAACATAAAATAGAGGTAAAAAAGTTCTGAACTTGAATTGAAGATAAAATGAAACATTTATATCTATCAACCATATAATATAGATAAGAATGGTTGTTAGCTTTTAAATTTGAATTTGAATTGAAGATAAAATAGAGGTAAAAAAGTTCTGAACTTGAATTGAAGATAAAATGATACATTTATATCTATCAACCATATAATATATGTAAGAACTATAAATAATATATAAAATTAAGATAAAATCCTACCAGTTATGAACGACGTAGAAAAATACAATTTGAGCATACTCAGTAAATAGATAGGCCACAACTTTTATTAACTTTTTTTATAATGTCTTACAAGTAGATAAGTCAAATTAAAATTTTAAAAGATGAAGAGTTTATCCCTATCTCTACTGAGTTATCAAGTATATTAAGCCTCAAAATACTACAAACACACAACAAATGGTCATGTTGGGCTGCTTTTTTTTTTTTGTTCTCTTTTTTTTCGCATGTTTACATATCTGTTGTAAAATCTATTGTTGATTAGATGTATTAAATTGGTTATTGTGTATCATTGTAGGTTGATATAGTCTATCACATGAAGTATTACAGAGAGTTGTGATTCTGATGGTGCAACCATAGGTAACGAAGAAAATGTGTAATATATGAGAAATTCTTGAATATCATGTTGAAGTAGTTCTTAGGGTGACAAGAACTAACAGGTTTTACATGTACCTACGGTATATTTTATCTCAAATCGAGCTTTTGATTTAAAAGTATTGTCTTGCTTATTACATGGTTTTCTATGTATTCATACCTCTTATATAGCATATCGAAAGTGATCATGCATCCTTGAATTATTCATGCTTCTTTTTATCTTTCTTTTGCTTATTTTTGTGTTTGTTGAGTTCTTTAACATATGCTTATACTTTGCAATCACAATGTTTATATTAATTTCTCTTTCGTTAAGTTGCAGAATGTGTATCAAAGATATCTTCATCAATAACAATTATGTAGATGAATGACACTATTCAAAGAACTCAATGAGCCAACAATAATCAAGGTAAAGGATGTCTTCACGTTTGGATCATCAATGGGTAATTTTATTGTTTAATTTCAATAATAGCCACTTTCATATGTTTCTTTATTAATATATTCATATATTTTGTGTATATGTCACATGTAAAGGTGAAGGTAGAAATAAATCTACATGCGGGTAGTAGAAAATTTGAATGGATTCTTAGAGACGCACTTAGGTTATTTTTAGGTAGCATTGATTTGAAAGTGCTTAAAAATATTAATGATTGTTCTTCTGTTGTAGGGAGCTAGAATCGTTAGATGCTGAAATGGTTCTTTAGGTTATAAAAATGAAGAAAGCATAATTTTCAATGATGATATTCATGCCTTTGATTGAGGTATTCGGATGATTTTGTCCAAATTTTGTAAGTGTATTTGTGTCAACTTAGGTTAGTAAATGCCCAGGAGCCTTTAACTGTTTATTTATTTTTCTTTCCTTTAGTTTTTTTATTGATTATTTTTTTAACTTTGACGTACTCATGTATATAATATATAGTTTTATATTTTTGTAACTTGACCTCTATTGTCGAACCTTTTGCTTTCCTTCTTTATTTGCAGATTTCCAAGGGGCTGTTGGATGAACCACTAGAGTTCCCCATGCACCGGTTACTGAGCGTGATACATGGGGTCAAGTTTTTAGCAAGTTGCAATGTTAATTTAGTAATTAATCTATTTAAAGAGTAAACAAGAAAAAAAAAAGAAACTAATTTGGGAGAACTTTTATTCGAATCCTACATGCTAAAACTTAAAATAGGGTTTAATGTTAGTATAGTATTTACTTTGTTTAACCCAAAAAAAAGGGGGGGAAAAGAACTACAAGAAATCCAAAATTTCAGTGTCATAAATTCAATTAAAAGATCATTAAGAAGGTAGCTGGATTTCACAAGAAAGAGCTAAATGCTAATTTAGAAATTAAAGTCTTTGTAGATTCTACATCAACAATATTTTCTAAAAGATATGTAGATATTGCATGAATTGTGTTCCATATCTCTTGGTGTTTAATTTGGATGAAATTTGATTTAGATTTATAGATCAATTTTATGCTTTTTAGATGTGTACGATTTTCGTATGTGAATTGCAGATTTAATATAAGTATGTAAAAACTTTTCAAGAGCATATGCATATGATTCATGGATCAAAGAGGTAAGCAATTTACTTCTATTTAATTTATGTTGATATATTGTTAACAAACTACTAAGTTATATCTTCTTATGTGTATGTTCTCTTTGAATGCCTAATACACCAATACATTATTTTAAAAATTGATACAGGAACATCTAAATGTAATCAGGCATGGCCAAGTACCAAGACAGAAATCAAGGACCTAATAAAGGCCAAGGTGTCCACCTACATGGAGAGTGCATCAACTTATAGTGCAGAATAAACATAATCAAAAGCGGATTTAGAATTTTAAGTTTATTGGTTCTAGAATATAATATCTCTAGACCACTGGGTTACGTTCTGGATAGATTATTTATACAATACAAGTAAAAATTTAACAAAAACACAGAATCTTGACAAAAGTTACCGGATTCAACCGAACCCGTCGTTAATCTTCTAGATCCACCACTTAAACGAAAGAGATGAAAATGATGAAGAAAATCTAGAGTATGTGTTGTAGCTGAAGAATTAATTTTCTATTAAGTATTATTAGCTTTATTGTGTATACAAGCTTTGATGAATTGGTTTTCCGGTATTATGAAAATGGATTATTTCTATAATATTTTTTACTCTGTTCAATTCTTTGATATGAATTTCAATTTTCCTCAATATATTTGACAAGGAATATTGTTGCTCCTTCATCTATGTCAGCATAAGTCGAATTGCACAATAGTTGTAATTGAGTTACTGTTAAACTAAAATATTTCTAAATGTTCTAGGCCTTTTCAATGATTCACTGTCACACATTCTGAAAAGGGAAAATAATCAGCAAATCTTATTTGCACGATAAGAGAAATTGAAATGGTCAGCGTAGCTTTTGGCAAACCATTCGTGCAATTTACGTGATTATTAGTCGTGCTCTTTCCTTTGAAATTGTCCTACTAACAAGGTAGTTACATTAGTGACTATATGCAATTTTCTTTATGGTTAATATTTTATTTTCAGTTCACTTTTCTCAGTATAAATTAGCATAAATTTGTCTTCTCAACGATGGTTAAACTTAAGAATTTGTTCATGGAAAGTGCAACTCAAAATTCCATACATCGTACTATGTTCAAGCAATATTTATTTTGACATTTGAGCATTCTCAATGCAAAGCATGAGTGCTATGGTAAATCAGGACAATAAAATAGAAGTTACATTAGGAAAGTTCGAACTCTTCGAAGTAGTCCTAAATATTAGAAATACAATTTTGAAATTGAGTATGGTGAGTTTTTGAATTTGAATTAGAATTAAAAATATAACAATTTAAATTTTTTTGACTGAAGCATGAATATTTTTCAATAGATAAATTTTAAAATTATCATAGGAATATACACATTAATTGATTTGTGAGGCATAAATATTAGATTAAACTTATTTTAAGTTTATTAGTTTTAGGATTTCATAATTTATATTTCAAAAAATTTGCAATTATTATTTAATGAATATTTTTATAATTAATTTGCTAACTATTGACCGCGCATCGCGCGGGTATTAACACTAGTATATATAAAAGAAGAGTAGTACTTATTTTAGTCAGGGAAGTAGTTAGAAAAAAATTAAGACAAAATATTTGTCCATTGTCTTAAATTGAAATATGAAATTTAAATTGAATATGAAACCTCATATATAAACAAGATTTAAATTCAAATATTAGATAATATTTTAAAATTTAAAGGTATAGCAGATAAATGATAAGATTCTTAAATTCCTAGAATTTAATGGAATTATCGGTTCGAGATCACGCGCAAAGCTACTGGATTTGATATGTAATGCTACCAACTTCATTTTTAATAATATAGACATTCTCCATTAATAACAATAATAGTAATTGATAGTTACTTTAATTTGAAATCTATCTACATTGTTATATGATCTAATCGGATCGGATAAGATAAAGAGGAAAACTCAACCAATATATTACTCCTATTCGTAGTTGTAAAGTTTGAATTTAATTAGTTATTCTTGATAACTTTAGACATTAGTATTTGCTAATTTATAGATAACGATGGTGCAAATTATATAGGAATATGTTCAAAAGGAAAAGTAAAATAATTAACTGAAGTAAAACATTCATCTGCTTGACATCTGACATTACCCACAGATTTTGATTTTGATTTTAACTATATATAATTAAAATTGTGATTGGATTTTGATTTTGAATAGGAATAATCTCAACATAATATGCACAAAATAATCTGCACAATTCGTTTATAAATAAACAATATAGTTAGAGTAAATGAAGAGATAAAATAATTTGAATTTGAATTCAAATAATATCTTATCTTTTAGATATACATTATTTTCTAACAAAACGAAATTATACCTAACAAAATGGAATGGGTTCGGAATTTGAATTTAAATAGCATTTGAGTTGGAGTAAAGTTACAACTTATTAGCCCCTTATATATACTCTTCCAAAGACCAAAATCAATTTTAGGCTTTCTTCTTCTATTTTATTGTTGATCATTAGTGTTTAGAGATTTTTTCATAACTGAAGAGCTATAGCTATCTAACAAACGAGTGCTTTTATTTATTGCCACTGCTCAGCTTAAAGCTTTTTGTGTGTTCTTTTATCCTGTTTTTATTTTCTTTCTATTTACAGTTGAAAGTTTATTATTTCATTTATTACTGTTTTTTACCAAAGCATTTTTCTAAAGTTGATATTATTTGTTTTTGCAGATGTGGCCTGATTCTGTAAAGAAAGCAAAAGAATGTGGATTGGGTGGAATCGAAATATACGTATTGTGGATTGAGTCTGGCTTGAATGTGCAGGTAGTTGTCTACATACTTGATTCATTTTTATCATATGTTATGTGACACGACCCGAAATCCGGTTAGGCCGTGCGGGCACCCGACATCTTCCTCTAGACCCGTCGGGCGAACCCTTACCAATTAAATCAGGAAAATAAATATAATAATTCATAAATAAGGACAAGACTTTAAAAAAATTTACAGACATACTGATACCTCTAAGCTGTACAACAGAAATTACAGCTGACTACCCAACATGCTAGGTTTAGGGCTATCCAGACCAGACATCTAAGAGTACAAAAGAAGACAAATACTTCCTGAAGGGAGCAAACTGCAACTGAAATGATAACCAATAAACTGGTGGCCATCCGAAATAAAAGCTGGCTCATCCTGACAGCTGAAGTCGTCTACGCTCCTTCACAACGTGGCGAACTCAATCCTGGAGCGAACCTGCTGAAACGAAATAGATAGACAAGAAACAAACAACAAACAAGGGTGATTCAAAAGGACTCAATAAGTGGGGCAGACTAGCCTCCTCAAAGAATAGGATAGCTAGCCAGGGAGAAAAGAAACAAATAAACCAGATTTCTCTTATTTAAATTATGAAAAGGAAGAGCCAGATAATAATTAGAAACACGTATGGGATCGCAAACTATTCAATAACCAGGAACGTAATACAGCCAGAACATATAGGTATCCCGAACACATCAACAATCAGAAATACATCCTGTTGCGGCGTGCAACCTGATCCATATATTCATCCTGTTGCGGCGTGCAACCCGATCCCCGCAACTTAGAATACGAGCCAGAAATATATAGGCAAACTGTAATATGTCCACAACATGGTGTACATACCGCATACATAAAACACAATATAATACACACAACAGTCAGTATGCGGTGCAATGAGATGGGATGAATGCGGCATGATGCAATGCAGTCACATACTCTTGATACCTATCTCCGGCGCGGGACTCTCATCGTCTACCAGGAGATATATGCAATAATGACCCTTCACCCGCTCGGGACTCTCATCGATTACCGGGAAGTATATGCAATGATGACCCTTCACCGGTGCGGGACTCTCATCGCCAACCGGGAAGTATATGCAATAATGACCCTTCGCCGGTGCGGGACTCTCATCGCCAACCGGGAAGTATATGCAATAATCAAAACCAGAGTGCAATGCTCATATGTTTAATGCAATACCAACAACAGGGCATAACATATAATATACAATGTAAATCCAAAGCTAAGGCGTAATGAGTACGCCTATCGGCAGCTACACACGTAAGGAAACACGTGGTAGAAAATCCACGAGGCCAAGTGCCTCCAAAGAAATTGATATAAACACTTACCTTGTTACAAAGTTAGCACAGCCACTCAATAACCGCTTTGTCCTTTGGTTTCATTGCCAAACGATCCCACTCTATTCAATAAGTAGAAAAATATATCAAATTAGGCTAAAGGCTTCATTCCTCACATCTTAGGGCAATTCGGTTAGGAACCTGATACCCTATTGGCATACGCAATACGCAGGCCAGGCCTATATACAGGGTTTAAGGCCACATAACCAAACTCCAAATAAATTATATTTATAAGTTGCTCATAACTCACTGAGTACGAATATATAATCAATTTCATTATCGGGGTCCATTTGACCCTTTAAACTATCAATTTACGTCATTAGGGCGATGTCTAATATCCCTATTTTTACCGTAAAAATATATTCAAACATACGTAATAAACTCAAATAATATATTAAGATCATTACCTGAATATTCTGGGGTGAAGATACTATTTTTCTCCGGCCCCTTTTCTCATTTTTTGGCATTTTTCCACTGCATTTCCTCTTTTTATGCTTCTGATATATGTAACATACTCGCGAAGGCGGATCTCAAATTGGACTCCCGAAACTCAAGATGCGAATTTAAATAGAAAAAAAGTCAAATTATTTAACTTTCGGCATTTTAGCGGACACTAGCCGAACAACATCGAAATTTACTTTCGAAAGTTCATAAAAATCACAAATAATCATACGAACCTAACGGCGCTTTCGGATTCTGAATCGGAGCTCATTCGAAAAAAACCGAGCTCGAAAATCTCTTTTTAATATTTATCGCCAATAAAAACTGAAACCTTCTTCCGATGCCTACCAAACGAGGTCTGATTCAGCTCAAATTTTACAGACAGGTCCTAATGGACATTACGAGTATTTTAAAATTACCGGCATGCCAATCGGAGTCCTAACTTCCGAAACGACTAACCGAGGTCGTTTCATTCTCCTCCACTTAAACTCTCGTTCGTCCTCGAACGAGCCTAAGTCTAAAGCAAGATTCACGCAGATAACAAAAGAACTTGCACGACCTTCATGAGCTACTCCACGGGCATTATTTCCTGATTACAGAATCAGAATTATAACACACATATTGAACTCTTGGATAAAAACTAGCTGGATAATATCATAACGCCATTGCCCAACTTATTCTGACTATACTGATCCTTCCTCGATCACGAGAGGAGAGTTCTACATATTCGAAACAAAGATACACGAAACTTCGAATGGGTTAACATGATTCAGCCGATAATTACCTCTTCGATATACCTTTCGATATAGAACAGGTAGATGGAACTAAGAATTAGCTTACGCTTCAGCAACGCCTTAGAGATTTACTATTATGATTCGGTATCGATTGGAGGAAGACTCCTCCACTTAAAGCATAAACTCATACAACTAATTTGAATAGAAATAGTCATCCTCGCACAACCTGCTGGATTAAAGAAAACTTAGCTAAAAGCTGAACATAGGCAGACCTAAACTACCAAACTACCCTTTCGAGTTGCCAACTAGCTGCAACTCTCGAGTTCGCAACTCCATACCTTTGCCGTAAACACCACCGCCTGATGGATGGTACTTCTATATAAAAATTTCGGCAGAGTTTCCCCTGAAACTGGATGATCCGCAAAAACAGAACCAGCACTATACTATACATGGGAATGGATACCCGGATAAACTGATATTCAAAACAATAATATGCTTACCTGGCTACAATAACACGTACTCTGGCTCAACACAGGGAACGTCACAAGCGGCTACCAATCGCCCAAGCTCACTAGTACCGGACGAAGAAAAAATGGAAATAGATCGATGATAGAAATAATTAGAGCTTCAGGAAGTTCATCTTCTTATTTGCTTGGCTACCAAAGCTAGACTACTCCCGAGTCAGGCGAGCCAAAAATCGCAATTGAAGAGATAGACATTAAATAAGCTTTATGAAAAAACATCCATACCAATTTTAACCTCCCAATAAGAAGGAAATTCTGACAATTTACCAGAAAACCCTTTTATAACCCAGATAAGCTCATGGGATAACATGACTCTACAAACATCTTGAACTGATGGAAGACACATTAAAACCAGATTTCTCTTATTTAAATTATGAAAAGGCAGAGCCAGATAATAATTAGAAACACGTATGGGATCGCAAACTATTCAATAACCAGGAACGTAATACAGCCAGAACATATAGGTATCCCGAACACATCAACAATCAGAAATACATCCTGTTGCGGCGTGCAACCTGATCCATATATTCATCCTGTTGCGGCGTGCAACCCGATCCCCGCAACTTAGAATACGAGCCAGAAATATATAGGCAAACTGTAATATGTCCACAACATGGTGTACATACCGCATACATAAAACACAATATAATACACACAACAGTCAGTATGCGGTGCAATGAGATGGGATGAATGCGGCATGATGCAATGCAGTCACATACTCTTGATACCTATCTCCGGCGCGGGACTCTCATCGTCTACCAGGAGATATATGCAATAATGACCCTTCACCCGCTCGGGACTCTCATCGATTACCGGGAAGTATATGCAATGATGACCCTTCACCGGTGCGGGACTCTCATCGCCAACCGGGAAGTATATGCAATAATGACCCTTCGCCGGTGCGGGACTCTCATCGCCAACCGGGAAGTATATGCAATAATCAAAACCAGAGTGCAATGCTCATATGTTTAATGCAATACCAACAACAGGGCATAACATATAATATACAATGTAAATCCAAAGCTAAGGCATAATGAGTACGCCTATCGGCAGCTACACACGTAAGGAAACACGTGGTAGAAAATCCACGAGGCCAAGTGCCTCCAAAGAAATTGATATAAACACTTACCTTGTTACAAAGTTAGCACAGCCACTCAATAACCGCTTTGTCCTTTGGTTTCATTGCCAAACGATCCCACTCTATTCAATAAGTAGAAAAATATATCAAATTAGGCTAAAGGCTTCATTCCTCACATCTTAGGGCAATTCGGTTAGGAACCTGATACCCTATTGGCATACGCAATACGCAGGCCAGGCCTATATACAGGGTTTAAGGCCACATAACCAAACTCCAAATAAATTATATTTATAAGTTGCTCATAACTCACTGAGTACGAATATATAATCAATTTCATTATCGGGGTCCATTTGACCCTTTAAACTATCAATTTACGTCATTAGGGCGATGTCTAATATCCCTATTTTTACCGTAAAAATATATTCAAACATACGTAATAAACTCAAATAATATATTAAGATCATTACCTGAATATTCTGGGGTGAAGATACTATTTTTCTCCGGCCCCTTTTCTCATTTTTTGGCATTTTTCCACTGCATTTCCTCTTTTTATGCTTCTGATATATGTAACATACTCGCGAAGGCGGATCTCAAATTGGACTCCCGAAACTCAAGATGCGAATTTAAATAGAAAAAAAGTCAAATTATTTAACTTTCGGCATTTTAGCGGACACTAGCCGAACAACATCGAAATTTACTTTCGAAAGTTCATAAAAATCACAAATAATCATACGAACCTAACGGCGCTTTCGGATTCTGAATCGGAGCTCATTCGAAAAAAACCGAGCTCGAAAATCTCTTTTTAATATTTATCGCCAATAAAAACTGAAACCTTCTTCCGATGCCTACCAAACGAGGTCTGATTCAGCTCAAATTTTACAGACAGGTCCTAATGGACATTACGAGTATTTTAAAATTACCGGCATGCCAATCGGAGTCCTAACTTCCGAAACGACTAACCGAGGTCGTTTCATTCTCCTCCACTTAAACTCTCGTTCGTCCTCGAACGAGCCTAAGTCTAAAGCAAGATTCACGCAGATAACAAAAGAACTTGCACGACCTTCATGAGCTACTCCACGGGCATTATTTCCTGATTACAGAATCAGAATTATAACACACATATTGAACTCTTGGATAAAAACTAGCTGGATAATATCATAACGCCATTGCCCAACTTATTCTGACTATACTGATCCTTCCTCGATCACGAGAGGAGAGTTCTACATATTCGAAACAAAGATACACGAAACTTCGAATGGGTTAACATGATTCAGCCGATAATTACCTCTTCGATATACCTTTCGATATAGAACAGGTAGATGGAACTAAGAATTAGCTTACGCTTCAGCAACGCCTTAGAGATTTACTATTATGATTCGGTATCGATTGGAGGAAGACTCCTCCACTTAAAGCATAAACTCATACAACTAATTTGAATAGAAATAGTCATCCTCGCACAACCTGCTGGATTAAAGAAAACTTAGCTAAAAGCTGAACATAGGCAGACCTAAACTACCAAACTACCCTTTCGAGTTGCCAACTAGCTGCAACTCTCGAGTTCGCAACTCCATACCTTTGCCGTAAACACCACCGCCTGATGGATGGTACTTCTATATAAAAATTTCGGCAGAGTTTCCCCTGAAACTGGATGATCCGCAAAAACAGAACCAGCACTATACTATACATGGGAATGGATACCCGGATAAACTGATATTCAAAACAATAATATGCTTACCTGGCTACAATAACACGTACTCTGGCTCAACACAGGGAACGTCACAAGCGGCTACCAATCGCCCAAGCTCACTAGTACCGGACGAAGAAAAAATGGAAATAGATCGATGATAGAAATAATTAGAGCTTCAGGAAGTTCATCTTCTTATTTGCTTGGCTACCAAAGCTAGACTACTCCCGAGTCAGGCGAGCCAAAAATCGCAATTGAAGAGATAGACATTAAATAAGCTTTATGAAAAAAC
This sequence comes from Petunia x hybrida, assembly GCA_037355625.1. NCBI lineage: Eukaryota > Viridiplantae > Streptophyta > Magnoliopsida > Solanales > Solanaceae > Petunia > Petunia x hybrida. The sequence continues at coordinate 2,194,351 of JBBBVM010001100.1, read as the reverse complement.
ATCCATACCAATTTTAACCTCCCAATAAGAAGGAAATTCTGACAATTTACCAGAAAACCCTTTTATAACCCAGATAAGCTCATGGGATAACATGACTCTACAAACATCTTGAACTGATGGAAGACACATTAAAACCAGATTTCTCTTATTTAAATTATGAAAAGGCAGAGCCAGATAATAATTAGAAACACGTATGGGATCGCAAACTATTCAATAACCAGGAACGTAATACAGCCAGAACATATAGGTATCCCGAACACATCAACAATCAGAAATACATCCTGTTGCGGCGTGCAACCTGATCCATATATTCATCCTGTTGCGGCGTGCAACCCGATCCCCGCAACTTAGAATACGAGCCAGAAATATATAGGCAAACTGTAATATGTCCACAACATGGTGTACATACCGCATACATAAAACACAATATAATACACACAACAGTCAGTATGCGGTGCAATGAGATGGGATGAATGCGGCATGATGCAATGCAGTCACATACTCTTGATACCTATCTCCGGCGCGGGACTCTCATCGTCTACCAGGAGATATATGCAATAATGACCCTTCACCCGCTCGGGACTCTCATCGATTACCGGGAAGTATATGCAATGATGACCCTTCACCGGTGCGGGACTCTCATCGCCAACCGGGAAGTATATGCAATAATGACCCTTCGCCGGTGCGGGACTCTCATCGCCAACCGGGAAGTATATGCAATAATCAAAACCAGAGTGCAATGCTCATATGTTTAATGCAATACCAACAACAGGGCATAACATATAATATACAATGTAAATCCAAAGCTAAGGCGTAATGAGTACGCCTATCGGCAGCTACACACGTAAGGAAACACGTGGTAGAAAATCCACGAGGCCAAGTGCCTCCAAAGAAATGGATATAAACACTTACCTTGTTACAAAGTTAGCACAGCCACTCAATAACCGCTTTGTCCTTTGGTTTCATTGCCAAACGATCCCACTCTATTCAATAAGTAGAAAAATATATCAAATTAGGCTAAAGGCTTCATTCCTCACATCTTAGGGCAATTCGGTTAGGAACCTGATACCCTATTGGCATACGCAATACGCAGGCCAGGCCTATATACAGGGTTTAAGGCCACATAACCAAACTCCAAATAAATTATATTTATAAGTTGCTCATAACTCACTGAGTACGAATATATAATCAATTTCATTATCGGGGTCCATTTGACCCTTTAAACTATCAATTTACGTCATTAGGGCGATGTCTAATATCCCTATTTTTACCGTAAAAATATATTCAAACATACGTAATAAACTCAAATAATATATTAAGATCATTACCTGAATATTCTGGGGTGAAGATACTATTTTTCTCCGGCCCCTTTTCTCATTTTCTGGCATTTTTCCACTGCATTTCCTCTTTTTATGCTTCTGATATATGTAACATACTCGCGAAGGCGGATCTCAAATTGGACTCCCGAAACTCAAGATGCGAATTTAAATAGAAAAAAAGTCAAATTATTTAACTTTCGGCATTTTAGCGGACACTAGCCGAACAACATCGAAATTTACTTTCGAAAGTTCATAAAAATCACAAATAATCATACGAACCTAACGGCGCTTTCGGATTCTGAATCGGAGCTCATTCGACAAAACCGAGCTCGAAAATCTCTTTTTAATATTTATCGCCAATAAAAACTGAAACCTTCTTCCGATGCCTACCAAACGAGGTCTGATTCAGCTCAAATTTTACAGACAGGTCCTAATGGACATTACGAGTATTTTAAAATTACCGGCATGCCAATCGGAGTCCTAACTTCCGAAACGACTAACCGAGGTCGTTTCATTATGTTACTATATGATGCAATTTATAAATCGATTTTTAGTTTCTTATTACAGTTAAACACATATAAGTATAATGAGGGGTGAGTGCAGAAAACTACTCCAGCAATAATGAAACCACTCTAGCAAACGTGTGTTTTTACCAGACAATGTTTGTGATCTTTTTATTTTTATTTTTATTTATATTCAATTATTTGTGTCTTTTAAAACTTTATTCAAACGAAAAATTATACGAATTGATTGAAATTTTGTAGGTCAAACTGCTAAAGTGATTGATGTCAATTCCTAGAGAATATTCATGTACAACAAATGAATTAAGTTGAAGTTAATATGCTTCGAGAAATAAATTGTGCAATTGCATATGGGGTAGTAAGACTTCTAAAGGTGTTCAGGTAATAATTAATTAATTAATTATGTATTTATTTATTGCATGACACGTCAATACATATGACTCATTAATCAGTATAATAGGATGTGCGTGCATATATATAGCTAAGAATATACATATAAGCCTATCCCATCTTTTGCGTGTGCTTTGAAACTTTATCTAAACTAATTATTTAAAGTAAAATATGAATTGATTGTGATTTGTAGGTCAAAAAAGGAACGAAGTGGTTGGTTGCGGGTTCTGGAAGCTGGAAATGATGGAATAAAAAAATAAAGTGTAAGAAGTTTTTCATAATTTAGCTCACATGTAGATCAGATAGGAAAGCGGGGAAGTCGAGGATTAGGAAGAATGTTAGATAACAGTAGAGAGATTTCACTCTTATTAACATTTGTATTATTTTTAGATATATTATGTTGTAGTTTCTTTATCAGTATTTTCTTTATGATTGGTATTTTCATCTTATTTTTTCAATCATGTTTTCAGAATATTTTAAATCAGATGAGGGTCTATATGAAATAACCTCTCCACATTTGCGGAGTAAGGTCAACGTACATCTCACCCACTTTTGATCCTACTTGCGGGATTATACTAAGTATGTTGTACATAATTAAAATTTTTCATTCAATTATTATTTTCTGTTCAATGTAAAATGGTGTTTGTTTCACTAACTAGTGAGAATGGGCGTTCAGGAACCTCTCAAGTTTTTTTTTGGCAGAAAAGGGCCTCGCCTTTTCTTTTCCTTTTTTTTTTTATATTCTAAGTGCAATTAAGACTAATAAGGGACCACTTTGTGGGCTGTAATTAAAAGTAATAAAAATTTTAAACTTCTTGGGATCAAAATTAAAGACCACAAATTTTTAAAACAAATGAATAAAATACTCTCTTTTATCTTCTTGTTCATCATATCTTCTTCATCTTCCTCCTCTTCTATTTTCTTTTCTTCACATTCTTCTCATTTTATTGATCTTTCTCGTCATACTCTTCAACTACTTTTTGTTGTCTACATAGTCATCTTCTTCTTCTTCTTCTTCATTATCCTCATACTCTTCTTCTTCTTCTCAAAAAAATAAAAAAAATAAAAAAAGTGGGTTTAAAAATTCAAACATGATTTTTATGTTATTTTTGAGTGGGTATTGTTTGAAATGCTTGAGAATGGTATTAGGATCTTAAGTATAAACTTTGAGATAATTTGGTGTTGATTTGAGTTGCTTTGGATAGATTTCGAATAAAAATTTGCGATTGAAATATTTTTTTTGGAGGTCATGAACATATGTCACGATATTCGAAACATCTATCAGGGTGTTCGGAACATCTTCTGTCAGGATGTACGGAAAATTTGTTACGGTATTCGGAATATCTTCTATCAGGAAGTTCAGAACAACTGTTAGGGTGTTCGGAACATTTTCTGTCAGGATGTTCGGAACATCTCTGTCAGGATGTTGGAAGCATCTTTTATCTAGATGTAGAGATAAAATTTGGAATAAAAATATCATTCGATTTTTCGATCCTCGAAAATAAAAATAAGCAAGACTCCATCGGTGAGTGACAAATGGGAAACATAAGGAAAGCGACAATCATCATACAGAATTAGTGTACCTACAAATTTTTTTCAACATTCTTTTTTTTTTATGAACAAATGGCAGAGTTAACTTCAGAAACCTCTCTCCTTATTTAGGATTATTTATCTTTGAGCGATGAACTAAAAAAAAAAGTACCAACATATTAAAGATGAAATATCTTGATGGAGGTTCCTAACATTACTCAAGATGTTCGAAACATCTTTTGTGATGTTCCAAGCTTTAACTAAATTTAGAGAACTAAACTTAGAAAACTAATAAGTTTTTTCACACTCCAGCTACCCAACTCGTCTATGTACAGTCATCTTATTCTCAAGATACCTTTTTGTATACACAACCCCTTAACAAATGCACCAGATTTTATAAATTCCACTTGTATACGCAACTTCCACAATCAACAACAACAACAGCAGACCAAATATTATCACACAAAATACATAAGCATCCTTTGTGTATTTATTTATCATTTTTTCTGAAATAAAAAAAAAAATACTCAAGATGTTTCAAACATATTGAAAGTTTTAAATGACTACAAGTATGTTCTGATCTTCCTGCGTGATGTTTGAATCTTCTTGTGAGATATTTTACTTTCCACTGATGTTTAAATATCTACCAGAGTGATTTTAGATGTTAACATCTTATGTACCATCATATGAATTAAATACTTATTTATGAGACATCCACTTGTGTATTTATATACATTTTCTACTCCGAAATAGAATGAAAAAGAAGTAGAGGATAATCATTTAATCTTTCTTGTAGGTATGTAATATATGAATAATCTTTCATAGTATATGGCTAAATATTAGAAGTTAGTATGACTTTTCTATATTTTTATTTGAATGTTCATAACATATTTTAAATGTTTGAGACATCTTTAAAGAAGTTCAAAGAAAAGTGACGTTCGGAGCGCTATTACGATGTTCCAAACGTATTTCATGAATGTCCAGACTTTGAATGTAGACAGAAGGGTCTCAAAACTAAACAATTCTTTTGAACATTTTCATCGAATTATTCCAACAGTTTGTTATACGGTATTTTCACACATATTCTCCTTTCAAGACAATCTTTTCATACACAATTCTTGTACTCTATAAATGGTGCAAGCATTCACCATGAGTAAGTAATCTTCATACATTCACCATGATAAACATTACAAGCATTCAAACATAGATTAAGGATTCAATTAAAATTTCTTTGTTTTTGTTTTATTATGAAAATTAGGGTCAATCGATAGAGTTACTTTTCCGTGTACTTTTCAAATTTTGAGCATACGTTCGGAACTTTCTTACGCCATTTTCCACGACTAATATAGTAGTTTCGAACATATTGGACCCGTGAATAACACTTACATTGGGAGCGTGGGAATCTAAAACTTGTAGTTACTTCTAAAGGTAATAAAAATGTATCCTACACCATTATACATCGATATTCTTTATTCTTTTCGTTTCTTCTTTTTCTACATCGGAAACAACTCATAGATGTTCCCAACGTCTGCATAGTATATGATCAACTGATAATGTTCAAGTGATAATTATAAAAGGTTATCACTTAAAATAATCAATTATACAAGTTAGAGCGATGAATCAAGATGATTATAACTTAATATGACCAACTATAAAAGATATAGGCTAATGATCAAAGTTATACTTAATATATTCAATAATACAAGCAAAAGTAATAACTATGAAAGATAATAATCTAACTATAACTTTAACTGTTCCGAATGACTGAATAGATGCGCCAAACATGAAGGTCGATGTTCCGAACTTTTAAATAACAAACTCGAATGATACATAGACGTTTCGAATGCCTGAACAATATTTAACCAATTATACAAGTTAGAGTAATATATCAAGATGTATAATCACTTAAAATGACCAATTATACAAGTTAGAGTGATATATCAACATGATTATCCCTTAAAATGACATTTTATACATGTTATAATGATAAATCTACAAGAATATCATTTAACATGACTAAATATTCAATTTATAGCGATAAATCAAGATGAATATCAACTAAAATGACCAAATATACAAGTTATAGTGATAAATCAAGATGAATATCAACTAAAATGACCAATTATACAAGTTAAAGTGATAATTATAAAATATTATCACTTAAAATGACCAATTATACAATTTAGAGTGATATATCTACAAGAATATCAACTAACATAATCAACTGTAAGAGTTGGAGTGATAATTATGAATGATAATCACTAAAAATGATATTTTATACGTGTTATAGTGATAAATCTACAAGAATATCATTTAAAATGACTAAATATTCAAGTTATAGCGATAAATCAAGATGACTATCAACTAAAATGACCAAATATACAAGTTATAGTGATAAATCTACAAGAATATCACTTAAAATGACCAATTATACAAGTTAGAGTGATATCTCAAGATGATTATCACTTAAAATGACAAGTCATACAAGTTAAAATGATATTATTATCACTTAAAATGACCAATTATACAAATAAGAATGATATATCAAGATGTATAATCACTTAAAATGACCAATTATACAAGTTAGAATGATATATCAAGATGAATATCAAATAAAATGACCAAATATACAAGTTATAATGAAAATCAAGATAAATATCAACTAAAATGACCAATTATACAAGTTAGAATGATATATCAAGATGGTTATTACTTAAAATAACCAATTATACATGTTATAGTGATAAATCTACAAGAATATCACTTAAAATGACCAAATATACAAGTTATGGTGATAAATCAAGATGAAATATTGACTAAAATGACCAAATATACAAGTTATAATGATAAATAAAGATGAATATCAACTAAAATGACCAATTATACAAGTTAGAGTGATAATTATGAAAGATTATCGCTTAAAGTGATCAATTATACAATTTAGAGTGATAGACTATAAAAATATCAACTAACATGATCAATTATACACATTTAGAGTGATAATTGTGAAAGATTATCACATAAAATGACTAATTATACAAGTTAGAGTGATATATCAAGATGGTTATCACTTACCATGATCATTTATACAAGTTAGAATGATAAATTTACAAAAATATCACTTAACATGACCAACTATACAAGTTATAGTGATAAATCAAGTTGATTATCACTTAAAATTACAATTGCACTGGTTAGAGTGATAAATCTACAAGATTATCTACCATTTGGTGGAGTTAAAGTGATAAATCTAGAAAAACACACTATACGTTCCGAACGACGAAAATGTTAAACCTGAACTTGAAAAAGATGTTCCGAATGTATTCACTTCCCAGGTTAGGGTTTAGGGTTTAGGGTCTAGGGTTGGGGTTTGGGATTAGAAGTCTCTGAAGGAAGCAGTTAATCCAGATGTTCACAACGTCTCTCTAGATATTCGAAGCATCTTGCCTATCAAGATGTTCAGGATGTTCGAAACATTTGTATTGATGTTCAAGATGTTTGAAACATCTGCCAGGATGTTTCAAGCGTCTTTCTGTCAGGATGTTCTGAACATCCTAATAGATGTTCATCGCGCTGAGAAAAAATTTCAGCATCGGTTTTAGTCTAAAATTAACCAAATTCAGTCCAAATTAACTCCAAATGATCTCAAATTTTATAGTCAACCTCTCACTACTATTCCTAACAATTCTAAACAACACCCAATTAAAAATAGTACAAAAATTTGGTTGATTTTTTAAAACCCATTTCAAAAACTTCAATATTTAATAATGATGAAAATTCACAAATCTTCTTAACGAAGAATAAGAAATGCATATGTGTTATATTTTGTTTAGGATTGCTTATATTGAAAAAATAATCATTAGACGAAGCGTAGATTAAAGAAACAAGAAGAATGATATGAATAAGGATTTGAGAGGGAAAAATAGGGGAGAGGAGAGAGGGAAGGGCTGTTGTAGATTCAGGTTTATGATCAAATCTGGCAAAAAAGTGGCTTTTATACTTGGACCATTGTGTAACATAAAAAATTTTGGGGTGAGAAGGTTAGATGGTTAGAATCTTTTAATCCCATTAATGATTAGAGGACCCTATACTACACAATTAAAATTTGAACCTTTTTCCATTCAAAAAAATTTGGAGGGTCCTACCATGCCAATCCTCCCACTAACTCAATTTTAAATTTTATTATTGGATATATTGGCAGAAAATTGAGATGTCAGGTTGGATTTCAAAAGAACAATAGCAATATCATAATTTGCTATGATTAATTTTTATTGATATTAATAACCGCGCATCCCATGGGTGCTAAGACTATTATGAAATTCTATGGGCAAAGTAGTTGATTTCAAACAGGTAATAAATATTCATCTACTCCACCAAATTGTGGTGTAAATAGAATTCCTCCAAAGCCCAAACTATAGACTTTCGGTGCAAACAAATACTCCACAATTTGGTGGAACATCCATTAGTGCATGCAACGCCATGGATAGAATTTCAGAGTTACCAACAGAAATCCTCCACCAAATACTTTCTCCACTCTCTACAAAAGTTGCTGTTCAAATGGCCGTGTTATCAAAGCCATGTTTTAAAGTATGGTCTACGAATCCCCATCTGAATTTTTCTGAAGATGACTTTAAAAAATATAAATATTCTACTGTAGTAAGCAGCTTTTGAAAATGTAATTAAGTGCCGTAACCTTAAAAGTCTAACCATGTCTTATGTTACTGTTTCTGAATCAGCACTTCATAGCCTATTTTCATGTTGTCCTCAGATTATGAAGATATCATTAGACTACTGTTATGGTTTCCGTAGCATTCGTGTTTCAGACTTGCCTAACCTTTTGTCTCTTCATAATTGCTGCCACTTTGAGCAAGTTCATATTGTTGATGCACCAAAATTGTTGTCCCTCATATTGAGATCATCTGGTGAAATATTAATGGGTTCGTGTCAGAATCTTAGAAGGGTAGAATTTGTAAATGCCACCATTGATGATACTATTCTAGTCAAGCTTATGCAACAATTACACTTCATCAAGGAATTGATACTAGACAGGTGTAAATACTTGAAAAATATAAAAATCTCAAGTTCAACCCTCGAGTTTTGCCACATAGGTAATTGTGGTAAGAGAGTCATTTTGGATGTGCCAAAGTTACTCTCATTGGTATTGTCCTGTCATCGTATTATACCGCTTGTATCTTTTGAACGTGTTTCAAACCAATGCAGGATTTCCATACCTAATCATTATATTTTTAATGCTGAGAGGATCATTGGCCTAAGAAGGTCTCTAAGTAGAATTATTGGATCAACTGATCATCATCCCACACTTGAAGTTGAGAATTTGATATTATATGATAGTAATTCATTTATGGGGTCATATTCAACATTCTTTGATGTCGTCTTCTGGACTTGTTGGCCCAAGAGATTAACAGTAAAGTATTGTGACAAAAAATTTAAAAAGTTTCTACGTCAACAACTGTTGCAGAGGAGACCGTGGAGAAAGATCAAATGTACTTGGAAAGAGTATATTTTGAATTCTCAGATAGATTACATAAAATGGAAGGATGAAAGCTGGGTGACTCTTGATAGGAAGATGTTGACAGTTAACCCTCGTATAATTAAAGAGATCAAGGATATTCGGTTCACGCCAACTCAGGCAAAAGAGAAAAATAAAGCATCATCTAATTCAAGCAACGGTTTGTCATGTAAAATGTATGAATCATGATATCCTTTCATTTTTATTTAACTTTTGTACCTGCTGTATCCCCCTTCCGTTTCCTAACAATTGTGTGTTACTTGTGCAGATGCATTCCCTGGTGGAGAACTCATCCATTGGAGTGATTGACATAGTTTGAGATTAGATTTCTAATGCAAATTTTATTTTTCTTTGCTTGTTTATGTAAAATGGATACTTGCATATACAATGACAAGTCTACCTGCTTTCGATTATTTTGTCACTCGCACAATCTATAAATATTTTCAGCAGTCTGTGTGCCGTGGCTCACCTTCGCATTGCTTGTTGTCCACTAAACTTTCCTCTCTTTTTACTTGGTTTTCTTCCTTGCTTCTGTCTTACCTTTAGTCATCTACCTGGTTGGCATTTTGAATTTGCTTATTTTTCTCATTATACTTTGTGAATTTGATCCCCAACATGTTTTTATGTAAGCAATTCCTTTCACTTTATTGACATTATTCACATTAGTATCAACATATTGGTTATCTGCTACTTTACCTGCTGGATTCACTTCAATTGAATCCCCATAATCCCAGAATCTTTTAAGAGCATTGTTCTTCTTCTGATCCCAACTAAACCTTCTTCAGCAGTGGTTTGGAGAGGTCCATGAGAGTTCTAATTTCTGTGTAGAATTGAACTCAGCAAGGATCAAACAGTGTGTGCTGCCAATGTACACTATTGGTATAGTTTCTGTAGGATATAAACATGTATATATCACATTAATCTATACTAAATAGATTGTTAAAACATAAACCGAGAACTTACTTGTTGTTCTCGTAAGCGGAAGCGGTAGAATCTTGAACCGTGGCTGGAATTACTGGCCGTCGGTGGTTGTCACGTGCTTGACGGATCAACCCCTTTATCCACAGTCTAAACACTAGCTTATTTGAGAGAGATATTAAGAGTAGTAGAGAAATCTGTGTTTTTTTATCTGAGCCTATTACTACTGTATTTATAACTGTATAATACAGTAGTTGTCCTCTTGTAGGACTCTATCAGATAACTTATATTTTAACTGGATAGACATTAAGAGCACCCCTTTATGGGTGGACTCTTTATTCAGATAAATCCAACAGTTTCAGTTATGATAGAAGATTAATTTCATTTTTACCAGGCTACTAATTGATATTTACCAAAAACTGTTACTTGTAACAGAAAAAAACCAACCGGAATCCTTCAGGCCTCCGCAAAGTCCATGATTTAATTGTATCAGCTTGTATTGATTTATGTGATCATCTCATCTAAAATCTTAAGTTGTTAGCGAAGGTACACTTTTATTTATTTAATTATATCTTCACACGACCCCTCTCATGCGGGCCTGATTCTTTTTCATGAGCCAAGCGCATGTGGATTCCTTTTCTGATAAAATCCGGTATTTAAGTGGAGAAGGGTAGAATGGAGCGCTCATTATCCACCGAGTTCCAAATGGTGTGCTTGGATATTAATATGACATTTCTTCAGCTATTCTTCTTTCCTACTTGGATGTTCAGGGATTATGTCAACTTAGCTTTCCTCGTTTTCGGAACTTGAATATTACTTATTACACATTTGGTCAATCTAAACAGAGAGTAAACTCGGTGTTTATAATTTATCTTGCTGACTATTTTTTATGCTCTGGTAGTGAGAAATGAACTTCTGGAACAATATACTAGGAATTCTTTTGCTTAGAGATTTCCGGTGGGAACTGCCTGCTTGAATTGTGTAATTATACAAAAAGAAAAATATTTACAAAAGGAATTATTGTGCAGATGATAAGTTGCATTTTTAACAGATTGTTACAACAGGAAAACTTACTGAAATGTTGTAATTTGTAACATTTTTGGGCCTGATACAGGTTCACTTAGTGTGAAACTAAAGGCATGGTGGGCTTTTGCAAAGAGAATGAATTATTGTGCATAAGAAGCTTGAGAACCAGAGTTTATTTGTGAAATAAAGATTCTTGCTATTTCCAAAGATTTTATTGGTACTGTTAAGCCTAAACACAAATACTTATTCTCTTCAAACTCTTAATGATCTACCCGTGCCACGTGCAAGCAGGGTGAAGAAGAAGAAGGAGAAGAAGAAGAAAAATGTAAACATACTCTTGAAAAATACATATAATCCCAGTCATGCTGCACAATATGTTTGCGCAATACAATACAATCAGACCACACAAGAGAAATGTTTAAACCACAACAAACAGCAGTCTAGACTCTATCCAAACACTATATCCACAAAACACAAGAAAACAATACATTATGGAAGGAATTGAAACAACTGTCCAATCTGAGTGCAAATGTAAGGAACTGTTATATGGAACTTAGAAAAGACTTCGGACTAGGAGGTGTTGGGATGTCTACGGTCCCTTCCAGCATCAGTAAAACTTTCTTCATTGAAGGGCGAAGTGATGGTTCGTCTTGGATGCACCAAATGCCGATTTTTACCATCCTCTCTAGCTGTATGCTGTCAACCTCCTCAGTGCCAACCAGTTTTCCTAGCTCACTTACCTTAAGACAACCATACACCCATTCTTCAAGGATTGCTTCATCAGGAGGAAGACTCCAATCTACAGCTTTTCGCTGACAAATTAACTCAAATAACACAATTCCAAAGCTGTAGACATCTGCCTTTACAGTAACTGGCAACTTTCTATGCCATTCTGGTGCAACATAGCCCTTTGTTCCTCTTATCCCAGTGTAGGTTCTAGTTTGATCTTGCTTTAAGAGCTTTGCCAACCCAAAATCTGAAATCTTGGCAAGAAATTGAGCATCCATGAGAATGTTCTGAGGTTTTATGTCGCAGTGGATAATTTGTGTCTCACATTCTTCATGCAAATAAAGAAGTCCCCTTGCGATATCTCGAGCAATTCTGATTCTCTCAATCCAGGTCAGCTCCTTTTCTTGTGCAAAAAGTATGTCCGCAAGTGTTCCATTCGTCATGTATTCATAGACCAGAAGCCTTTTAGATCCATCTTGGCAGTATCCAAGCAACCGGATTAGGTTGCGGTGATGTGTTTTTCCAATGACTTTCATTTCAGCCTGAAACTCTTTATTCTCTGTGTCTGACACATTTTCTAGTCTCTTTACAGCTACTACTTTCTGTTTGTCTGCTAGAATCCCCTTAAAAACGGTTCCAAATGCGCCTCTCCCCAGCTCTTCTGCGAAATCATTGGTTGCCTGCTCTAGTTCTGTATATGAGAATGCTCGCAGTGCAAGTTCCTCATCGAATTGTACATGTTTGCTCTCACTGATTTTTTTGTAAACCCAAGCATGACTTCTCTGAATAAGAATTCCAGTTACTAGCAAGACTATGAAAGCAAAAATGGCAAGCGAAATGCTGACAGCTAGGATGTCTTTCCGTAGCTCCTTTTTCTTAGTTGCTCTTTCTCCATCTTTGTAAACTGGTAATTCTCTTGTGGTGAATCCAAGTATGCCCACCTTGATCACTGCTGCTTGGTTTGTAGCAGTTGTGTCTTTTCTTCCAAATCTAAGGGGAAGCTTTTGCTTACTGCACTGACTATCTTTGAAAAATGCAGCCTCACAGTTACAGTCCATCAGACATGCTTGTTCACATTCATTCTGGCTACCTGTTTTCACAAATGCATATGAATCATTTTCCCAGGTAGTAGAGAACACTTGTGTCATGTTATAATACCTTACTTGTCCACCCTCTGCCTTGCAAGATTCTGCAGTGAAATTTCTCTCACAGCCGGCTGTCCAATCACTCGGATTCACAAAATCAAATCCTGGAAGGCACTCACATTGTATTTGGTCATCCAACTGAGTGCAATATCCGTTAAGACCACAGATTCCCTTCGGTGAGCACCTGTCTGTCGTAGATGACCATATCACGGACAGGTTCCCTTGATTTGAAGAATGTGAATAAACTCTGAAAATACCATCAACATCAATTTTCATGAGGTACTGGTTTTGTGTAGGATGGCCTCCTGTGCTCAGATCCTTGATCTTCATTGTGGAGTTCAATAAGTACAGGTGGCCATCATTGTCAAGATTTAGTGTTACATTATTGCCTCCTCCAATGGCTCCTTCTGTGTAGTAAGCATATGGACCAAGTTAAGGTGTCAGGACAGGGTACTGAACAAGCCACCCATCCTCTTGCATTATGAGACGAAAAATTCCAATCGAGTCATCTGTTGCTGACACACTAGAGAACAATACTTGTGATGGTATTAGACGTTGGCCAGGTAAAATGGTGTTTGTTGGGTTGTCAAAACTTTGCCACATGACCTTTCGGTCAGAATTATACAGCACGAAATTGCCATTATCCAGCATGGAAGCCGAAGCGATTTTTTGAGAAGCACTTATAATTTCGATATCATTTTCCTGTGATTGCTGCACAATCAACCTTCCATCACTGTTTAAGAGCAAGACAGCACTATCTGAAACAATGGGATTATCTCTGTGGGCTGTCCACACTGCTGTCTTGAGGGACATGCCAGTGAGGTAAACTCCAATAGCATAACTATTGGTTTGATTATAGAATCCAAAGGCAAAGCGCCTAGAGGGTGAAAACCAAGATGAATTTGAAGTGGGAGTTAGAGAGGAGCCAAGAGTTATATTAGTCTGTCTTTGTTGTGCATCTCCTGCATAAATTGCAGAAAGGAGAAAAAGGAATAGCAATGCAGCCATTAGATATCAGGTATTCTTTCTCTTCCTAGCTTTTGTTATGTTTTATCATATGTTCAGCCATAATGCTTTTATGGTGGAAGAAGTTGAACACTAGAGGTAGTATTGACCAAGTCAATGTGTGGAAAAGAGATAGGGGGTTTCAAAGAATGATTTTGCACTCCACTAGTAAAATGCCACCATTTTCTTTCTCTTCCTAGCTACTTGTTATGTTTATTATACGTTCAACCATAATGCTTTTTATGGTGGAATAAGTTGAAAACTAGTGCTAGCATTAACCAAGTCAATGTGTGGAAAGTTAGATGAGGGGTCTAGTGACTATCAATGTGCATCACATTATTAGCTTTGTAATACTTCTTACCTGGTATAGAAGATGCAAAATGCAAATTGTATTGAAACATTAGAATGTTGACTTGGTTTATATCATAAAGACTTCAAGTCAAGCAAATAGAATAGGTGGGTCATTGAGAAAGGCAAATTATATTGGAATACTGCTAAAGTTCATTTAATTTGTGTTGTGAAGACTTCAAGTCAGTCATATAGGATAGTCAATAAGTGGAATTCAAACATTTAAAAAATAAATTTAGAATATGCTTGTAGCAAAGAATTAATGAACCAGCTTTTCCACTCCTACTCGGAAATTGCCTCATCAACAGTTGGATAGTAAATTAGCATTAGGCACTCAATGAACTAGGATGTCAAACTTGAAGGTGAAGTTGCTCCCATTTAGGCTAGCAGACGATGTTTGCTCGGACTGGCTAGTGTCAATTTCTCATGGCTAGAAGGGGTTTAGTTGGAGGACTAAGATTACTGTTGTTGGCTAGAACATGAGGACATTCTTTCTGATATGAATTATAAACAGGATGATTTATGTAAATTTACTATGGATAGACGTCCCAATGTAAGTATGTGTACAGTATAACCGACTAAGGCAATTTGTACAGCAAAGAAATTAGAGTATTAGATAGCTTGATTTGTCCAAAATGCACATGACCTTGGAATGATGTTTTTTTTTTTCAAGAAATTAGTAGTTGAGTTTTTATGTTTTTGTGCACCTTTCAAGTGTGTGACTGCAAGTTCAGCTATGTAACATGCTTTTCACTCATGGCCGTACTTGACTCGTTATGCCAACTTAATCTGCTTTGCCTTTCTGGTAACAGGTAATCGGCGGATTATCTTCTCCAAGAAACCCTTATGTGGCTTAGGCATTCCTTTCCTTATAGAAATGTAAAACTCACAGTTTAAAGGCATTGATCATAATGACTTGATACCATGATCTGAGAAAGGTGTAGGCTAACAGGAGGGTGTTTCTAAGGTTGCATTAATTTTCAAAAGAATAAAAAACTAAGAGTAGATCATCTGTTGCTCTCTTTTCTCAGTAAAGGGTAGTCTTTTTGATGCATCATGTCTTTTGAAGGAATTAATCCCTTTGAATCCTGATTTTATTTGAAATAAACTAGCTTCTGTTGATGTCCTTTGCAATTAGTGTCTCTGGCTATGATCTACCAAGTCAAAACATTTCGTAAAAACTAGTTTTTGCATATATTCTTAAATAACTGTGACAATCTTTTGTTTGTAGTTTTTGCACACATTCTTAAACCAGTGGTATGCTATTGGAGTTTACCTTGAGTTTCAAAATCATGCTCAGATGGTGGTGTTTTTGCTTGTAAAGCTTTATAGTTTTTGGTTCACAAGAAACAAAAGTACATACAAGCATTTGAATTATAAGGTGCTCAGAAAAGATTTTGGATTGGGAGGCTGTGGGATTTCTACAGTGCCTTCCAGCATCAGTAAAACTTTCTTCATTGAGGGACGGAGTGATGGCTCATCTTGGATGCACCACATGCTGATTCTGACCATTCTGTCTAGTTGTGCCTCATTAACTTCTCCATCCTGAATCAACTTGCTTACCTCGCCTGCGCTAAAACAATCATAAACCCATTCTTCAAGAATAGCTTCTTCATCAGGGAGACTCCAATCAACACTTTTTCGCTGAAAGATCAACTCTAGCAGTACAATACCAAAGCTGTAAACATCTGCCTTCACCGTCACTGGAGATTTGCTATGCCACTCTGGTGCAACATATCCCCTGGTTCCTCTAATTCCTGTGTAGGTTCCAGATTGATCCTGATTTAGGAGCTTTGCCAACCCAAAGTCAGAAATCTTGGCACAAAAGTTGTCATCCATGAGTATATTCTGAGGTTTTATGTCACAATGGATGATTTGTGTCTCACATTCATCATGCAAGTAAAGAAGTCCTCTTGCTATATCTCGAGCAATGGCATTTGTTTGAATCCAAGTAGGTCGCTTTTCTTGATTAAAGAGTACGTCAGCAAGTGATCCATTGCTCATGTATTCATACACTAATAGTCTTTTGGATCCATCTTGGCAATAACCGAGCAACCGGACTAAGTTACGATGATGTGTTTTTCCTATGACTTTCACTTCAGTCTGGAATTCAATTTCCCCTTCTGTTGATACATTTTCTAATCTCTTTACAGCTACCATTTTCTCATTGTCTGGTAAAATCCCTTTATAAACTACCCCGAATGATCCTTTGCCCAGCTCTTCGCTGAAACCACATGTTGCCTGCTCTAATTCTGAATAGGAGAATGGTCTTACCACCATAACTTCAAGCATCTGATCATTTAAGTTCTCCCTGAGTTTCTTGTAAACCCAAGCATGCTTTCTATTAATAAGGATTCCAGTTATTCCCAAAGCCATTAAAGCGAAGATGGCTAGGAAAATGCCAACAATCAGGATGCCTCTCTGCAATGGATTCTTTTCAGTTTTCGTATAACCGTAAACTGGTATTTCTCCTGTGATAGATGCTTGTTTTCCCACCTTGATCAGTAAAATGTTCGAGTCACTGAAATTTTTTCTTCCAAATCTCAGAGGTAGCTTTTGCTTTCTACACTGAGTGTCTTTGAATTGAACAGCCTCACAGTTACAGTCCATTAGACATGCTTGTTCACATTTTTCTGGGGTAGCAGTCATTATAATAGCATAAGAATCATCTTCCCAGTTTGTCATTGGCTCAGACATCATCATATAACCATCCTTTTCCTTGCAGGTTTGTGCAGTGAAGTTTCTTTCACAGCCTGCAGCCTTATTGTCCGGCTTCACAAAATCAAATCCTCGGAGACATTTGCAGGTAAATTCACCGTCAGAGGAAGTGCAAAAGGCATTAGTCCCACAAATGCCTTTTGGAGCACACCTGTCCTCAGTTGATGACCAGACCTCAGAGCGGTTCCCATGATCCAGAGAATGTGAATAAACTCGGAAAATTCCATCAACATCAATTTTCAGAAGGTAAATGGTCCTTTCTCTGTGATTTCCTCCCCAAAGATCCTTGATGTTGGTGGAGGAATTCGTCAAGTAGAGGTGGCCATCATCATCAAGATTCAGTGTTACATTACTGCCTGCTCCATTATAGTAAGCATATGGATTGCCACCTGCATCTGCTCCTGCTGTGTAATAAGCATATTGAGGAAGGTATTCTGTCATGGTTGGGTACTGAACAAGGTAGCCATCAAGTTGCATTATTAGACAGAAAATCCCAACAGAATCATCTGTATCTGAGGCACTTGCAAACAACACTTTTCCAGGTGCTAGATGCTGACCAGCTAAAAGGGTGTTAGTTGGATAATCAAAACTTTGCCAAATGACCTTTTGATCAGAATTATACAACACAAAGTTGCCATTGTCCAGCATGGATGCTGAACCAATGGTTTGAGAAGGATTTATGATTTCAATATCTTTGCTTTGTGGTTGTTGCACAATCATTCTACCATCATTGGTTAGCAGCAAGACAGCACTGCTAGGGACAATAAGATTATTGTCCCTATTGGCTGTCCAAACTGCTGTTTTTTTAGGCTTGCTAGCAAGGTAAACTCCAATAGCATAACCATTGGTTTGTTCATAGAATCCAAAGGCAAAAATTTTGGAAGGTGAAAACCATGAAGAATTGGTAATTGGTGTTAGAGATGAGCCAAGACTTATATTGGAATGTCTTTGTTGTGCTAGTAACACTGTTGCATGCAATGTTGATAAGAGAAACAACAATACAAGACTTCCCATGGATTATTTCAGGTTTTCTTTTTCTCTCTTTTCTAGGTTGTTTTACTACAAAATTATTATGCTATTAAACACTTATAGAGAAATTAGAATGTGAAGACTTTAGCTGCTTTTTGAGTCAAAGTCAATGTAGATGATCAAATTATTTCAAATTCTAATAAAGACTATTCTAAGCTTATTCTACCTACTATCTGCTACTGAGTTTCTTCGAATTGGCATACATTTTTCATCATAACTAACTTTGAAATATTCTGCATGACACCAACATCTTGACCCACCAAGACGAATTATATTTATATTTTTATTTTATTTCATAGTGAAAATTGACCAACTCAGCCCTCGAATGAAATCTTCGTATAAAATATAGTGTACCTCAGCCTCAAGAGTATTCTCTTTATTAAAATGACATTGCAAATCTTTTCTTTCATCTGGTAGAAATACGATAGGAGCTACTTCAATAAGAAAGCTCTGATAGTATTGACACTTGATTCCTTTTCTATAATTTGTTTGTTCTATTAAATTTTTTCTTTCTTTTCTTTTTTTTTTTTCTTTTTTTTTGAGATAAGTAACCCAAGTAATAACGAAGTGCTGCAAAAAGATGGATGCACCTACTTGGGTTTGGGTAATAATTAACATGAGAGTAATAAAATTTATAAGCAAAGAGTTGATACATTCAATATGCATGGGATGTTGCTATATTGCAATACTAACACCTTTGTTAATTAGAAAAAAATGCATTATATATAGGGGTAAGGGGAGATGGAAGGATTTGCAAGATGGAGAATCGAAGCCTAACTAACAAAGTAAAGATCAGGTAACTAACTAAAGTATTAAAACTACCATTAACGAATTTGGTGTTTGGAGACATTTTCTTAATTTTTTAAATCAAGAATTGACTAGCTTCAATATTGGAAAGACTTTGAAGTCTTGAAATGGTGTCTTTCTAGTGATGATAGAAAATGAAGTGGAAGACTTTGAAAGTCTATAAGTGTTATCTCTCCAGTGATGATGAAGAAGATATTGAAATCCTAAGCCATTTTTAATTCAATTACAGCGCGTTGAAAATTCTCGTGTGGAAATGGTGTAAAAGAAAATCACTTTTTGCCTCAAAAAGTTTGGGAAGGTCTCCTCCTTATTTATGATGGTGGAAACATAAATTTGTTTTGAAGTGTCAAACCTATTCGAACTAGTTCTGCGACAGAGGTGTATTTTTGTCAAGGAATATTTTCCATAATTCAATAATAACTCCAGTTACCATTTCTGATTGAGTTCTTTCTATTCCTCATGCCCACAACATAATAATGTTGAAAAAAAACCACCACACTACATCAATTAACGTGTATGGTCTTTCCCAGCAGTTCATGTTTAATTATTTACTTATTTAATTATTATGACAGTGGTGCACAGACGGCTTGCAAATAGGAACTTTAACCCTAGATTTCTATAGTTGTTCCCTAACGGTATCATTAACCAGTACTAGGCCATATCCTTAGATGCATCAATTTATCAGTTACATAGCCAACTACATGTAGAAGTCCCTAACATGTAACAACACTGTTATAACAAACAAACTAATCAAAACATCCATCCAGCAATGTCCATGTCCCTAACCAGATATTCACTGTCTCTCTTTATCTTGCTACGGCAAGGCAAAACAGAGTCTTACACTACCACATTAGACATTTGTTTCTATCTATTCAGTTTTACTTTTAAAATATTTTAGCCAAAGATCATGATATGAAGACTACTTCTGCTTCAGGTGATGCATGCAAATACTTTGATAGCTCAGTGAGTACTTTTGAGTCGGGAGGTTTGTTCTGCAGCCATGGGTTGATTCGCATTCTCACCAACTCTGGGGACTTGGCTAACAAAATCTTGATAAGCTGCATCTCAGACGTTGCTCCTGTAAAGCAGTCTAGCTTAACTTCCTTGAGATGATTAAATTAAATGTCACATCTGAGAAATGTTCCAGTTCAAGCAATTCTACAGCACCAAATTCGTCAGCTTCACTGTAAATCTGAGAAAGATAACAAGAAGTCAACTTCCAGATAATTGAGGATATAAGAAGTGTGAAACGAAAATAGAAAAAAAAAGAAGCTATTAATAATAAAGAAAGAGTAAACAGTGTCGAAGCACAAAGACACCTTAATTTCAAGATATTCAAGATGGCAAGCTTTTTATCAAGCGAAGAGCACACGAGAGCCTATATGATTCCAGCATAATATCACGCAGGAAAAAACGCTCGACACTGTTAAGATCGAACCGAAGCCTTGTCCGTGCTACGTCTGCATAAAACTAGGAAAAGAAATACCAAATTTCAAGATGACACAGCCCAAAATTAGTTCTATCTGTGAAAATAACAATAAAGTCATGAAGTAACATCTACCTCGGCATTAAATAAGTCCAAGAGCAGCTGCTCGAGAGCAGAATAAGACTCAGAAAACTTTTGCAAAATCAAGATCCCCTGCCACTATATCACCATCACCGACCAGAGATGCTTCCGCCATAAGAGGGACATTCTTGAGACAGATACAACTTAGATCGCCAGTGAAATCAAAGGATCTCAGCATGGGGGCATTTATTTCAATTATGTTTACAGTTTCCTGAGATTTTCAGCACCAACTGCTCAAGCAACGGGCAATGAGATATTAAACTTCCGAGCAATTCAGAAGAAATTGTGATGTAACATAGTTCGAGGCTAATTAACCTATCAAATCCTTGAAAGGCTGATGAAGGATGTATTAAACAAAATTGAAGAGATAGAGCCCTCAATTGCGAACATGTGAAAAGTGAAGAAGGCAAGTGGTGTAGTTTATCCGATTGAAAGCGAAGATAAAGATGTTGAATACCATTCCTAGAGAGGAAATATAGGAATTTGTCAATCTCCGGACAGCTTTTTATCCAACCGAGGTCAAGGGTAAACTTAGTAATGGGTCCTTCAAGAACGGTCAAAAGCTGGTAGATAATCTTCGTAAATTTTACAGTAGGGTACAGTAAATCCTTTATCGTTTTCCAAAGAGATCCATCAAGCGTCAACTCTGTAAGTCTACACCAGTTATACATCCATTTCTTTGATAAGATGCATGTCCTCACAGCATCTTTACAAGGCAAACACATCAGAATGACATCGATTACATTATCAGGAAGGTTACTAATGAAGTCAGGAGGTAAACTTCGACAATGCTTTCTACCCTTAGGATGCATAATATAAGGGTAATCACCAAGAACCTGCAGAAAATAAGCAATAATACAAAGTAAGGGATCTCCCAACTATATCAACAAGATCTAGAAACTCTGGACCGGAATGCAATTCACATTTTCAAATCAACACAAGAACGAAAGGATCACTTATAACAATAATCGCCAAGAACTTGTTGAAAATAAGTAATAATACCAATTCAGGAATCTCCAAACTATCTGGAGAGAGCGGCTATTCATGCTGTCAAATAAATATTTGAAATACATGTGCATTCTAAATTAAATCAGTCAGTTACCTCCTATTAATATCTATGTTACATAGAGGTTCAATTCGACTTGAGATACTGGTGCAATGCAAACCCGAAGGTGTTGCTAAGCATAAACGCGGAAGAAGAACAATTAAAGAAGAAGATAAAAGCAAGACAAAACTTGCTTCTTTCAAAAGAACAGTGGGGAACCTGTCCCAAAACTCGATCGAAAGGGATACAAGAATCACCCTAACTATGCAACAATCCTCAAGAGAACATTGCCTCTTGCAAACTGAATGATCAAAGAGGAATGTTCAATCGGATTAACCGAAAGCCACAAGTCCATAAAAGCCCTCACCGGGGTTTGCTCACGACGGAGTCAAGAAAAGGTGCTCGGCACTTTTCATTCAATACTCAAAAACTAGCTACTTACAATGTAAGGAAATAAGGTTTATATAGGCAATACTAAGGGTAAACTAGTAAAAGGGTCACAAACGACCAATAGAAATAAGCCACGCAGGGCTGAGTTTAAATGTGCTCGGCAGCCTTGACTTCGGTTCTTGACTTCGGTAAGCCTGGCTTCGGTTCTCAATTGTCTGCTCGAACACACTTCTTACCGGGCGCTGTCTTAACTTCGAACACGTGTTGTTGTGTTCGGTTCTGTGCTGCCCGGGGCCAAGAGCTGCTGTTCGGGAACTTTGTCCTCGGGCTCAAACTTGGAGATGTAACCCTCGGTTTCAACACTTTGCATTTCCTCTTCCGAACACATGCTTCTTCCCATCATGGTCAACTGGACGTGCATGTCATGGAGCAGCTTAGCTTGGCTTCGAGTGATTGGTCTCCTCGGTTGTTCAGTCACTGCCTTCGGTTGAAACCTCCTCGGTTGATTGTTGGATTCGTGATCAGCACTTTGGGCTGCATCATCCTCCCCTTCTTGAGAGGATTTCGTCCCCGAAATCGATCCATCCTCTATCTCCGATACTTGGCCTGCAACACAAGGAGTTAAATCAGCAACGTTGAAAGTGTTGGACACACTATACTCACCTGGGAGGTCGATAACATAAGCATTGTTGTTTATTTTGCTCAGCACTTGAAATGGACCATCCCCTCGAGGAGCCAATTTTCCTTTCCTTAGGTTCGGGAAGCGTTCCTTTCGGAAGTGAACCCAAACCCAATCTCCCTTCTTTAATTCCAACTTTTTTCGCCCCTTGTTTTTCTTCAAGGCAACCTTTGCATAGGCTTCCTCGAGGTTCTTCTTCGTCTTGGTATGCAACTCGAGCAGAGCTTTGGCTCGGTGAGTACCTGCAAAATCAATAACGACATCTCGAGGCAATGGGGTTAGATCGAGTGGAATTAAAGGGTTAAATCCGTACACACACTCGAACGGGGTCATGTTAATCATTCGATGCACCGTTCGATTGTATGCAAACTCCATCATGGGCAAACGATCAGCCCAGTTCCCGACCTTTCCTTTGGTCATTGCTCGAAGCAAAGACCCCAAGGTTCGGTTTACTACCTCGGTCTGTCCATCAGTCTGAGGATGGTGAGACGTCGAGAATAGTAGCTTTGTGCCGAGGGCACCCCATAGACACTTCCAAAAATGACTCAAGAATTTTGTGTCTCGATCGCTTACAATAGTACGAGGTACACCATGCAATTTCAACACATTAGAAACAAACAATGTAGCTACATGTTGTGCATCATCACACTTCTTGCAAGGAATAAAGTGAGCCATTTTCGAAAATCGGTCAACCACAACGAAGATGCTATCATGTCCTCCCCCCGACCTCGGTAACCCCAAGACAAAGTCTATGGATATATCAACCCAAGGTCGATCAGGCACAGGTAACGGGGTGTACAAACCATGGGGGTTGGACTTCGATTTAGCTTTCTTGCAAACGAGACAAGCGTTGCAAAGCTTTTCCACATCTCGTCGCATTTTGGGCCAATGGAACTGCTCGGTCAAGATACCAAGAGTTTTGTCGACACCGAAGTGTCCCATCAGCCCACCGGAGTGAGCTTCCCGAACAAGGAGCTCTCTCCACGATGACACTGGCACACAAACCCTCCCATTCTTGAAGAGGTAGCCATCGTGCCACTGATATTTCTCAACCCTTCGGCCACTCAAGATTGCGTCACGAACGCATTTCAGCTTGGGATCGTCATCGTACATTAGCTTGATGCTCTCGAATCCCATGAGCCTCGAGGCGAGAGTGGTCGCTAAGGCAAATTTTCTTGATAGCACATCGGCCACAACATTGTCTTTTCCCTTTTTGTAATGAATTACATAGGGAAAGCTCTCAATGAATTCAACCCATTTGGCATGCCTTCGGTTCAATTTCTCCTGACCTCGGAGATGCTTCAAGGACTCATGATCGCTTTTGATCACAAACTCTCGAGGCCACAAATAATGCTGCCAATGGGCGAGTGCTCGAACGAGGGCATACAATTCCTTGTCGTACGTGGAGTAGTTCAAGGTTGCACCCTTAAGCTTTTCGCTAAAGTAAGCGATCGGCTTCGATTCTTGCATAAGCACTCCTCCGATCCCAACTCCAGACGCATCACACTCGACTTCAAATGCTTTGCCGAAGTCAGGGAGTTGCAACAACGGGGCAGAACAAAGCCTCCGCTTCAACTCTTGGAAAGTCCTTTCTTGGGACTCTCCCCAAACAAATGGATTGTCTTTCTTAACCAGCTCGGTAAGAGGAGCTGCCACGGTGCTAAAGTCACGAACAAACCTTCGGTAAAAGCTAGCTAACCCATGGAAGCTACGAACTTGTGATACCGAGGTCGGAGTCGGCCAATCTTTGATGGCTTCGACTTTTGATTCGTCGACTTCGACACCATTAGCACTGACTACAAATCCAAGAAAGACTACACGATCGACACCAAAGGCACACTTTTTGAAATTAGCATACAACTTCTCTTCTCGAAGCTTTTCGAGCACAAGCTTTAGGTGTTCGACATGTTCATCCATGGTTCGACTGTAAACAAGTATGTCATCGAAATAAACGACAACGAACTTGTTTATGAACGGTTTGAGCACATGGTTCATCAATCGCATGAATGTGCTCGGGGCGTTGGATAAGCCAAATGGCATTACCAACCATTCGTAGAGACTGAATTTGGTCTTGAATGCGGTTTTCCACTCGTCACCGGGTTTCATTCGGATCTGGTGGTAACCGGACCTGAGATCAATCTTTGTAAAGCATGAAGAACCACTTAATTCATCTAGCATGTCATCTAATCGAGGGATAGGATGACGATACTTTACCGTTATTTTGTTGACTGCCCGACAGTCAACACACATTCGCCATGTTCCATCCTTCTTCGGGACAAGGATAACTGGAACGGCGCAAGGACTCAAGCTCTCTCGAACGAGGCCCTTGTTCAGCAACTCATCAACCTGCCGTTGGAGCTCTTTGGTGTCCTCGGGATTACACCGGTATGCAGGTTTGTTGGGGATTTGGGATCCCGGCACGAAGTCAATTTGGTGCTCGATTCCTCTCAACGGAGGCAATCCACCTGGCATTTCCTCGGGAAACATGTCCTCGAAGTCCTGCAAAACTTTACGAACAGACAAAGGCAAAGGGTTATCATTAGAAAAATCATCATTAGAGTTTAGAAGGATACCCTTGTGCACGAGGCAAATCATCATCTGACCGTGGTCATTGCCTCGTAAGGTCTCACCGGGTTGCATGATTGCACAAATCCCTTTCGCCTCGGTCGGTGAGTTTGTCTCTTCGGCCCCCAATTTTGCTCCCATCGGAAGCTTAGCTTTGGCCGCTTCTTTCAGTTCTTTCATCCGTTTATAGTCCTCGGAGACTTGCTTGGGAGACAAAGGCTTGAGTATGAAACTCTTCCCATCGAGCTTCACAGTGTAAGTGTTGGATCTGCCATTGTGAACAGCTGTTCGGTCATACTGCCACGGTCGACCCAATAGCAAATGACAAGCTTGCATCGGCACCACATCGAATACCATTTCATCTTGATACTCGCCGATTCTAAACTTGATACACACTTGTTTGACAACCCTTAATTCTCCACACTCATTCAGCCATTGTAATTTGTAAGGGTGGGGATGCTTCATCGTTGGTAATCCCATTTGTGAAACCAAAGTTTGGCTCACTACATTGGCACAACTACCAGAATCTATAATCATCGAGCACACCTTTCCCCTCACTCGACATCGGGCATGAAAGAGGTTTTCTCTTTGGTTGTCCTCTTCTTCAAGAGTCATGCAGCTCAAATTTCTTCGAACCACAAGAAACATTTCCGGATGATCAGCTTCGGCAGCCTCATGATCATCATCACCTTCAGCTCGGTCAGTCTCCTCGATTAATTCCTCCTCGGTGTCACTCGCTTGCTCATGGACGGTTCCATCTTCGAGCAGAAGCATAACTTTGCGAGTTGGACACTCTTTTGCCATGTGACCATAACCTCTACATTTATGACACTGAATATTTGAAGCACTAGGAGAATTTAGTTGAACTTTACCTCCCACTTCTCTTGGTTGGTTAACGGTCACACCCTTCTCGAAGGGTCTCTTCGGTTCTCGAACAGTGTTGGCACTTGCTTGGTTAGGACTCTTCCATTCTTTACCTCGGTTCAATGGAGTAGAAGTAGTGACTCCTCGATACCGGTTTGCCTTTTCTTCCCTAACCACTTTTTCAGCTTCGGTAGCAGCATCAAACAAATCTTCCAACGTGTGGTACACGTGGAGTCTCAACTGAGATGACACATCCTTGGCCAAGCCACTTTTAAACCGGATAATGGCTTGTTCTTCGTCTTCGGTCAGATCAAGATTCAATCGAACCTTTTCAAACTCATCATGGTACTCTTGAACTGACTTGGATCCTTGTTTTAGCTCATATAACTTTTGCATTTGAGTTTGCCTGTACTTGGCACTCAAATACTTAGCATCCATTGCTCTCATCAACTGTGGCCAGGTAGTGACCTCGGGATAATCATTCCTTCGTCTATGCCACTTGTCAGCTTCCCACCAAGTAGATGCATAAGCTTCGAACGAAGCAATGGCATGGGCAGCTTTCCTCTCCTCGGTCATCTCATTGGTTTCAAAGATGCGCCCCATTTTCAACTTCCATTCAAGATACTCATCGGGATCACTAGTTCCTTTAAAGGGTGGAATAGTGATCTTGACACTGTTCAAGTTGGAATCTCGAACACCACGAATCTGTTCGGGATACTCATCATCACGATCATCAGCCTCACGCTCAATATTTCTTCCAAAATTTGCGCCTCGGCCTCGACCTCGGAAATTTCCACGACCTCGGTGAGCTTGCCTTCGTTGAGCGAATGGCGGCTCACATTCATATTCGTCCTCGGGAAATTCCTCTTCAACAGCCTCTTCGGTTACAGCTCCAAGGTCTCTTCGGGCCTTTGGAAGTGGTATCCTCTCTCCTCGGGGAATGCCCAAGTTTTGATTTCTAGCTTGGGGATTGCCCAAGTTTAGTTCTCTTCGAATTGCTTCACTTGTCAACTGATGTTGTCGAACAAGCTCAGCATACAGCTCAGGTTTCATGGGAGTTGAGCTACTTGTTCCGGCGCCGGACCCATGCACGGCCACGGGCGCACTTCCCTGCTCGAGGTTAGCTACTCGAGCACTCACTCCTCTTACTTCGGCACTGATGCCTTGTATCGCAGCCATGAGATCGGCTAATGATACTTCGGGCCTTTCAATGCCTTTGCCTTCGTTCCCAGCCATGGTACATGCACAAGTCAAAGACCAACAAATGTTAAGGTTAGAAATCACCTCACACTCTCCCTCACCTTTGATGGGTGGCGCTCGGGTCCACTCAATTTATGGGTTCGGTTTTGGTCACTCAAGGACTTGTTAACAGTGGCTCGTCCAATTGATCGGTCCTCTAAGATCCTTCAAGTTCGACAATAGTCACTGTCTCTTCGGGAAGAGTGAAGTGATGTTCGACTCGATGGAACGGACGCTTTTTAACTGAGCTCGGGAGTCAAAAGGAATTTCTACGAAAGTTGGAACTTCGGTCACCCCTTCGCACGAGTTCCTATCAGCTCAAAATGAGTTGGTACGACCTCGAGTAGGACAATTACTCAAAAGATCCACCAACTAGAATTTGACACGAAAGAAAGTGAAAACCTAGGAGAATCTACCCTTTGATTCCCTTTTGGAATCTTTTTCGATCACACCCACTCCTGCCCGTACAAGAGTGGTCCCCCCTTGGTACGGATAGGGTTTTACCTTATCCACTTTCCTTTTTCTCAGCCGACAATTTTCACCTGGGGTTTTAGATGTTCAAATTTTTACCCCTTCTTCTTCAATGGAACAGTGACCTTGCTCCGGCGTACGGACGCAACAACTTCGGTTCACTGGTCACAATTTTTCAACAGATCTGGGTTGCTTTTTTTTTCAACTCCGGTCTCAGTGACAGCAGAGGAATTCAGTCAAGTTCTTCGAGCCAAGAACCAGCTCGACGTGTCGTACACTGTTACCAACTTGTAACAATTTTCCGGCGTACGGACAACGTTTCAAACTTAAGAACTTCGGTTTTTCAAGCAACTAACAAACCCAAATCACTCAAGAACCACCATTCTTCACCGGTTTCTTCCAAACATAATGGGGTTCGAGTCAGTCACCATTAAAGCTCAAAACAGTCCAAAATTTTCACCAAGAAACCCTAGTCACTGAATTGGTACGTCGGGCACTGGTTGGATTCAGAACTCGATGGTGATCAAGAATCAATGGTTGTTTTTCCCAAACAACCAACAATCAAACACAATTTTTGAATTTTCCTTTTAATACTTTTTTTTTTTTTTTTTTTTGTAAAATAACAACACAGTAACAAACAAAACTCAGGAACACGAAAAGGAAAACAGAGACACAAACGCACGAAAATAAAGATAACGTGAACAGGATTTGGGGTTGTAGAAACAAGCCCAAACCGTGCTCTGATACCAAGATGGTGCAATGCAAACCCGAAGGTGTTGCTAAGCACAAACGCGGAAGAAGAACAATTAAAGAAGAAGATAAAAGCAAGACAAAACTTGCTTCTTTCAAAAGAACAGTGGGGAACCTGTCCCAAAGCTCGATCGAAAGGGATACAAGAATCACCCTAACTATGCAACAATCCTCAAGAGAACATTGCCTCTTGCAAACTGAATGATCAAAGAGGAATGTTCAATCGGATTAACCGAAAGCCACAAGTCCATAAAAGCCCTCACCGGGGTTTGCTCACGACGGAGTCAAGAAAAGGTGCTCGGCACTTTTCATTCAATACTCAAAAACTAGCTACTTACAATGTAAGGAAATAAGGTTTATATAGGCAATACTAAGGGTAAACTAGTAAAAGGGTCACAAACGACCAATAGAAATAAGCCACGCAGGGCTGAGTTTAAATGTGCTCGGCAGCCTTGACTTCGGTTCTTGACTTCGGTAAGCCTGGCTTCGGTTCTCAATTGTCTGCTCGAACACACTCCTTACCGGGCGCTGTCTTAACTTCGAACACGTGTTGTTGTGTTCGGTTCTGTGCTGCCCGGGGCCAAGAGCTGCTGTTCGGGAACTTTGTCCTCGGGCTCAAACTTGGAGATGTAACCCTCGGTTTCAACACTTTGCATTTCCTCTTCCGAACACATGCTTCTTCCCATCATGGTCAACTGGACGTGCATGTCATGGAGCAGCTTAGCTTGGCTTCGAGTGATTGGTCTCCTCGGTTGTTCAGTCACTGCCTTCGGTTGAAACCTCCTCGGTTGATTGTTGGATTCGTGATCAGCACTTTGGGCTGCATCAGATACCCATATCAAACAGGTACACTACTGGGATGAATATTTCGTGCAGATTCTACAAAATGCATGAAAAATTGCAACAAAAAAGAAACACTTGACATACCCATATTGGCTAATTTCACAATCCTAGTGGATATGTACAAGTAAATAAATCGATATAACATCGCTTAATATCCAATAAAAGCTCTATTACAACAAACTACACCTTCCATAAATACTTCATAAAACACATTTGTGGGTTCAAAAAGGGAAACTCAAAAGAACAGGACCAGAATCATGTTATCTGTTTGCTTCTTCTAAGCTTATCAAACCATCATAAGCTAAAATAAGGAGATGTTATTTTTACAAGCAAGAAATCCCGAGGGCAAGCAGCGCACAGTTGGTGGAAATGGGCTCGCCCCTCCACTCTTCTCCACTTAAATACCAGGTTTTTGTCCGTAATAGGATTTCTAACTCACATATCACAAGCTCTTAGCTTTTACCCAAAAATAAATTTCAAAAATGTTGATCATTTCAACACATAAAATAACTAAAAGCAAATTCACCGGATTTTGCTATATTGTAACATCAGATTATTAGCGTGTTACTAGTATTAAAATTTGCAAATCCTAAAGAATATAGACCCTTTTGTTTCTTAGACATCATCCAAAATACTCCATCCGTTTATGTTTATTTGTCCACTTTCAGTTTTTCACTCACCAAGAAAAAATAAGAAAACTTAAACTTGCCAAATATACCCTTATTAATTATACTTGAAAAATACAAGGTATTTAATTGGGATGGGATTTTGAAAAGTACAAGGTATTTAATATCAAGGGTAAATTAGGAAGAACATAGCCAATTTTATCTTGAATTGCTAAAAGGACAAATAAACTTAGAATTAACTTTGGTGAACTTGGACCAGTAAACATAAACGGAGGGAGTAGAAATTAATGAAAAAAGAAAATAGTCTCTCCTGTCTCATTTAATTTGTCCTAGTTTTTATAAATATTTGTCTCAAATTATTTGTCATTTTAAACTTATTTTAGAAGTTCAAGGCTAAATTAATTACTTTTTTTCATTTTGTCCATAGTTATAATTGTTCTTGAAGACCACAAACAACTTAATAATGAGACGATATTATGATTGTGTAAATATTAGTAAAGGTAAATGAATGAGATAATGGTCAACAACCCCCCTAAACTATCATTTTTATGTTAGTTTCATACTTAAACTATGAGTTGGTTACGTTACCTCCCTGAATTATCAATTTTTATATTCAAAACCCCCTGCAGTGTCAAGTGGCATGGAGAGTGGCTTCACTCTCTTTGTTGTGCGCGTGAAATAAAGTAGACCAATAAAAAGCATCCATGTGGCATTTCTTTTCAATTTTTAAAATTTAAATATCCTTTTACTTATTTATTATTATTTTTGTCTTTTTCCTTTCTTCTTTACTAATTAATTATTTTCTTCTTCATAACTCTACTCTTTTTTTTTTTTTTGCCAATAATAATAAACTAGTTGAGACCCATTAACCTTAGAATAATAAGAGTACTAAAAATGATTTAATCAAATATGATAAATTATGTTGCAATTTACAACCAAATTTTATAAATAATGATCATTTTAATTAAAAAGACATAACCCTTAACATGCAATATATCATTTTAATATTTTAATACGTAAGTTCTCAATTGAGTTTATTATGGTTGAGTAAATTCAGTTCTATATAATAATTAAGTTTATTATTGTTGGTTAATATTTATTATTATAGAAATATGGGTTTTCAACTAAGGTAAAAAAAATTTCTTTTGACGGAAAATTAAAAGAAAAAAGTAATAAATTTAAAAAAAGAAAAACATCAAATAAGAAATAAGAACAACTGCTTGAAAAAATTAATTATATGGATGCTCTACAAAGAGAGTGAAGTTACCCTCCATGGCACTTGGCACTGTAGGGAGTTTTGAATATGAAAATTGATAGTTCAAGGCGGTAACGTGACCAACCCATAGTTTAAGTATGAAACTAACGAAAAAGTTATAGTTAAGGGAGTTTTTTGACTATTATCTCTAAATTAATCAAAAACTCCTCCTTATTAATGATTTCTTAAGGAGGTGTGAAAGAAAAACAGGACATATAAAACGAGATGAATGAAATAATTCATTTTAAGCTTAGCAAAGAACTACTAAAGCATTACTGATGAGGTCACATACCTTTCAGCTGTTGGGTAATATTTGGACTCAATATTAGCTTTACCAATTTGGAAAGAGAGAGGTTTTTATTTATTTAATTGAAGGGGAAAACAGTATAGAGTGAAGGCAGGGAGCCAAAAAAGCAGGAGGTGTTATGCAAAGTACCAGATGTCTAGTCTAAAGTTGTCTCGAGTTTTATGCGTGTTTTACCTCCATGTTACTCGACTACAGTTTTAGATGAGTAGAAACAATGAATTTCTTACTACTACCATTCAATTGAGATGTAGCTCCCGTTTGG
Source organism: Petunia x hybrida (assembly GCA_037355625.1). NCBI lineage: Eukaryota > Viridiplantae > Streptophyta > Magnoliopsida > Solanales > Solanaceae > Petunia > Petunia x hybrida. The sequence continues at coordinate 2,162,473 of JBBBVM010001100.1, read as the reverse complement.
ACATAGTTTTTGAAGATATTTTTTAGGAGTTTTTGGACAAAAAAGTGTTTGTTTATGCTTTTTGAACAAAACGTGTCCCAAAAACTGGTCTTGAACTGTTTTTGGGTCAAAAACTAACATTTACACATTTAAATTTTATTTTCATAAGAGATCAAAGGCTATTTTGAGCCAAAAAATTTATTCCCAAAAAGTATGTCCAAACAGTTTTTCATTTTCATATCAAACTTCACCTAAAAAGTATTTCCCAAAAATTATTTGGGAATCTATGTCCAAACGCTAGCGTAGTAATACTGTAGAGCTTGGCGGACATCACGGATATTATATGATTAGTGGATACGTGAGATTTGATATTGGATAGAAGAAGGGTTTTTTTAAAAAAAATGATATTTTCTTTAATTTCTTACAAAATATCGATAGTGCATTTTAAAAATAGTTAAAAACTATTGTCAGATTAAAAATTAAGTTATCTTGTATTGCCCAAAAAAGAAAATGTCACATTGTACTATTTTATAATATTTGAACATGATAAACTTTTGTTTCGATTTTAATGCCATCCTCTTGAGTCTTGAGAGAACAGGACCAAATTAAGAGCTCGTTTGGGTGAGCATAGCTGATAAGCAGCTGCTTATTAAGATAAATAGCTGACTTAAAAGTAATTAAAATTAGAAAATAAGAATTTGAGTAAAAGTGCTGAAATTGTAAATAATTTGATAAAAAAATGTACTTTTAAAATAACTAAAGTTATTAGGAAAAATAAAATTTTGGTTAAATTCAATCAGCTTATAAGCTATAATCCATAAGTATAGATTTCTTTACTTAGGGCTTATTTCAGCCAATAAGCACAATACTTATAAGCACTTTTTGAAATCACCAAACCAACCAAATAATAAAAGTTGTTCAAAAAATGAGGGACACTGGGACAAAAAATGAAGTAGTTTTACAAAACGGAAAAGGGCCAATTATGCCCTTCAACTATGAGAAATAGGGCAATTCTACCCTCCATTTGATTTTGGTCTCAAAAATACCCCTCTGTTAGCAAAATAGCTCACTTATACCCCTCAAAAGTAACGGATGGTCCATGTCAGATTTTAACTATTAAATTTAATTCCACGTAGTATTTAAAAAAGGAATTTTTATACAAAAGTACAATTTTTAAAACTTAATTACCAAACATAGCAACATTTTAGTAAAATAACCCTAAATATAGGAAAACACAAGTTAATTACAAACATAGCAAAAACATAGCAATATTTTACCATAACATACCAAACCCTTACATTCTTCCTCCTATTTCCCTCACTATCACTTTTGCTCCTCCCATTTTCCCCTAATTCCCTTTTTCTCCCACCATTTCCACCAATTTCACTTTAACTCCTTTCATTTCTTCCAATTTCACTTTTCCTCTCATCATTTCCCCCAATTTCACTTTTACTCCTCCTATTTCCCCCAATTTCACTTTTCCTCATCCCATCCTCACTGTATCTCGTTGTATCTCACTGTATCTCGATGTTTCTCAACTACCAACTATCTCGTATCTCATTGTATCTCAACTACCAACTGCCCCGTATCTAACTATATCTCGCCTACCAACCACATCGTATCTCATTGTATCTCACTGTATCTCAACTAGCAACCACCTCGTATTTAACCGTATCTCGCCTACCAACTACATCGTATCTCACTGTATCTCAACTACCAACCACCTCGTATCTAACCGTATCTCACCTACCAACCACATCATATCTTATTGTACCTCACTATATCTCAACTACCAACCACCTCGTATCTCGTTATATCTTATTGTATCTCAACTATCAACCACTTCGTATCTAACCATATCTCGCCTACCAACCACATCGTATATCAGTGTATCTCAACTACCAAACACATCGTATTTCATTGTATCATAACTACCAACTATCTCGTATCTAACCGTTTGTGCGTTGTCTCTCACTGTTTTTAAACTATTTCACCTTTTTTGCATTGTTTTACATTATTTTTTACATTTTATTTTGAACTTTTTCACTAGCGGTTTCAGACTGTTTCAGCGTTATATCTCACTGTATTTGCACTATTTTTGCTCCGTATCAAACCGTATCTTACTGTATCTATGTTGTTTCAGCACTATTTCAAGTTGCTTCAGCATCATTTCAGGTTGTTTTGCACCGTATCTAAATATTTTCTAGACTGTATCTAGTTGTTTCTAGACTGTTTCAGCATTGTTTCATTCCATTTGTGCGTTGTTTCTCACTGTTTCTAGGTTATTTCATCTTTTTTGCGTCGTTTCACATTATTTTTTACATTTTGTTTCAGACTTTTTCATTAGCTTTTTAGACTGTTTCAGCGTTGTATCTCGCTGTATCTGCACTATTTTTTCTCTGTATCTCATTGCACCCTACGTTGTTTCAGATTGTTTCAGCACTGTATCTAACCGTTTCTGCACAATTTCAGCATTGTATCTAACTGTTTATGCACCATTTCAACACTGTATCTAACCGTATATGCACTGTTTCAAACTCCTATAACATTGCATTTTACTCAAAACAACTAATTTACAATCATACAAAACGACAACCACCCACCCCAACCCATTTCTTAGTCCTCCAAATTCTCAAATTTACCACAGTTTTGTTTTGTTTCTGTTGTCCTTATCAAAGACCCACCAACCCAATCCAAGCCATCGACACCATGCACATTATAGCTAGCAGCAGTACTCTTATCCACAAATGATTGACCCGGATAACTTGCGTAAGAACCCGACCCAAACATCCAAGTACAAGCCAAAACAGCTTCAAACGGTGCCGTAGCTAGACCTTGAAAATACCTACTATTAAACGGGTTCGTAGCAGTTCCCATCTGCCGCCGTGTTCTTCGTCTCCGACGGTCATGCGTTGAGCTTTCACCTGAACAAATCTGTTGCGTTGTCGAGTCACCGCGGAAGAGATTTATTGATTATTTGGGGAAACTAAAGCGAGATCGGAGATGAGGACGTCGTGAGGAATCCGATGATGTAATCTTTCAGCCGGATGGTGGTGGTCGGAGGCCAATCGCCGCCGGCAGCGGTGGTTCCCGACGATGACAGATTTGAGAGGATTTTTTATGCCTGAAGTTTGTTTAAGAGGTGTTTGGGGGGAAGTGGAGAAATTGTTTTAGGGTTTTTTGGAGAGTGAGGTGTAAGTGTAATTATCAAAAATAAAAATGTGCTAAAAAAATATTGTTATGCCTTCATCTTCTTCAATTATAGCTCCAAGATCATATCCTAAATTTCTAACCAACAAATCGCGGATTCAAGAAGCCAATTTTGGTAACAATAAATTGTACCATCCAGTAACGATGGAGAGAACTTTCTTACTCACCTTACAATTATTCCCAATATCAAGATTCAAGGCTTTTTATATCAAAATCTTCGTGCAAAACCCACAAACATATCATCTATCTCCACCCAAAAAAAAAAAAAAAAACTCAAACATCGATAACTTTGACAGAAAATAAATATACAGTTTTGAATTGATTCTTATGAATTCTCAAAATCAGCATTATCATCACTTCCCTCCACCAAACTATAAACCCATTGAAGAGTCGATTTCCTCCATGGTTACACCTTCAGTTTCTGCCAGAAACAATTTTACAGAAAAATAAAAAAAATCTTTTAAGTACAAGGAAAATCAAACCAGATGTGAGGAGAAAAATTAAATGAAACATAGGAAAATGCCCAACTCTTTTCTTAATCTTTTCACGAAGACATGAAAAGTGCTTCATTTTTCAAAATAAATTTTAGAAAAGGAAAAAAAACACTGAAAACTCAAATTTTCTTATAGCATCATTAAACTACATACCAAGTTACCAACACGTCCTCCTCTAGTAGCATCATACAACCACATAAACATGGCTCTGAAACCTTTTTCTCTCTTGGTTAATCAACAGTGGTGGAGTAAAAGGATATTTGGTGAAGAAAAAGTTTGTAAACCGGAGAAAGGCAAGGCATAATTGTTAACGGGTCTGGGTCATGGGTCATGGGTCAGGGGTTGTTGGATTTTTTAATTAACACATAGAATTGATTTTAATGTTCAAAATATGACATGGACATCCGTTACTTTAGAGGGGTATACGTAAGCTATTTTGCTAACTGAGGGATATTTTTGAGACTAAAATCAAATGGAGGATAAAATTGCCCTATTTCTCATAGTTGAGGGGCATAATTGGCCCTTTTCCAAAAGGTCCAAAACGCTTTCAGAAAATAAAAAACCAAAAGTCTACTTACACACCAACGCAGTTATCCTACAAAAGCTAATCAAAAGGCGATCACTACAAAAGCTAATCAAAAGGCGATCACTACCAAATGCATTTCTCAATAAAGCTTTAAAAGCTATTCATCCAATCAAAATTAACAATCTGTATCAATGTTTTAAAAAGCGGGGGCGCAAGGCGAAGCGTTTTTCTTACAATGGGGCGAGGCGTAAGCCCCGAGATATGGGGCGTAAGCCTCATGGATCTTATTTTTTAATTAAATTTAAATTAAAAATAACATAATGAGCCAATAAAATATCAAAAATACACCCAAAAAAATTAAGAAAATTAAAAATAAGAAAAAAATTTATATAAAGAAGAGATCTAACCTTTTTTACAATGGTAAGTAATTGAATAATGTTACAGTTTTATGAGATACAAATAAACTATAAGGCCTCAACTTTCAATCAATTAAAAATAAAAATTTGTTATTAGAACAAGTGAATAAACAATAAAATTTATTACTATTATAATTTAAAATATTAATTCTTCATTGATAAATATAAAATTGCTTCTAAATTGCTAAATTTGTTTTAAATAAAATATAAAATAGCAGTAACAATATAAGAGAGTATAGCAATGATATGGAGAGAGATAGAAGTTTTATTGCTCTTTCAATTTCTGTGTATTTTACAAGGTGAAGAACACCCGTTTATATAGGATAAAGATCATCGCTATAAAGTTACAATAATTGAATCTCATCTTTAATAGACACATCAATTTAATGAGTCCATTCAATGGATGAAGTAAAGAACAACATATTCATGAATGGACATCCACATTCTGTGGATTTATAACACTCCCCCTTGGATGTCCATTACACAAAGAGTATGCCTCGTTAAAACCTTACTAGGAAAAACCCAGCGGAAAAAAACCTAGTGAAAGAAAAAGAGTACACACATCTTATGATACGCATTTAGAGCTGCGTCATTAAAAACCTTACCAGGAAAACCCAATAGGATAAAACCTTGGTTAAGGGAAAAAGAGTGCAGCGCGTATCTTACTCCCCCTGATGAAGACATTGCTTTATATCTCGGAGACGACGCATTCCAATCTTATATATCAACTTCTCAAATGTTGAGGTTGGCAGTGCCTTGGTAAACAAATCCGCCAGATTATCACTCGACCGTATTTGTTGAACATCTATTTCACCAATATTCTGAATATCATGAGTGAAAAAGAATTTTGGTGAAATGTGTTTTATTCTGTCTCCTTTAATATATCCTTCTTTCAGTTGCTCAACGCACGCGCTATTGTCTTCATATAATATTGTTGGAATCTTCTTCAAAGGAAAACCACACATGTGCTGAATATGTTGAGTCATTAATCTCAACCAAATGCATTCCCGACTTGCTTCATGAATAGCCAATATCTCTGCATGATTTGAAGAAGTAGCAGCAATATTTTGTTTCACTAAACGCCATGAAATGGATGTACCTCCACATGTAAACAAATAGCCCGTTTGGGACCGGCCTTTATGTAGATCAGATAAATAACCAGCATCGGCATAACCAATCAATTGTGACTTGGATTCATTCGAATAGAACAAACCCTTATCAATAGTGCCTTGGAGGTATCTAAGTATATACTTAATACCATCCCAATGTCTTCGAGTTGGGGAAGAACTAAACCTTGCCAATAAGCTTATAGCAAAAGCTATGTCTGGCCGAGTATTGTTGGCAAGGTACATCATTGCACCAATTGCACTAAGATATAGTACTTCAGCACCAAGAAACTCTTCATCAATGTCACAAGGTCGAAACAGGTCTTTATTCACATCAAGTGATCTCACAACCATTGGGGTGCTCAACGGATGTAATTTATCCATATAAAATATTTTCAAGACCTTTTCTGTATATGTAGATTGATGAACAAATATTCCTTTAGGCAATTGCTCAATTTGTAGGCCAAGACAAAATTTTGTCTTTCCAAGGTCTTTCATCTCAAATTCTTTCTTTAAACATTCCATTGCCTTTGGGAGTTTGATCCACGCTCAATCCTACACCTTTAATGGTGAGGGGTGGTCGTCAAAGTATAATACCCGATATGAGTCGGGGTCGATTTCCCAAGGGAACTAGCTCGTCAAGTAAGAGAGTCGCAAATAGAAATTCAAATGAAGCTTAATGTTGAGTCCTAGAGATGGAGTTTGATGTAAATAACACTATGATTAGCTACAAGGCATACAAATTAAAGCAAGTAAGTTGATTTGATATTACGAGACTAGGGATGTAAACAACTAATAGCGATTTCCAACCAACGGGTATTTGCACTTCACCTTCCCAACACAAGTATAATTATGGTCGAGTATTCCGTTTGTGATCTCTAGAATCCTTCCGACCTAGAAGAGATCTTGCGCAACTCGCTCGTCAAAGCCTTAGTTGCATACTCAAAGTGCTACTCAAAGACCCGAGGAAGGGAGACCTCTTCCGAGCGTAACTCCTTTTAGATGAGTTAGTCTATACGAATAGCCTATCAACTCAAATCCTCACCAACTCTACTATTCTACACTAGTTAATCTCTTCCGAGTCTTCAACTAGCAATGTAGACAAGAAATCCCAAATATCATAGATTTTGGAATTTTGATGTTATTGTAATGGAGAGTTGGATAATTGTTACTTGTGTTATGGTTAGTGAAATAAAACAACACCCATTGATTTTCAATCACTATAGCATATTTACACCCCTAGTTATGAGTTTAGCTACTCATAACTAGGGTTTGAATCAAAACAATCAAAATGTAGTACAATGATGGAATGATTTCAAACATAGATATTGGATTGATATATGAGTTAAGATTCGAAAATACAAGTTTAGAAGCTTACAAAACGATGTTAAGACCTCTACTTGGCTCCCAAAATCGCCTCAAACTCAATACAAAACGTAATAAATGGAATGTGTGTTCAAATCCTAGCTTAAACTATTTATACAAGAGGGAAAAATTGCATAACACAGTGGAGTAGGCGGCCAGCCTACTTTAGCAGGTGGTCCGCCCCCTTTTGATCACTCTCTGTATTTCCAGTAGGCGCCCCGCCTATTTAGAGTAGGCGCCCCGCCTATTTTTTCATCAGTCTCTGGATTTCAGTAGGCGCCCCGCCTATTTAAAGTAGGCGGTCTGCCTCTTTTTTGCTCACTCTCTGGATTTTCAGTAGGCGCCCCACCTCTGTAAAACAGGCGGGGCGCCTCTTTCTGGCTTCAACTTTTCCAATTCTTTCTTGATGTCCTTTCTTTCACACTTTGGCTCGAATTCTTGCTCTCTAGCTTCAATCTTCAACGAGTATCCTTGTGAATTCATTATAACCTGAAACTAAGCGATTCATGACGTCAATAACACAAAATGTCGCTTTTGGATTCAAAAACGTAAGTTTAGCGTAGTCTTTAAGTTGGTAAAATACCAACTTATCAACTCCCCCAAACTTAAGTCTTTGCTTGTCCTCAAGCAACTCAAAATCACGAGACCAAAGCTTGTTCCATTTTAAGCTTGACACCAAGGTATGTTCCACATTTCGAACTGCACAAACAATATTTTTGCATTAATGAATTAGTTGGTACTAACTAGTCACATATACTGAAATGACAAATTGACAAGCAACTATGCACTTTACTCGGACTATGGCAAAAAGGAAGCTCACGAGCTTTTAGAGTTATCTCACGGTCATCGGCTTGCTTCGGTTGTTCATGACCCCCAATATGCATTCAAACCCCTTGCTCAAAAGTTACTTGCTTCCTCACGAAAAAGAGTGGAGTCCTTTGCTCACAAAAATACTTTTTAATGCCAAAAATTGGACTCCATGGATTTGAACTCTCACTCTCACAAAGGATTGCTCATGTGTACTTCTCAAAAATTTAAAAACTTGCTCTTCTTGTACTTCTCCACTAATGTAGGGCCACTTGACTCGAGATCAATTAGGACTTGACATGGTTGTAATGTAGGCTTTTGGTTTAAGGTGTGGTAGATTTGGCTAATTAGTGACTAATACCTCCATAGCACTACATCATTTTGTTCTCTTTTGTGCAACCTTTTCTTTCTTTCCATTAGGCTCATCCTACCTTTCTTTTGAAGATGGTGTCAATTAATCCCTTCTTTATTCAACACTTTTCTTTCCTTCTTCTCCCCTTTTTTTTTTTTTAATATACTTCCTTTCTTTTTCTCTTTCTTTTGTTTCTCTTTTCTTCTTTCTTTTATGTACTTCAATTTGACATTCACCATGGGATTCCAAGCTTTTACCATCTCCCCCAAACTTAGGTTTTAGCCTAAGTTGCACGTTTTTCAATGCACACATGGAGGTTAGGGTCAAAAAGAGGGTTGGTGCCTTAGCACACAAGAATTGGCTCGGTTTTCAATTTAGTGACTGCCAAATGAAAGGTTAAGGCTCAGAGGGGCTAACTGGGGTGAATACGTACGGGTAGGCCATTTAGGATAGTAGCGGTCCAAAGAAAGCCTAAAATCATATCTCGAGTCAAGTTTCACCTAGGATTTCGTCTCAAAGCACATTAAGAGCAAGTTCCAAACTTCCAAGTCACACACACAAGCTTATTATTCAAGAGCTCACCACACATGAATTACTTTCAAGTTCAAGGTCTAAACACACACTAAGGACACTCACTCACAAAGCATATGATGGTTCAAATTTTAAACCACGCCAACAACACAATTGAGTTAACTAGAGAACCTCGTGGTCTACAACTCACGCCATGCCATTCAAAATACACATTCATTTGTCAAAGTTGCCATAAAAGTAATGTAAGAATAGGTAGTACCACATAATCCATTAATATATTTTCAAAAGGTTTTATGTAAAAACTTGGTTCAAAAAGAACCTCCGGAAAGAACCAAGTGAAGAAAACCGGAGGCTTATTTGAAAAATAAAAAGTCAAACATAATATAACTACTAGCTATACTAAACAAGTGTGTATACATAAAGATGGTCCGAGTTTGTATATGGATATCATTAAACACAAGACACTATCCAAAATACATATACGAATTCGGACCCCTCCCCCAACTAAAAACTCTAGCATCGTCCCCGCATGCTAAGTAAAACAAGGTAAAGTGCGAAGGGGGGTAGAAGGGAACTCCCTGTGTGCTCAAGCAATGCCCTTCCCTTTGCCCGCTACAGGGGCAAGTGAGGGCGCGGTTGGTGGTGCCTGTCTCCTCTCTGCTGCTCGGCGTACTGTCTCAATAGATCTCCGTGTAGCAATGTCAACCTGCATCTCCTCGGGCAGCAAGGTGAGGTCACCAACAGTCCCTGAGACTGGATCAAGAGCATCATCATCAATATCGAAGTCCATGGCCTCAGTAGCCTCAATGTCCTCGAGTAAGTCCTCGTCCTCTTGTTGCTGAGCTTTCCTTGACTGTTTGGCTGGAGGCTTAAAAACCTTTGAACTAGACGCTCGGTGTGCAACTGAAGACGGTTGTGGTGGCAGTGAAGAGGACCCAATAGGAGCTGGAGCAGCTGGAGCAACAGTAGAAACAAGTGGAGCAGATGTAGTGGCAAGAGAGGCTGAAGTAGAGGCCTTAGCAGAACCCCGTCGAACATAAGTAGCAACAGGGGCAGTAGCGAGGACCGGGCCCTTAGGCTGGGGCTGTGGAGGGGGTGAGCTCTGAGGACGGATAACCCCTCCGGCAGGTACACCTGGCGCCTGACTAACCTTCTTGTCTAACACAGAGTAATGGGTAGCAAGGTCAGACAAGGAGGTCTTTATGGCACGAACATCCTGTGAGTGAGCCTGAAGGGCCAATGTGTTAGCTTCCACAGCTCTGGTGTGGTTCTCAATGGTCTTGGAATGAGCCGTCAAAACTCGAACCAACTCACTAAGCTGCTCAGTAGAGACCTCAGGGGGTGGAGGTGGAGGGGGGGCTGCACCTGTGGTAAGTTGGAAATAAGAGCTCTAAGCTCATCCAACTGGGTACCAAGATCACGCACATCCTCGGGGAGAGTGCTAGTGCCAATACATGAAGTAAAGGGGCCCGCCTCATGCTGAGGGGCTGCCTCAGAAGTGGGTGGTACATCATCATGATCATCAGAAAAAAAGTACCTGAGGAAGCCTGTGGCGGGGAGTCCTTGAAAGCATACCAATAGAAGGCAGATTTAGGAGGCGATTTCAAGTCCCCCTGGTTGCTCCGGGCAACCACATTTCAGCAAATAATCAGTCAATGTAGAGGGGAACGCTAGGTTATCCTTCTCAAATTTCACCACTTTTCGCATGTGTTTAAGCATCTCCGCTCCCAAGTTCACTTTGATACCTTTCATCAGACAACCAATCATTACAGCTCTCTTCAAAGTTAACTTGTTATCCTGACTTGTTGGCCGCACGCGTGATATGACAATGTATTGCCAACCCTTTGCTTCAAAATTAAGGTCGGCCCTCACAATTTGAATTCCCACCTTTTTCCATCCCGGGTTCGCCTTTCTACCAATGATAGGTACAAGCCACTCCCTTTGCTCTTCCCGAGAAAGTTTCAATTTTTTAATATGCTGAGATGGAAGCAAATGCGGAAGATCCAAGTGTGCATTTAGTGCCCGCGCAGAAATATCAACATATCTACCTCGGCAGTACACTTTGTTGTTCCCTTTTGCCGTGGCAGCTAGATTGGCATAGAACTCCGCGACCAATTGCTCATTTGACTCCCTCAACGGTTTCTTCAAAGTTGTCTCCCACCCGGTTGCTATATACCGGTTGTAGATGTCGGGATTCTTGACATCCACATCCTTCATGCTAATAACTCTTTTCGGATTGACTCGCTGATTTTGAAACCGCTTCACATAGAATCTGAGTGCCTTTCTTGAACAAAACTTGAATTTCATCTCCTCATTCATATCTTCTTCATCCGACACCTCCGCTTGGGCCTCCGGTTGCCCATGTTCCTCCTCCTTTACCTCTTGAGTTTGCTCCTCCTCTACCTCTTGTGCTTGTTCCTCCTCGACTTGTTCTTGTACCAGTTGCATAGAAGAAGAAGTTTCTTGCCTTGTTTTCTTTCTCGACTTACTTCTTGATTGTGTAGCCAAGTTGACCAATGGTACATCGTCCCGTGTTTCATCATCAAGAGGAGGAGGTGGGGCTTCCGGCTTCCTTTTTACTGTTTTCTTGCCCATCGTACCTGTAAAAGCATATAAGAATGAGTGTGTGTCAAAATTGGAAGCATACTAATAATTGACTCATAATATTCATTATATGCAACTTGAAAGAATTTCAAGCATCCAAAAATCCATTTATCATCAAAGCTTCAAGACATGCACAAGCGCTCACAACAAGTGTACCCATTTAGAATTTCAAATTCACTTTCAATTCTAAGCTTCAATTTGCGCTTTTGTGAACTTCAATTACCCCAAACTAGTGAGTTCATGAATTGAGCGCACTTTAGCAAGTTCAAACTATCACGAATATTCATGAGGCTATCAAGCTCACCAAAAACAACAAGCATAACTCACACTCACAATTCAATTAATTAACTAGCGCTCAAGCTTCATGAGTTTCATTATGCACACACTTGATGGATTTCCAAGCACTTTCAACAAATGATTTACCTAGGAAGACTCTAAACACACGCACACAATCCAAACTAGCAACCTAGAACAATTCAAACAATCATACAAGCTTAAAAATTCACACTCACTTCCAACTTCAAGTGCGCATTCTAAATTTGAGCATTCAAGGAATGACAATAGCACTCCCATGTTCCAAACAATTCAAGCAACCAATTTGTAGGGTATTCAAGATGGGGGTTCAAAGTTTCCTCAAAATTCCCATTTTTCAAACCGAAACCCTAACTTTCTCAATTTATCAACTTTAATATGTATCATTTAAGCACAAGGAATAATTTTTTATACTAAAGTAGCCTAATATGAACTACTCTTATAACCACAAATATTGTTTCACAAAGTTAAAGAAATTTAAAGCAAAAATTAAAAAAAATTGCACACATACCCGAATTTAAGCAAGAAGGAAGATTAAAAGTGGTGGTAGAGTGATTTGTGTGTGTTTATGATGGATGAAATTGATTTTGATAGCGTGGGGTGATGCTTTTCGGCCAAAGGGTCTTGGGGTTTTGCTCAATTTGTGTTTTGGTGTGAGAAATAAGGTGGTCCGCCTAGTTTTAAGCCTAAACCCGACGGGTCGGGTTCCATGGGAAAACAGGCGGTCCGCCTATTAATTCTGGGCGGTGTGCCAAGCACATAAAACTTACCTGGGCGGTCCGCCTACCTAGGTGGGCGGCCCGCCTATTTTGTACTTAGCAGGATTTCTTGAAATTCCCCTTTTTCGGCGTACTTCCTTAACTTCCATGCTCCGCACTTCCTTCAACTCGGGTACCTGCACATGTAACAACTAGCTATGCTAAAAACATGGGTTGCCTCCCAAGAAGCGCCTAATTTAACGTCGCGGCACGACGGTTTTGGCTTTTCTCCTCAAGGTTCATCAAGGTAGATGCACGCCACTTCACCAACTTCGGCGTCGCATCCCAAATAGTGCTTCACTCTATGCCCATTGACCCGGAAAGTTCTTCCGCCTTCTTTCGATTGCAAATCAACGGAACCATAAGGAGTAACTCCCACCACTTTGAAAGGTCCCTTCCACTTGGACTTAAGCTTGCCCGGGAATAGCTTCAAGCGAGTGTCGAACAACAACACGACATCTCCTTCTTTGAACGTCCGGTTCCAAATCCTAGAATCATGGAGCATTTTCATTTTCTCCTTGTAGATCATTGCATTCTCATAGGCTAGGAACCAAAATTCATCAAGCTCATGCAAATTTGAGATTCTTGCATTGGCGGCATCATCCCAATCCATGTTCAATTTCTTCAATGCCCATAAGGCTTTGTGTTCAAGTTCCACCGGTAAATGGCAAGCTTTGCCGAACACTAACTTGAATGGGGACATCCCAATTGGAGTTTTGTATGCGGTTCGGTAAGCCCATAGAGCTTCATCAAGCTTTCTTGCCCAATCGGTTCGATTTGCATTAACCGTCTTGGCAAGAATATTCTTTACTTCCCTGTTCGAAACCTCGACTTGGCCACTTGTTTGGGGGTGGTAGGGAGTTGCAACCTTGTGTTTCACTCCATATTTTTGAAGGAGATTTGAGAAGGCGCGGTTGCAAAAATGACTCCCACCATCACTAATGATAGCCCTTGGAGTCCCAAATCTTGAAAAGATGTTCTTTTTCAAGAAACTCAATACACTCTTGGCTTCATTGTTGGGGAGCGCAACTGCTTCCACCCATTTAGACACGTAGTCAACCGCCACCAAAATGTATTTGTTTCCATATGAGCTCACAAAGGGTTCCATGAAGTCAACCCCCCATACATCAAACAATTCAACCTCCACAATTGGATTCATCGGCATTTCATACTTTCTCGAAATTCCCCCCATCCGTTGGCATTGATTACAATTCTTGACCCAAGCATGGGCATCCTTGTGCAAGGTTGGCCAAAAGAAGCCACATTGTAGGACCTTAGCCGCCGTCCTTACTCCACCATGATGCCCTCCGTAAGGCGAAGAATGACACCCATTCATAATGGCCTCTTGCTCGGACTGGGCAACACATCTTCGGATGATTCCATCAACACACACCCTAAAGAGATAGGGCTCATCCCAATAATAGAACCTTGCATCTTTTGCCAATTTCTTCTTTTGATAAAACGTGAAGTCTTCGGGGTAGACTCCCCCAACTATGAAATTGGCTAAGTCGCCATACCAAGGGATTGGTTCCCAAGACACGGCCAAGATCCTTTCATTCGAAAATGTATCATTTATCTCCACTTCTTCTTTCGGGCGACCTTCATCCTCTAACCGTGACAAATGATCCGCCACTTGGTTCTCGGTCCCCTTTCTATTTATCACCTCAATGTCAAACTCTTGAAGAAGTAACACCCATCGAATGAGTCTTGCCTTGGAATCCTTCTTTGCCATCAAGTACCGGATAGCGGAGTGGTCGGTATGGACAATTGTTCTCGACCCCACCAAGTATGCTCGGAATTTCTCAAAGGCAAAAACTATTGCTAGAAGCTCTTTCTCCGTCACCGTGTAATTCATTTGAGCCCCATTCATCGTTTTACTTGCGTAGTAGATAGGATGAAACATCTTCTCCACCCTTTGACCTAGCACGGCTCCCAAAGCCACGTCGCTAGCATCACACATGAGTTCGAATGGAAGCTCCCAATTTGGACTCACAATGATTGGCGCGGTGGTTAGCTTCTTCTTTACTTCTACAAAGGCTTCTAAGCACGCCTTGTCAAAAACAAACTTGGCATCTTTCTCCAACAATTTGCACATTGGATTCACAATTTTGGAGAAGTCTTTAATGAAGCGGCGATAAAATCCCGCATGTCCCAAGAAACTTCGGACACCTTTCACGGTCATTGGAGGTGGAAGTTTGGAAATCACCTCAATCTTTGCTTGATCTACTTCGATGCCTTTCTTAGAGACTTTGTGTCCCAACACTATGCCTTCTTGCACTAAGAAGTGACATTTCTCCCAATTGAGCACAAGCCTTGTTTCTTCGCATCTCTCTAGCACCCTCTCCAAATTTGACAAGCAATCATCGAATGAGTCTCCAACTACCGAGAAGTCATCCATGAAAACCTCAAGAAAATTCTCCACCATGTCGTGGAAAAGAGCTAGCATGCACCTTTGGAATGTGGCGGGGGCATTACAAAGACCAAATGGCATTTTGCGGAATGCAAAGGTGCCATGGGGGCAAGTGAAAGTGGTCTTGTCTTGATCCTCGGCCTCAATGGATATTTGGTTATAGCCGGAGTACCCATCCAAGAAACAATAGTAAGCACGACCCGCCAACCGATCAAGCATTTGATCAATGAATGGTAAAGGGAAATGATCCTTCCTTGTGGTGGTGTTGAGCTTTCGATAATCCATACACACTCTCCATCCGGTTACGGGTCTAGTTGCAATGGACTCACTTTTGTCATTTAGAATCACCGTCATACCCTCCTTCTTGGGCACACATTGCACGGGTGACACCCACTTACTATCGGACAGTGGAACTATCACACCCGCATCTAACCATTTGATGATTTCTTTCTTCACCACCTCTTGCATAGGAGGATTCAACCTCCTTTGGTGTTCTACACTTGGCCGACACCCTTCTTCAAGCAAAATCTTATGAGTGCATACCCCCGGGTCAATTCCCCTTATATCCGCCAAGGTCCACCCTATAGCTTTAATCCTCCTCTTCACCACTTCAACAAGTTGAGATTCTTGAGTTTTGGTCAAGTGAGATGAGATGATTATGGGTAGAGTGGAGTTGGGACCAAGGAAGGTGTATCTCAAATGGGATGGTAAGATTTTCAATTCAAGTTTCGGTGGTTCTTCGATGGATGGTTTTGTAGGTGGGGTTTCTCGGTTTTCAAGGTCTAAGGATAGCTTTTTGGGTACATAGGGTTTTGATCCAAAGCCTTCTAGTGCCTTCACCACCTCCGCCACACTCTCTTCATTTTCCACATCCATGTTCCAAATTACCGCCGCCAACGTGTCTTCTTGACTAGCTAAGACACTCTCCTTTTCCACTAGGGCATCAACCACGACATCGACATAAGAACAAGTCGCATCATTATCCATTGGTTGTTTCAAGGCCTTGCAAATATGAAATACGGCCTTCTCTCCGTTGAACCTAAAAGTAAGTTCACCTCTCTCTACGTCACAAAGGGCTCTTCCGGTCGCCAAGAATGGTCTCCCAAGGATGATAGGTACCTCAAAATCTACAGGGCAATCAAGAATAACAAAATCCGCCGGGAAGACGAATTTGTCTACCTTCACCAACACATTGTCAATAATTCCAATCGGACTTTTCATTGAGCGATCGGCCATTTGTAGGTTTACGGTTGTTGGTCTAGGCGCCTTGGTGTCCAATGTCTTATACACCGCATATGGCATTAAGTTGATACTTGCACCTAGGTCACACAAAGCCTTCTTGAAGTGTCTTCCACCAATTGTGCATGGGATGGTAAAAGCCCCGGGATCCTCCATCTTCGGAGCTATGTGTGTTGACACAATTGCACTCACTTGATGAGTCACCTTGATTGTCTCGAAATCTCCATATGTCTTCTTAGTCACCAAATCTTTCATGAATTTAGCAATGTTGGGCATTTGTCCCAATGCATCAACCAATGGAATGTTGATGGAGGTACTTGCTATCTTCTCCCAAATCTTCTTGGCATGTGTGATTTCTCTTTGCTTGTTACTCTTTTGTGGGAATGGAAGGGGAATTTTGGGAATGGAGCTTGGAATGGAAAGGCTTTCTTTGGGTGGTGGAGTTTTCTTTGGTTTAGATTTTTGGGTAGTGGTGCTTTGGGGTGTAGGCTTGGGAATTTCTTGAACATCATCATCATTGTCTTGTACAAACACCTCACCTTGCCCTTCTTCTTCTTGCAACACCTCTTCTCCAATTGCATCATTAGAATGTTCCTCGGCACCCTCATCATTGCTTTGCATGTTCAACCTTTCATTATCATAGCTCTTGGCCTTTTGATAATCATATTCATTGCCGCTTCGAGTCTTTATTGCCATGACTTGATCTTTTCCGCTCCTCTTGGGATTTACTACCGTGTCACTTGGTAGCGTACCTTGCGGCCTTTGGTTGACTTGGTGAGCCAATTGACTCATTTGTGATTCAAGCTCCTTGATTGATGTTGAATGGGATGTCATGGTTTCCTTCATGCCTTGTTGATTTTGAAGCATTTGACTCATCATTTCTTCCAATTTAGTTGAGGCGGGGGCCTTTGTCTCTTGATCATTTTGCTTAAACGGAGGTCTTGGAGCATATTGTTGAGAAGAACCGGCTCCTCTCCCCTCTTGGTTGTTACTCCAATTACCTCTTCCTCGACTTGGCCTCCATTGTCCTTGTTGTTGGTAGGCTTGTTGATATGGTTGTTGGTAGGGTTGTTGATAAGGTCTTTGATAACCACCTTGATCATACCCTCTTTGCCCTTGGTAGTTACCCACATAATGTACTTCTTCTCCTTCTTGCATATGGTAGCATTGTTCCGGATAGTATCCTTCTTGCCCATGTTGGAGAAGGGACATAGGAACACCTCCGGGAGTCACATAACCCATTGGGGCCACTTGATGTCCGGCATGTGTAGTTTGGATATTCTCCACCTTGTGCAACTTCTTTTCATTGGCTTCCCTATCGGCCTTTGCGTTCTTGTTCATGAGGTCCACCGATGTCAATATCCTTGCCATTTTCTCATCTTGGGCTTCAAGTCTTTCCATCATCATTGGACTAATCCCCACTTCTCTTCCCGGATTCTTAGCTCTTGATTGCCATTCTTGAGATCTCTTGGTCACTTTGTCTAGGATATCTTTCACTTCTTCGTACCTCTTGTCCATGGTGACACCATCACATAAAGTGTCCAAGGCAGATTGGTTCATCTTGTTCAACCCTTGGTAGAAGCTTTGTAACAACATGTTCCCATTGAAACCATGATTAGGACACCGGAGCAACCCATCTTGGAAAGCCTCCCAAGCCTCGGTCAAAGAATCGGATGCCTCTTGCTCAAACATGTAGATCTTATCTCTCAATGCCGCTTGCTTCCCCTTTGGTGAAAACTTCCCTAGAAATTGTTTTACCAACTCTTGCCAAGTGAAAATGGAGTTTCTCGGCAACTTGTTCAACCACTCTTTTGCTTTTCCGGTGAGAGAATAGGGAAAAACTCTCAACCTCAACGACTCCTCCGACACCCTTGACGACTTGTAAAGATTACAAGTTTGTACAAAATTTCTCAAGTGGTCATTTGCATCTTCATTCTTTGCGCCACTAAAGCACCCATGTTGTTCAAGGCCTTGGAGAATCACATTTGGGATGCTAAAACTTGCATTGCCATGAATCGGGGGAGGAACTATAGCACTTGCAAAGCTATTCATGTCAACTTCATCCTCCAATTCTTCTTCATCATCAAAATCCCTCATCTCTTGTTGATAGTATCTAGCATCTCTTGCATATTCTTGGTTCCGGTGGGCATTGTGGGCATTCACTCTATGAACATTTCCCCCTCGGTTGGCATTTGTTCTACCTCCACGGTTCACACCCCGGCCACCTTGGTTCATACCTCGGCCGCCTCGGTTTGCATTATTGCCACCCCGATTGACATTACCCGCAACACCTTCATCTCCACCGAGATTTGCTTCTTCATCATGTGCTTGAGCCCCCGCATTTGCTTGGGCAAAGCTTCTTCATCATGTGCTTGAGCCCCCGCATTTGCTTGGGCAAAAGGATTATCACCTTGAGGGTTCTCATTCTCAACTTGAGGCTCATTAGCCTCCACTTGTGCATCATCATCATCCACTTGCTCGATGTGGAATGGATAGCCCTCTTGGTTGAGTTCTATGTGGAACTCTTCATCATATTGCTCTTCATAACCTTGCGGATCCCCATGTTGTTGATTGTAATAATGGTTGTAATTGGGGTTCCGCAAGTTCCGATTAGGATTTCTCCTATAAGCCATGTTTCACCTGCACAAGGTAAAACCAAAGCCAAAAGTAAAATGCTAGGACTAGCGAACTAAACAACTTTGATTAACTAATGCAACTCAATATTGAAACCGTAGTTCCCCGGCAACGGCGCCAAAATTTGATCCACGCTCAATCCTACACCTTTAATGGTGAGGGGCGGTCGTCAAAGTATAATACCCGATATGAGTCGGGGTCGATTTCCCAAGGGAACTAGCTCGTCAAGTAAGAGAGTCGCAAATAGAAATTCAAATGAAGTTTAATGTTGAGTCCTAGAGATGGAGTTTGATGTAAATAACACTATGATTAGCTACAAGGCATACAAATTAAAGCAAGTAAGTTGATTTGATATTACGAGACTAGGGATGTAAACAACTAATAGCGATTTCCAACCAACGGGTATTTGCACTTCACCTTCCCAACACAAGTATAATTATGGTCGAGTATTCCGTTTGTGATCTCTAGAATCCTTCCGGCCTAGAAGAGATCTTGCGCAACTCGCTCGTCAAAGCCTTAGTTGCATACTCAAAGTGCTACTCAAAGACCCGAGGAAGGGAGACCTCTTCCGAGCGTAACTCCTTTTAGATGAGTTAGTCTATACGAATAGCCTATCAACTCAAATCCTCACCAACTCTACTATTCTACACTAGTTAATCTCTTCCGAGTCTTCAACTAGCAATGTAGACAAGAAATCCCAAATATCATGGATTTTAGAATTTTGATGTTATTGTAATGGAGAGTTGGATAATTGTTACTTGTGTTATGGTTAGTGAAATAAAACAACACCCATTGATTTTCAATCACTATAGCATATTTACACCCCTAGTTATGAGTTTAGCTACTCATAACTAGGGTTTGAATCAAAACAATCAAAATGTAGTACAATGATGGAATGATTTCAAACATAGATATTGGATTGATATATGAGTTAAGATTCGAAAATACAAGTTTAGAAGCTTACAAAACGATGTTAAGACCTCTACTTGGCTCCCAAAATCGCCTCAAACTCAATACAAAATGTAATAAATGGAATGTGTGTTCAAAACCTAGCTTAAACTATTTATACAAGAGGGAAAAATTGCATAACACAGTGGAGTAGGCGGCCAGCCTACTTTAGCAGGTGGTCCGCCCCCTTTTGATCACTCTCTGTATTTCCAGTAGGCGCCCCGCCTATTTAGAGTAGGCGCCCCGCCTATTTTTTCATCAGTCTCTGGATTTCAGTAGGCGCCCCGCCTATTTAAAGTAGGCGGTCTGCCTCTTTTTTGCTCACTCTCTGGATTTTCAGTAGGCGCCCCACCTCTGTAAAACAGGCGGGGCGCCTCTTTCTGGCTTCAACTTTTCCAATTCTTTCTTGATGTCCTTTCTTTCACACTTTGGCTCGAATTCTTGCTCTCTAGCTTCAATCTTCAACGAGTATCCTTGTGAATTCATTATAACCTGAAACTAAGCAATTCATGACGTCAATAACACAAAATGTCGCTTTTGGATTCAAAAACGTAAGTTTAGCGTAGTCTTTAAGTTGGTAAAATACCAACTTATCAGAGCTCTTCAGGAGTCCCAATTATTCAAATCATCCACATACACAACTATTATGACATAGCCAGACCCAGACCTTTTTATAAAAACACAAGGACAAACTGGGTTATTTTTGTATCCTTGTTTCAACAGGTATTCGCTAAGGCGATTATACCACATGCGTCCCGATTGTTTCAACCCATACAAGGATTTTTGAAGCTTTATTGAACAAGCTTCTCGGGAGCCTTTAAATGCCTCAGGCATTTTGAATCATTCGGGGATTTTCATGAAAACTTCGTTGTCCAATGAACCATATAAATAGGCTGTGACAACATCCATTAGGTGCATATCAAGTTTTTCTCGTACTGCCAGACTTACGAGATACCTGAAGGTGATTGCATCCACCACGGGAGAATATGTTTTCATATAATCAATACCAGGTCTTTGCGAAAATCCTTGTGCCATAAGTCGTGCTTTATATCTAACGACTTCATTTTTCTCATTTTGTTTTCGCACAAATACCCACTTAGAATCCACTGGCTTTACACCTTCAGGTGTTCGGACAATTGGTCCGAAAACTTCACGTTTTTTAAGTGAAGTCAATTCTGATTGAATTGCATCTTTTCATTTTTGCCAGTCATTTCTCTGTCTACATTCATTGACAGATTTTGGTTCAAGATCCTCATTATGTTACATCACATCAACAGCAACATTATATGCAAAGGTGTTGTCGACAACAATATCATTCTGGTTCCATATTTTTCCTATAGAGACATAATTCACAGAGATCTATTCGATTTCAGTATTTTCAGGTACCTGAGCCTCTCCTGAAGAGGACTTATCAATTGTTATGTCTCTATGCTCTTCTTGAGCAATTACCTCCATATTTTGATCTTTTTGATCAATCGCTCCTTTCCTTTTTCGAGGATTTTTATCTTTGGAACCGGGTGGCCTACCACGCTTCAAGCGTGCCTTAGACTCACTTGCACTTATAGATTGTCCTACCGGGACATCAACTCGAACAGGAGCATTTGCAGCTGGAATGTGGGATTTAGTAACCCTTGGTAGGTCAGTGAATGTATCTGGCAGTTGATTTGCAATATTTTGCAAATACACTATCTTTTGAACTTCTTGTTCACATTGATTTGTACGAGGATCTAAATGATATAGTGTTAATGCATTCCAGTCAATATCTTTTTCCAGCTGCTTATTCTCTCCCCCTAATGTTGGGAAAATTGATTCGTTAAAATGACAATCAGCAAACCTTGCGGTGAATAAATCTCCTGTCATGGGCTCAAGATATTTAATAATAGACGGAGATTCATACCCAACATATATCCCCATCCTTCTTTGGGGTCCCATCTTTGTGCGTTGTAGTGGAGCAAGTGGCACATATACCGCACATCCAAAAATTCTAAGATGAGAAATATTTGGCTCCTGACCAAAAGCCAATTGTAGTGGGGAGAATTTATGATAACTTGTCGGCCTAATCCGAACAAGAGCTGCCGCATGCAAAATTGCGTGACCACATACTGAAATGGGTAATTTAGTTCTCATAAGCATTGGTCTAGCCATTAATTGGAGGCTTCTGATAAATGACTCTGCTAGACCATTTTGAGTATGAACATGAGCAACTAGATGTTCAACTGTAATCCCAGTTGACATACAATAATCATTAAATGCTTGAGATGTAAACTCACCAGCATTATCAAGACGAATTGTCTTAATAGCATAATCTGGAAATTGTACTCTTAATCTTATTATTTGAGCAAGCAACCTCGCAAATGCCATATTGTGGGTTGATAATAAGCACACATGTGACCATCTTGTAGATGCATCTATTAAAACCATAAAATATCTGAATGGTCCAGATGGAGGGTATATGGGCCCACATATATCACCCTGTATACGTTTCAGAAATGCAGGGATCCTGATCCCAACTTTAGATGCTCTAGTAATAAGCTTTCCTTGAGAACAGGCAGCACAAGAGAATTCTTTAAATTGAAGAATCTTTTGGTTCTTCAATGTATGCCCATTCGAATTCTCTATTATATTGCGCATCATATTATAACCGGGATGGCCCAACCGGTCATGCCAAATAATAAAATTATTTGATTCAGTAAACCCTTTGTTTACTATGGCATGTGATTCAATTGTACCAATGTTTGTGTAGTACAAACCGGAGGAAAGAGTGGGGAGCTTTTCAAGAACATATTTCTCACCCGACTTTATTGTAGTAATATAAAGATATTCAATCTTTCCATCAGTTTTAGTCTCAATATGATAGCCGTTTTGGCGAATATCCTTGAAACTTAACAAGTTTCTTTGAGACTTACTACGATACA
Organism: Petunia x hybrida; assembly: GCA_037355625.1. NCBI lineage: Eukaryota > Viridiplantae > Streptophyta > Magnoliopsida > Solanales > Solanaceae > Petunia > Petunia x hybrida. Next base: position 2,139,867 of record JBBBVM010001100.1, on the reverse strand, counting down.
TGGCTTCATCAATAGCCAAACTTGTTCCTCCAGGTAATAATAAATTGGCTTTGCCATAACCTTCAACCAACTTTGTACTACCACATATTGTACGAACATTGGACTCTTTATTAATCAAATAAGAAAAATATTTCTTATCCTTTAAAATTATGTGCGTTGTAGCACTATCCAAGAGACATATATCTTTGTTATTGTGCTTGAATCCAACTGAAGACTGGGAAATTTCCATTTTCTTCATAAAAAGATAAAAATTACATAGTAAGAAATACTAAAAATAAAGTACAAGAAAAGTACTTTTAAACATTGAAACATAAATAAAGATGACATTTTTTTTAAACTTTAAAACATAAAATAAAGACAACATTATTCTTTATTATTTTTATTCCCCAGTTACAACATCAGTTCATCAGTTACAATTCTCAAAGAAGTCTCCAGCTTCTAAATGGGTAATATTTGGGAGGCCTTCAAAAAGATCATCATCTTTTACGGCAAGATACGCCTCCGTCTCATCATGCTTGTCAGCAAGATGTGCCAGATGTGTCCCATTGTCATTATTCTGAAAGGTCAAATGTGCCTCCACATTATTTTCATTTCTTTTGAGCGAAACTTGATAAAGCTTGACAAGATGTTCCGGCGTACGGCAAATTTTCGCCCAATGACCTTTCCCACCACATCGATGGCAAATATTATTATTCTTGCCTTTTGAAGGATTAGCTTGAGAACCCTTATTGTTCTCATATTCATTTCCACCGTGACGACGAGTATTATTTCGTCCCTTGCCGCGCCCACGACCATGGCCTTTACCACGGTAATTATTTTGCCTTCTTTCAGGCACATTATTTATTGCTACAACATTCACCTCAGGGAATGGAGCATGTGCTCCCACATTCACCTTAGGGAACGGAGCAGATCCGGTGGGACGGGCTTCATGATTTTTAATCAACACGGAATTATGTTGCTAAGCCACCAGAAGGCATGATATCAACTCAGAATATTTTGTAAATCGCTTTTCACGGTATTGCTGTTGTAATACCATGTTCGATGCATGGAAAGTGGAGAGTGTCTTTTCCAACAACATAGCATCATCAATATTTTCTCCACATAATTTCAGTTAAGAACTGATCCTGAAAACAACAGAATTATATTCGATTACAGTTTTAAAATCTTGTAACCGTAAATGAATCCATTCATCCCGAGTCCTTGGTAGTACCATGGCTTTAAGGTGATCTTACCGTTCCTTTAAGTTAGTCCACAATTCGAGTGGATCTTTCACGGTTAAATATTCTGTTTTTAATCCTTCATCAAGATGATGGCGAATGAAAATCATGGCTTTAGCCTTATCTTGGCTTGATGTCTCATTTCCTTCTTTGATAATATCACCAAGACCTTTGGCATCCAAATGTATTTCGGCATCAAGCACCCATGACAAATAGTTTTTGCTGGATATGTCAAGTGCCACAAATTCAAGCTCTGATAAATTTGACATAGTGAAAAACTATAAAAGAAAACAAAATAGATTAGTAATAATAAAAATTATTACCAACAAAACCCAAACAAGGATATGTAGTATTATGTTTCTTGTCCGTTAGTTCAAAAGAAAATTAGTAAAGGTGCAAGTATGTTATAGTGTATTATAAGAATATAATAAAGATGAAAAATATCAAAACTTTATATATTAATATAATGAGCAGTAGCTCATGGACAACCAAGTGTACCAACAGTAGCTTTTATTATTTTGTACCTATTCGCATGAAAAATTATTCATGAGGCTGCAATGACAAGGGAGTAGCAGATATCATATATACCTTAGTTGATGGCTAGGAAAATTTGAAACTTAGCTCGAACAAGATTAGAGCTATATCGTGCTGATAACGTGTTTTAAATAAAATATAAAATAGCAGTAACAATATAAGAGAGCATAGCAATGATATGGAGAGAGATAGAAGTTTTATTGCTCTTTCAATTTCTGTGTATTTTACAAGGTGAAGAACACCCGTTTATATAGGATAAAGATCATTGCTATAAAGTTACAATAACTGAATCTCATCTTTAATAGATACATCAATTTAATGAGTCCATTCAATGGATGAAGTAAAGAACAACATGTTCATGAATGGACATCCACATTCTATAGATTTATAACAAAATTAATGAAGCCTAACAATTTTGAGTGATAGAAATATGACATGAAGACCAATAACAAGTGATGATATAAACATCGACGATGCATTTTCAGATTAAGTATATAGACGATATTCACCCTCATGATATTCTCAATTATAATACACGCAATATTATGTCTCGTTAATTGAGCTACACTCAATTTCTGAATTTTTATAGATGAATATAGCTTTATTTTTAAAGAAATTGTGGATGAACAATCTTAATTAGGATATGTGATAGATCATTTGCATAGGTTTTATAAGGCGAGTCCCGAGCGTTGGCCGTGCTTCAGGCGCACCGTCGGGTGCTTGAGGCATAGGCCTCACGGATCTAAGCCCTGGCCGAGAGTCTCAGAGAGTCCCAAAATGCCTTTTAACAGAGATCTGTATTACCCAATTTTTACGGTCCTATCATTATATCAATGCATCAAAAGAGATCTTTGCTAAGATATGGAATGAACCATTCAACGCCTCAAAGCTGCTACTGTTTATTGAGGATTTATTTGCTCTAATCACACGCCATTATATCACTAAAGCTGTTGAAAAACATGATGGCCCCAACAAAAGCACTCATATTCAATGTATTAATTCATGCGCAATTGACAAAACCTTGATCCAACAGTAAAAAGAATGTTCGCAACACCATCTAAAGATTTTATAGGATCTATAACCTTCCGAAGGGAAGAAGAAAATTCAAGTGCAAACATTACAAAATACCCTAACTTCTTGAAGAATGTGGACTTCGCATGCTAAAGAGAAGCATAATAAAACATATAGGAACTGGCAAGTAGATGATTTATCTCTTCTTGGAGACACCAACAGTCTTTCCCCTACGACCGGTGGTCTTTGTGTGCTGACCGCGTACACGAAGGCCCCAGTAGTGACGCAAACCACGATGGTTCCTGTCAGCAACAGACAAAATAATAATAAATACAAGAGATGCATAGAACAGTGACTACTTTTACAGCTAAGAAGATGTTAATAGCTTAAGCATGGTGCGATAAGACACCTGATTTTCTTCAGCCGTTCCAGATCATCCCTAAGCTTCATGTCAAGGGCATTAGACGTAACTTGAGAAAAATTACCATCCTTGTAATCCTTCTGCCTGTTCAAAAACCAATCTGGGATTTTGAATTGCCGAGGATTAGCAACAACAACCATCAAGCTGTCAAGCTCTGCGGCAGAAAGTTCACCAGCCCTAAAGAGAAATAGAGCAGAGGAAAATTTAGAAAACCTTGCAACAAGCTAAAGCTTAGAGCGGTAAAAGATCACATATGGAACACTGAACTCATAACACAACGCCGATTGCTGCGTAATCATATTTGGTGGCACCTACAATCTAAATTACATATAAAATGACACAAACTTTTATTAACTTGGCTTTGAGTTCCTTCTTGTTAGACATAAACAGATCATTTTCTTATGAAGAAAGGATAAAGGCCCATGCGGATCTCAATCTTAGATGGTCCAAATAGAAAAAGGAAGAAGCAAATGTGAGGCCTTTCTACAGAGCAATAGACAGAATTCAATTGCCGATATAAGAGAATGGACTTGAAATCAGTATATGCCCGCAACGGAACTAGAGCGCCATTGTTTCAAAAGCTAGCTCTGTTCTCTCAAAGGCAATGTCCCTTTTATTAAGTTGGTTTTCAGTTCTTTCTTGTCAGAATACCTCTATGAAGGCAAGAGATAGAATTCAATTGCGGCTTAAATAGATCACTGAAGTCATACAAACTTGCCATTATCTGCCATAAAGGGTGATCCATGAACCCATATGAAGAATTATGTACAGGGAAAACGAAACTAGAGATCAAACATCTAATTTTCAAACAAGCATTTTTTTCACAAGTGGATGAGAAATCCCTAGCCACTGGTGCATGATTTGCAACTTGGTGAAAAATGGGTCTGGCCCTCTACTCTTCTCTGACTAAATACAAGGCTTTAGTTTGCAAGATGGGTTGAAACCTCTGAGATGCCTCTAAACCACACGTTATAATCTGAAATATTTTTTGATGAAGACATTACAATCTGAAATCTTACCACTAGACATAAGCCTTTGGCGCTATCATCTTCAATCAATCAACCATCCCCAATCCCAAATTAGCTAGAGTTAACATTATCAATCGATTAACAACTTTTAGCTAACTATTTTTAGCAGTTTATAATTAAATGAAGTTTTCACAAACGAACACTAAAGCGAAAACTAAGATGAAATAGGAGGCACTGCTACAAGTACAATAAACAACAGAACTACTACATAATAAAAGTTCACTTACTAAACATCAATTTGGATCTAGTTTACTCTTTCAATCTATCAGTAAACTGTGATTTTAGCCCTTATAATACATGACTAAGAACATTTAAATAAAATGCATACTCTTTATTCATGCAGTAAAATATGTCATATTTTGACTATTTGTAGAATTATATTACCCCCAAGCATATAGAGTAACAACACAAACTTAACATACTACATGGGTAACTAAATGATATAATTGGTTAACAACTCGTCCTGAGCTGGTACGAGGTAGCAGGCACCCCGTAAAATTAGTCGAGGACATCACGGTCATCAAAAGTGGACATTTCAACTAATTACAGGTAAAACATGCTTAGTCAGATAAAACAAGGACTAAATAAGAATATATGAATAATTGAGGGACTAAAAGTGTAACAAAAAGTAGTACCTCTTGTTCATGTCGATATCGGCTTTTTTGCAAGCAATGTTAGCAAAACGACGACCGATACCTTTAATAGAAGTCATAGCAAACATAATCTTTTGCTTTCCATCTACATTTGTGTTTTGTACACGTAGTATGTGCTGAAACTCTTCGTTTGCAACCAACGACTATAAATATTTATTGACACATAGTTAAAAAATTAACAAATCAGTAAAGCAAAACAAAATTAAAAATTACGTACAATTAAATGAAATAGAGATGCGTACCATGGCTAGGGTTTCACTATGTGTGTTACAGTGTGTGGCTGCTGCTTTGACAAAACCCTAGATATGGAGGAAATTTTTATATATTTGGCGTAAGGGTGATTTTGTCATTAGCTGAGCTGTTACGTAAGTAATTTTTTATACGTTTATTAAATTTATTTGTCCTACAAATCGATTCGTAATTTTTATGTGACATAGGACTTGGGACTTAAGCCCCCGTTTGTTTATAGTTTTTTGAGACATTTTTTGGAAGTGTTTGGGAGAAAAACTGTTTGTTTATACTATTTCATTAAAACTTCTCCCAAAAATTCTCAAATACTCAAAAAGTGTTCAAAAGCTGTTTTTGGGCAGTTTTTGGGAATTTGAAAAACTACTCACAAAACTTCAACTATTTTTTTCAAGTAAATTCTATATCCAAACACAACTTCAAGTTCCAAAAATTATTTTTCAACTCAACTCCAAAACTCAGATTCTCAAGTTTCAACCAAATCTATGTCCAAACGCTAGCTTAGGAGCACTCGTTATCTGAAGAGTCAAAATGTTAGTACTCCCTCCGTCCCAAAATGAGTGTTTCTTTCCTTTTATGGCAACTCTTTAAATCTAAGATTTGTTTTGGACCACAGGATTTAAATACACTGGCCCATATTACACACACCTTTTATTTTAAACCACATAATTTAAAAGTCTTTCTTATTTTCTTAAACTATGTGCCCAGTCAAACTCAGACACTCATTTTGAGACGGAGGGAGTAATAATTATGATAACTCATAGTACTAATTTTTTATGTGATTCTTATGTATGAAAAATTTATATTACAAGAATTTGAAGGTTTCTATCTGAATTCACATTAAGGGTGTGTTTGTTATGGAGAAACCATTTTTCAGAAAATAATTTCCTATTTTTCATTGTTTGGTTGGCAAATTTGGGTGGGACAATATTTTCCTAACCCCCCCCCCTCCCCCCCATTTTCCTCCAAATAGAAGAAATTATTTTTCCTAAAAATTGGTGAAAAACCATTTTCCTTAATGCACATTACACACACAAATCCTAATCCACCACCCATACCTATACCTGTTAATCGAGCCAGGATCGGCTCGGACTGGCCTGTTAAGAGTCGCCTCACCGGTTTCGGTACCGGTCAGGTCCGGACCGGTCTTTTTTTAAAAAAAATTAAGCCCGGCTCGGCCCTAGCCCATTAAGCCCCGGTCCGGTTTTTTTTTTCTTTTTTTTCATATTTTAGTTAAGCCTGTCACTTTTTACTTGCAATTGGAAGGACATATAATCATATATAAAAAGAGAAGGAAGGTGCAAGCAAGAAAGAAAGGATCAAAACATCTTGAGAATCATATATTTTGACCATTGATGGAAACTAAGTTTAATCACTATGTTAATTTGATGCACTACTCATGAAGTAAAAGATCATTGTTATTATTTTAAGTAAGTACTATCTCATCATTACTATAGTACGCCTAGTCAAATAGATACAACTTTGATACTACAACTCAAGGGTGAGAAACGGAGACTATCAACTTCTCTTACAACCAAGAAGATCAGTTGTATAAAATACTTAATTAATATATATTCTTGATTTCTGCTACTTGGTCTAACTTATTGGCTGCTACTTAGAAATGAAAAAATAGTAAATGAATATGTTCATTCGTTGTACCTAATGAAGCTAAAAAAATCTTTGATACTGCTGCATATTGAGGGATTTTAAAAGGGACTAAATGCTACATTAGATTTTGTATGATTCTTGATAAAAGCATGTCTCAATTTCCCTCGACATATAGTATAATTTTTCTATCAAAAAATCGGTCCGGCCCGGTCCACCGGTGGGCCAAAGACCGGTCTTTTACCGGTCAAGGCTAACTGGTCTTTTTTCTTAAGACCGGCTCGACCCGCAACCAACTTCCTCTTTGTACTGGACCGCTTATAATGAACCGGTCCGGTCTTTTACCGGCTAGCCTGACCCGATTGACAGGTATACCCATACCTCCTCCCCCATTAATCCCAGCCCCCTCATCCAGGAACACCCTGCCGCTCCTACCCCTCACCTCTCCCCCCAATCCTCCTCCCCATAGCACCCGTCATCAGAAAACCATACCAACTCCAGCAAACCCTTAGATCCATTACCTCACTGTCGCAATTGACGACACCGACACCGAAAAACCTATTTCCTCATCCTCGCCGTCGACCTCCAACCGTATCATCAACTGGAAGATTCTGATCAACTGCCACATCTCAACTTTGTCCCCAATAGTTTAAGTACATGCTTTGCCGGAAAAATACGCATGCGAACACCGGAGAGGAGATGTGCCGGCGGCGGAGACGACTTGGAAGTGGCGAGGATGAGCAGAATTGATTTCTATTATGGCCTAGGGATTTGGTTAGGTGGGTGAGGGCTTTTTGAGGTGGAGGGGGGAGGGGTAAAGAATTTTCTTTTATTTTTTCAAAAAAAAAAAAGAAAAATAGAAAAGCTACTCATTTTTCATAAAATATTTTTCATAGAAAACATTTTTTATGGAAAATATTCTCCTTTCTACCAAACACACCCTAAGAGTTTGATGGTTTGATCATCGTACATCGATCAAGTCATATAAAGTAACCGAAACGAGTACCCCTTTTTTATGTTTTTGTGAGAGAGCTAGGTAAAGGATAACTAAGAAGCAAGAATCTTGTTTGTACACGAAAAATCGAATCGATATCAAGAATTTTGTGTGTACATGAAAAATCGAACTAAAGCAAAAAATCGAATCGATATAGAGAATAGATATTAAACACTAAAAATCAGACAATGTTTACGTATAAATAAGCCCATGTGAATTTCTAACATAAGACAACGTCAAGAGAAAGGACAATGGAAGATTAAGGGTATATATATTTTAAAAAAAATTATTTCCTTTGAGCATTTGCACAAATTGCCTTTGCTGAAGCCACCAGTTGAATTCTATTCCCATTAGCTCAATTGATTAAGTTTGTCTGCAAGAAGTAATATTTAGCGGTACAAACTACTTTTAAAGGTGGATTTGAAATTATTGAATTATCGGAGGACATGATTTGAGGAGTAACCTTAAAATAAGGTCATACTATGCCGCTAATGCTTTTCCTTTGTATAAGTGATTTCTGATAGAAATGCTATTGTATTCTCATTTGTGTTTGCACAATTTTGAACTCTTTCGTGGTGGTTAATCAATTTGTAGAACTATTCATTGGCTTCGGGAGTCCTTGAGCTAGCTCCTTCGCTCATGCTTTGATCGTTATTCGAATGTTTCATATATTAGACGGCATTCACATTTTGAGAAATTAATTTAAATAGCTTCCCATCCAACCACATAAACAAAAACTAGCCAGCGGATCTTATACCATATGTATAATTCATGTGTTTTATTTTCTCATTGCAACCTACTTACATTTTTTGAATGTATGAAATCTTACTAAATCATTTTTGTTTTGAAGAAGGTAACAAAAAATCATACTAAATCATTGTTGATGTCTTTGTCTTTGTTAACAGATAGTATATTATCAAACACAAAATTAAAATTGGTTTTTCAGTATTTTTATCAATACATGTATATGTTTCCTAGACTTTGAGAGGTTGATTCCCTCTTATGAGGAAAAGATGAATTAAGTGTGGGTTTTGAGAGGTTTTTCATTTAAACAGTTTATGTCTTTTTTCTTATTTTGATGAGTATAGTTTAATTAATCAATTTGCACAGGACTTAGGAGTATAATTTAATGAATTAAGTATGGGTTTTGAGAAATTTTTACACTATATACCCATGAAATTTAAAGTATTTACAGAATTCACAGAATCCAAGAGGGAAAAGGCTAGAACCAGGGGCGGAGGTAGGATTTCCAACAGAGGGTTCAAAATTTAAAAAATAAAGCTTAGACTTATGTCAAGGAGTTTCAACATATGGTAGATATGCCGTATGTATAAAAAAATTGATTTTACCCAATATACGCAGTCCAATTTTTTTATAAAGGGGGTTCAGAATCCCTTGGGCAAGGGTGGCTCCATCCCTAGTTAGAACTTTGTACCATCAAATTCACAGAATCCAGAGGGAAAAGTATATTTCAATACCATTAGGACAGTCAAGCTCGATCCACTTTAACGACAAAGAAATTGTATATTGTGTAGTCATGGGGAAGTTGAAATTAAGGACATACTGCCAAGTCGTCAACATTTTAAACTTAATCATGTAATAGTAACATAATCAAACATGATAAACTTCAGGCGAAGTGCACCAAAGGCCATTTTTAGTGGTGGTCTTTGGTTTGAGGCCACTTTTATTATTGGTTTTACATTAGATGTCACTTTTTGTAACTTCAATCATTTTGGATTAAACTTCACCCAAGTTCAGCCCATAAGGATTGAAGTTCAACTTCAACCCACCACAAAGGTTGAAGTTCAACTTCAGCCCACCAAGGTTGAAGTTTACACATCTATACCTAAAAGTTCAGCCCTTACGGATTGAAGTTGAAACTTCATAATTTAGGCATGAAGTTCAACCCACAAGATTTGAACTTCAACCTACAAAGATTGAAGTTTCAAAAAGTGGTCTCTCATGTAAGACCAATAAAAAACTGGCTTCAAACTAAATACCAGTGACAAAAGTGGCATGTGAGTGAAAGTTTTACTAAACTTTCGCACATCTCAAGAGAGGCATGGTTTTGCTCCCTTCTGATAGGATTTAAACCAAACAATGCGGTGCCCCTATAGAGCATTATGTTCTCTTGGTTGTTAGATTTCATAATTTCAGGAACCGTGGAACTATATGATTTTCACATCAATCACATAAAATAGTAATTTCAATCAAGAAAACATACCCGATTCCATGGTGTCTTCTTGATGAATCTTGAGCGGAAGTCTTTAATATTCTTGTTGTTGGAGAAATATGTTCTCTCTCTTTCCTTTACTTTTACTGAACAATTGTGATGGAAAACCTTGTTCAAAAAACTGGCAGAGAGAGGACCCTTATACTTTGAGAAGTTATAAGCAGTTATCTACATGTTCCATCACGTGTAGAAGTGGGGAGTTAAATAGTAATAGGTAACTTCTCTTAATAATATAATTTAGCTTTTATTAATATTAATTTATTAAACCAACTTAAATATGCCACGTGGGCCACACTTTACATAACGTGGCCACACTTTACATTCTCCCACTTGGCACACGTTAATTTACTTAATGGTTTAATAAATGTTTGTATCATTATGTGCACAGTTATAAAAGCTAAATCCGACTTCATTCGTTGTTATTGAGCAGACCAACCAATATGAGTCATGGCGGTCATACACCACTGGACATAATCCCTTCCATGTACTACAATATTAGTCTACTACCCAACACAACCTTTAATACATAATGGGTCCAACAATAATGCTTAGAATATCTTTATCTAAGCTAAAACCTGTCATCATCATTCTCACATTATGTATACCAGAGAAACAGGTAAAACAGAAACATTTATATTAATGAGCTCAAAGTGTCAATACAATAAACATCATAAAGTCATTACATAAAGTCATACATTGCTATCAATAATGCCCATTCTTTCAACATGTTCTATAAATGCTTTAGGCGGTAATCCTTTCGTCAAAGGATCAGCAATCATAATTTTGGTACTAATATCTTCAACTGACACTCTATGTTCCTGAACTTCTTCCTTAAGTTTAAGGTACTTCAAGTCTATAGGTTTAGCACCCTTTGTGTACCTATCATTTTTAGAGAAGAAGACTGCTGAGGAATTATCACAATAAATTTTCAGCGGCTTGGCAATACTGTCGACTAGTCCAAGTCCTGAAACAAAGTTCCTCAGCCACTTAGCCTGAACTGCGGCCTCAAAGCATGCCACAAACTCAGCTTCCATGGTAGATCCAGCTGTGATAGATTGCTTTGCACTCTTCCACGATATTGCTCCTCTAGCTAACAGGAACAAATAACCAAATATGGATTTTCTTGTATCCTCACAACCACCATAATCTGAATCTGAATATCCAACCACATCAAGATGGTCAGATTTTCTATAAGTGAGCATATAATCTTTTGTTCCTTGCAAGTATCTCAATACTTTCTTTGCAGCTCTCCAATGATCTATTCCTGGATTGCTTTGATATCTGCCCAGCATTCCAACAGCAAAACTGATGTCTGGTCTGGTACATGTCTGGGCATACATTAAGCTCCCAACTACGGATGCATAAGGAATATCTTTCATTCGCTTACGTTCCAATTCATTCTTTGGACATTGATTGAGACTGAATTTATCTCCCTTCTGAATTGGAACGGGACTTGATGAGCAATTTTCCATTCTGAATCTCTCTAGAACTTTATTAATATAGGACTTTTGAGACAACCCCAACAAACCTTGTGATCTATCCCGGAATATTTCTATCCCGATCACATAGGTTGCCTCTCCCATATCTTTCATTTCAAAGTTCTTAGAGAGAAATTTCTTGGTGTCATGCATCATACCAAGATCATTAGTAGCAAGCAAGATGTCATCAACATACAGGACTAATATTATAAACTTACTCCCACTGACCTTCAGATATATACACCGGTCAACGATGTTTTCCTTAAATCCAAAGGCGACAACAGTTTCATGAAACTTAAGATACCATTGTCGGGAAGCTTGTTTAAGCCCGTATATTGACTTCTTCAGTTTACATACCATGTGTTCCTTTCCTTTAATTTCAAAACCCTCTGGTTGATTCATGTAAACTTCTTCCTCTAAATTTCCATTCAGAAAGGCAGTTTTCACATCCATTTGATGTAGCTCTAAGTCATAATGAGCCACTAAAGCCATTATAATTCTAAGTGAATCCTTTTTAGAGACAGGTGAAAATGTCTCTGTATAGTCAACACCATGTTTCTGAGTGAAACCTTTTGCAACAAGTCTGGCCTTGTGACGTTCAATATTACCATTTGAGTCACGTTTGGTCTTAAAGACCCATTTACACCCGACTCTTTTACAACCTTCTGGTAATTCAACAAGGTCCCAAACTTCACTATGTTGCATGGATTTCAACTCATCTTTCATAGCATCTAACCACTTATCAGAATTATTACTTTCAATGGCCTGTGAAAATGAAACTGGATCATCATTAATTTCCAAATCATCCAAATCAATTTCCGGATCAATTTCTGACTCGTGTAGATATACCAAAAAATCATCAGAAATAGCATTTCTCCTTTGTCTTTGAGATTTTCTTAATGCTACTTCTTGCGGTACGTCTACAGCAGGTTCATTGATTATGTTTTCATTATGAATAGCAGGATCATTATTTTGTTGTTCTTGTTGGTTGTTAGGCGGTACAACAACTTCGGGAACAACAATTTTAGGAGAAGTACAGGGTAAAGGAATTTGCACCTTAACTTCCCTAATTTCCACATTACGCGGTTCTTCACTCCCACTAACTTCACCATTCTCAATGAACCTAGCATTTCCAGTTTCAACAATTCTCGTACTATGGTTAGGACAATAAAATCTATACCCTTTTGATTTTTCTGGATAACCAATAAAGAAACCACTGATTGTTCGTGGATCCAGTTTCTTTTCTTGTGGATTATAAATTCTTACTTCTGCCGGGCAGCCCCAAACATGCAGGTGCCTTAAACTAGGTTTCCTACCAGTCCAAAGTTTAAAAGGTGTCTTTGGAACTGCCTTACTAGGAACCCTATTTAGTAAGTACACAGCAGTCTTTAAAGCATACATCCACAATGAAGCGGGTAAAGATGAATTACTTAACATACTCCTAACCATTTCAATTAATGTACGATTACGCCTTTCTGCCACACCATTTTGTTGTGGTGTGCCAGGCATTGTGTATTGAGCACATATGCCACGCTTTTCGAGGAATTTAGCAAATGGACCAGGGTGTTGTCCAGTTTCATCATATCTTCCATAATACTCACCACCTCTATCTGACCTAATTATTTTCACCTTTCTGTCTAATTGCCTTTCAACCTCATTAATAAATACCTCTAAAGCATTTAATGCTTGAGATTTTTCGTGCAACAAATAGACATAACCATAACGTGAAAAGTCGTCAATAAAGGTGATAAAGTATTTTTCCTTACTGAAAGATGGAATATCAAAAGGACCACAGATATCAGTGTGTATAATTTCAAGAAGCTGTGTGCTTCTTGTGGCTCCTTTCTTTGTATGTTTTGTTTGTTTTCCTTTAATACAATCCACACAAATATTTAGGTCTGTAAAATCTAAATCTGGAAGGATTTCATTCTTAACTAATCTTTCCAGTCTTTCTTTAGATATGTGACCTAAACGTCTATGCCACAAGTAAGCAGAGTGTTCATTCACCAAACTACGTTTGGTTCTAACTTTATGATGCAGAGTTAAGAGGGTTTCAGCAAACAGATTATCAAGATTTAATTTGTATAAACCATCACAAAGAATACCAGAACCAATGAGATGATTATGTTTAAACAAACTAAAACATCCATTGCCGAAATTAAAAGAGTATCTAGTCTTGTCTAACTTAGACAAAGAAACTAAATTTCTAGAAATAGAAGGTACATAATAAGTTTCAAATAAGTCTAAGTGACGCCCAGTATCTAGGATTAAACGATAAGTCCCGATAGCTTGAACTGGAGCCTTCACCCTATTCCCCATGTACACAAATCTTTCATTCTGATTTATGGTTTGGGTTGTAAGGAATCCCTGCATCGTATTAGAAACATGAACAGTACAACCAGAGTCAATCCACCAAGTATTATAAGGAACTTCAGTTAAATTTGATTCGAGACACGTAAAAGCATAAGGCTTACCTTTCTTCTCGAACCATGCCTTACGTTTCATGCAGTCTTTCTGAAAGTGTCCAGGTTTTCCACAGAAACGACACTTGTCATTCTTATGTTCCTTCTTACGTGCTTGATGAGAGGATTCACTAACATTATGGTTTCTCTGTTTGCCCTTAACATGCTTCTTTCCTTTCTTTCCAGCTCCTTGATGGCCTACAAGGTTAATGGAGTGGGTTCCTTGGTTCTTTAGCCTTGTTTCCTCCTGAACCAGCATTCCGTGCAATTCATGCACGTTCCATTTGTCTTTCATGGTATTATAGTTCATTTGGAAAGGACCATACTCAGACGGTAATGAGTTGATGATGAACTGCACAAGGAAATTTTCATCCACTTCCATTCCCAGAGTCTTAAGTCTTGCTGCTATGTTTGTCATTTCTATGACATGCTCATGCATGGTACGTGAACCATCAAACTTCATGGTGGTCAAAGTACCCATTAATGTCCCAGCAAGAGACTTGTCAGCAGTTTGAGAGCGTTCTTCTACAAGTCTTAAAAGCTCTTTCGCACTTTCAGTGTTGGGAAGAGCAGATTTAATGTTGCTCGCTATACTCATTCGTATGAACATTAGGCTTAATCTGTTAGACCTGTCCCACTGCTTAAAATAAGACTTTTCTTCAGCACTGCTAGTTGCAGTAATAGCAGCTGGCTTCTCAGTGTAGAGTGCAGCATCAAGATCTAAAACTCCGAGATGGAATTTGATCTGTTCACACCACTCCGAGAAGTTCAGTCCGTTAAAAGTCGTAACAGAAGCAGAGTGCGAATGAAGAGCAATTGCTGCAAATAGAATATGTTCATTCGTTAACGCTTTGAGTTATAAACTAAACATATTATCAGATTCAGAATTATACTTGAAGTGTATCCCGATGTTCACCTTTGGGTAGAACGCCAAAATACTAAGACATTATGATGCTTAATATAATTTTAACATAATTTGATAATTTTTAATGTACCTATTAATTATATTTACTATCTTTGGATAAATAAACAAAACTAATTGTACATATAAATTATCTCTTTAATGTCTCACGATTATAAGAACAAACAATCAACCTTTGGGTGATCCATAAATGTCCTATAACCATGAATTTGAATTACCCATAAATATTTATTTTTTATAAGCATCAAATTTATGGGTAGTTCAATATATGTGTTGCATCATTATTATTTGGAATTAATTATACATAAAGATTCGACCACTTTGGTGATTAACGAATCATATTCTTGCATTAAGTCCAAATAAACCGTAAAAGTAATTTTTTTTTATATGTATATTTCATGAATTTGGATCTATTTAATTGGATTGCGTGCATCATAACTTCAGAATTCAGCCAATTAAGAGTTTCATTAACTTCTAATCAAAACTCTAAGAATTCAGAGTTCACCCATTTGCTGACATTAAGCAAATCGCTCAAAACAGTATATGAGTTTGAAATAATTACTCAATACTTAGCATTTAAAGGGAATCTTAATTATCAAAGCATGTGACATGACCCAACAAATAATATCATAAACGAAGAAGCAGTAACTAGATCCAATGAAAAAAACTTAATTCTAAGTTAGAAGAACTTAGAGATATCAAGTTCCGTTTTAAAAAATCGGCAACTACTTACCTATCAATATAATAAACATTAATTCATTCCTCCTACCTGTACAAAAGATTATGTACAGAATGCTACTTCATAACAATTGTTTGATGGCATAAACTCAACGTCTAAATTGAGCAGTCTTATCAAAACTTTCATGTGTTTAAACTACTTACTTAAAGTAATTGTAAATCCCTTAAATTACATTATTAGGGTTCACGGAATTTGGACAAACTATAATATTTATGGAAAATCACTAGTTCCTAAACCTTGCGCTGATACCACATGTTAGATTTCATAATTTCAGGAACCGTGGAACTATATGATTTTCACATCAATCACATAAAATAGTAATTTCAATCAAGAAAACATACCCGATTCCATGGTGTCTTCTTGATGAATCTTGAGCGGAAGTCTTTAATATTCTTGTTGTTGGAGAAATATGTTCTCTCTCTTTCCTTTACTTTTACTGAACAATTGTGATGGAAAACCTTGTTCAAAAAACTGGCAGAGAGAGGACCCTTATACTTTGAGAAGTTATAAGCAGTTATCTACATGTTCCATCACGTGTAGAAGTGGGGAGTTAAATAGTAATAGGTAACTTCTCTTAATAATATAATTTAGCTTTTATTAATATTAATTTATTAAACCAACTTAAATATGCCACGTGGGCCATACTTTACATAACGTGGCCACACTTTACATTGGTCTCTGTCATTTTCTTAAGGCTAAATCAGGCAAAAGTCAGGTAGATCGGTGAAAAAAGCAGATGAATGAGAGAGAGTGCAGAAAACATTAGGAGGAACTTCAGCGCCAAGATCAACTTTGTTGATTTACCCAACTTCAAGGTAAGGCTTCAACTGGTATTCCTCGACTTCCAACCATACCTGAGGTGTCTATCCCTAGCTCCCCAACTTCCACCCCATGCATCCCCACTAATGACTAAAAAGAAATCTAAATGCATCACAGCAATATTTTAGTTTATATAAAGATAAAGGAGGTGAGCTATGTGCTCATTCATGCTTACTTTGAAATGGTTTTACTTCCTCTATGGAGTTCCCTTCTTTAGGCATTCAATTACTGAAATGAGAATCATTTTTTTAACATGACAATAGTTTATGCGTAGCAAGGAGCTCTAAGATAGAGCTAAGACAGCACTACGGATTGTGTAGTGCACCGAGCAGCTATAGGATGACATTTACACCATTTTAAAAAGTCCGCCTGCTTCAGAAATATAGCAAAGATATTTACATTTTCTTTTTTGCCTAAATTTTCTGAGGTTTCTTCTATCCGTAAAGTGCAGCATATTGCTTTCTGGTATCGTATTCCAAGTGTTGTAACAGAAATTCAAGTGAGACAGGCTCTGAACTGTAGGAACAATGGGGAAAACAACAACAATTATAATGACAATAGTAATAACAATAATAATAATAATAATAATATACGGCAAAAGTATTGTTGAATACAATAAAACAATAAAAGGATATAGTTATATTATCTCTGTGTAGATATACGGTGCTCTGAGTCGTGCTGGGCACTGTCCTAAGAAACTATTCCAGCAGCCTGGAATGTTTCCCCAGGATAAAACGAGCATTCCTCTATGTTAATAAAGGGATCAGGAATCAGCAAAATCATTTAATGTACCCAGCAAGTCTAGGGTGGAGATAAATAATTGATTCGGCTATATTTTAGGTGACTATTTATATTGAAGTGGTGGCTAATTGTTAAGTAGTGGCTAAAAGAAAATAGAGGCTAAAGAAAAGGCTATATTGCTAAAGAGAGTATTGAACGGCTAAGGCTTTGATTTTCATAGTTTTTGGATGGCCAATCTCCTTGGTATTTATAGAGGGGATGAAGCCATAGTAGGTTGACAAGTGTATGTACACTTGTCATCAAGTTTGCCACTTATCCCATGCATAATGCCACTTCTCAAATATGGTTGACACTTAAGCAAGTACATTGCCACCTCTCAAACCATTATGGACAAATGTCCACAACATTCCATGCATATTGATAAGTAGGATATCTTTTAAAATACTCTAAATTGCCATCAGTCCCCCACATATTTTAAAAGATTTTGAGGAATAAAGAGGTGCAGAACAATGGGGTAAGTATGGAGGATAAGACTTGCTGAATTTACACGGTCCAAATGCAATAGGTTTGGTGTCTTCTGAACTATGAACCAAACTTAGACCAATAAAACTTGACCCACAGAATTACTGGTGAAATATAATATTTCTATGAACCAATAATTCTTTTTGCAAGTCAGAGGTCTTACCAGTCACATTCAGACCCACAATTTTGCTGTTCAACGCGGTTTTGCGCGAATAGGCCGTGCGCGTGCCTGGTATTCATGAGAGCTCTAGAGACTTGGCTAAAATCTCATAGGAGCGGCTCCACTCCTACTCTCATATAGGTAAATTCATCAAGTATACACTGCTTTAAATACACCATCCATAAGGACTATGAATTCATTAAGAGTTAAAACTCAACCCTCCAAACAGTAGCAGTTAAGTACTCTCATCTAAGTACTTCAGTGTCAATATCGACTTGTTATTACCCATATGAACCTACTTCATGGGATCTCCAATCACATAGGTTGGGTTACCATCTCTATTGACAATCATATTAGCCTTAACCCCATCTCTCTTGAGGTTTGAAGAATTAATTTTCTTCCCAAAGGTTTAGTCAGAGGATCGGCCAAATTCACTTCTGACTTCACATAATCAATGGAAATTATTCCATCTCTTAGCAATTGCTTGACAATTTTGTGTCTCAGACGAATGTATCTGCGTTTCCCATTATAGGATTTATTCTTGGCAACATCAATTGCCGCTTTACTATCACAATGGATAGATACAGGAGGCAACACATTCTTTGTTAAAGGGATATCAGCTAAGAAGTTTCTTATCCACTCAGCCTCAGAACCAGCCAACTCCAGAGCTATAAACTCTGCTTCCATAGTAGATTTAGCAATTATGGTTTGCTTGGCTGATCTCCATGCTATTGCACCACCACCAATGGTGAATACATAGCCACTAGTGGATTTTGTCACATCTGAATCAGAGATCCAGTTAGCATCACTGTATCCTTCTAATACAGCGGGAAATCCACTATACAGGATACCATAATTCATGGTTCCTCTCAAATATTTCATCAGTCTTACTAATGCAGTCCAATGCTCTTGATTGGGATTATGAGTATATCTACTCAGTCTACACACAGCATACGCTATATCAGGCCTTGTAAAATTCATTAAATGCATCAGACTCCCAATAATCTGAGCATATTTAGACTGAGCAACTGGGTTTCCTTTATTCTTTTTTAATTGAGAGCTAGCGTCATAAGGAGTGGCCACAGGTGTCACATCAAAACAATCAAACTTTTTGAGAAGTCTCTCAACATAGTGTTCTTGTGACAACACGATACCATCATTACTTCTTATGACTTTAACTCCCAATATCATACTCACATTACCCAGATCTTTCATATCAAAGTTAGATGACAAAAACAGTTTGGTACTCTGCACAATATTTAAACTTGTACCAAATATAAGCATGTCATCAACATATAAACAAATTATCACAAAATCACTATTTAACACTTTAGTATAAACACATTTATCCGCTTCAACAGAAGAAAATACGTCTCTCATTAAGACTTGATCAAATTTCTCATGCCACTGTTTAGGAGCTTGCTTTAGGCCATAAAGAGATTTAATTAATTTACAAACTTTACTTTCTTGCCCAGGAACAACACATCCCTCGGGCTGAACCATATAAATTTCTTCTTCTAAGTCACCATTTAAAAATGCCGTTTTGATATCCATTTGATGAATAAAAAGTTTATAAACTGAAGCTAAGGCAATTAAAAGTCTAATAGAAGAAATTCTAGCTACTGGTGCAAATGTATCAAAATAGTCAATATTTCGTTTTTGAGAAAATCCTTTTGCTACTAAACGAGCTTTATATTTTTCTATAGATCCATCAGGATTAAACTTCTTTTTGAAAATCCATTTACAACCAATAGACTTTGCACCAGGAGGTAAATCTGTTAAAACCCATGTATTATTTTTCATAATAGACTCAATTTCAGCTTTAATTGCCTCTTTCCAAAATTCAGCTTCAGAGGAAGAAATAGCTTCAAAATAATTTAATGGTTCATTATTTACAATAAAAGTTTGGAAATCATTTCCATAAGAAAAATATTCTTTTCTAGGCCTTTTGCTCCTTCTCAGTTCCTCAACAGAGGTACTCTCTTTATTTCTTTCAATAGGTGCATGAGAAACTTTATCAGATAGTGGAAAAATATGTTCAAAGAACTCAGCATTCTTTGTCTCAATAATGGTGTTGCAATCAAGTACATCACTTTTTAAAACAAGAAATCTATATGCAGCACTATGTTCAGCATATCCAATTAACATGCAATCAGCAGTTTTAGAACCTATCTTTCTCTTTTTAGGTTCAGGCAGCATAACTTTGGCAAGACACCCCCACACTTTTAAATATTTCAAATTAGGTTTGTAACCTTTCCACAATTCATATGGAGTTTTGCCAGTTCTTTTGTGTGGTATTCTATTTTGTAGGTGACAAGCAGATAAAATTGCTTCACCCCACAAATTATCAGGAGCATTAGAACTAATTAACATGGAGTTCATCATTTCTTTCAGCGTTCTATTTTTCCTTTCAGCTACTCCATTAGATTCGGGTGAATATGGAGGAGTTACTTCATGAACAATACCTTCCTTTTCACAAAAATCATTTAAGGCCAAATATTCACCTCCTCTATCAGATCTAATTCTTTTGATTTTTCTATTAAGTTGATTTTCAACCTCAGTTTTATAAGAAATAAAAGCATCAAATGCATCATCTTTATTTCGAAGCAAGTACAACTTAGTATATCTAGAAAAATCATCAATAAATGTCACATAATATCTTTTACCACCTCTAGTCATAGTCTGTTTTAAATCACCCAAATCAGTGTGGATCAAAGATAATAATTCGGTCTCTCTATTTACAGGAAAACACGACCTTTTAGTAATCTTAGCTTCAGCACATATTTCACATTTATCAATTTTATTTGAGTCTAAACCAGATATTAAACCCATTGCGTTCATTTTCTGTATATATGACACATTAATATGTCCTAGTCTAGCATGCCACAAAGATATAGACTCAACCATATAAGCAGACGCAGATTTATATTCATATATAATATTAGAAATATCAAGTTCAAAAAGTCCTTGGTTACAATAGCCCTTTCCGACCAAAATATTATTTTTGGTCATTAGAATCTTATCAGATTCAAATGTCACTTTAACCCCGACTTTTAATAATAAGGCTACAGAAATCAGGTTTGTCCTAATATCAGGAACATGTAGCACATCCGTAAGGGCTAAAGTTTTTCCTGAAGGTAGTTTCAGGAGTATTTTACCCTTACCCAAGACTTTAGCAGTTCCTGAGTCTGCAAGGTAGACTACTTCATTATCATCCCCTATATTTGTATAGGAGGTAAATGCTTCTCGATTTGCACAAATGTGCCGAGTAGCCCCAGAGTCTACCACCCATTTTTTCAAAGTGCCTACAATGTTCACTTGAGAAATGATAGCCGCAATAATTTCATCTCCTTCAGCTAAATTAGCTTTGGGAGGATTTCTATTTTCTTTGTCATTTCTTGCCATTATTATATTTTTCCGGACATAATAACCTGCTCTATCACAATTAGAATTACAGCCTTTCTCTTTCTTATAATTGGGGTTATTGGGCTTGTAACCTCGAGACTTATTAACATACCTCGTATTGTCTCTACTATGACTACGGTCATATGGAGGAACGACCACATCAGGAGTACTGCGGGCAGCACCGACATTGATAATATTAGCAATACTTTTTCCAGTATTATTGTCTGTCATAGTTTCTTAGATTGTAGGAACAATGGGGAAAACAACAACAATTATAATGACAATAGTAATAACAATAATAATAATAATAATAATATACGGCAAAAGTATTGTTGAATACAATAAAACAATAAAAGGATATAGTTATATTATCTCTGTGTAGATATACGGTGCTCTGAGTCGTGCTGGGCACTGTTTTAAGAAACTATTCCAGCAGCCTGGAATGTTTCCCCAGGATAAAACGAGCATTCCTCTATGTTAATAAAGGGATCAGGAATCAGCAAAATCATTTAATGTACCCAGCAAGTCTAGGGTGGAGATAAATAATTGATTCGGCTATATTTTAGGTGACTATTTATATTGAAGTGGTGGCTAATTGTTAAGTAGTGGCTAAAAGAAAATAGAGGCTAAAGAAAAGGCTATATTGCTAAAGAGAGTATTGAACGGCTAAGGCTTTGATTTTCATAGTTTTTGGATGGCCAATCTCCTTGGTATTTATAGAGGGGATGAAGCCATAGTAGGTTGACAAGTGTATGTACACTTGTCATCAAGTTTGCCACTTATCCCATGCATAATGCCACTTCTCAAATATGGTGACACTTAAGCAAGTACATTGCCACCTCTCAAACCATTATGGACAAATGTCCACAACATTCCATGCATATTGATAAGTAGGATATCTTTTAAAATACTCTAAATTGCCATCATGAACTAATTGAATCCTTAGGATTAGATTCTTATTACGAGAATTATGCAGCTGAATGGAATTCAGGTGAGACGGTGACAATTCAATTACCTTAATTCTGAGCTTGTGGAATTTGTACTTACCATATTCATTTGAAACGAATGTTGTTTTGTTTACAAAGAAAAAATGGAATAATACTTATCTCCTGAATCGTTCCAATTTTAGGATGTCCAAGGAACAACAATAATTATCTCTTGAACCTAACGTTCTACAATCAGAGGATCTTACAGGAGATCTATCTAATGTGTTTTTGCCCAACATCAAGTTACTACCATTGCGCTAGATGTATAATGGTTCATGCCTAGAAAGTAACATCAATCAGAGAACTAAAGCAAGCTACTGTAATAATTACTTTAGTCTGCTCCAAGGAGAAAGACAGATATACCAGATGCAGATTTTTGTTTAGAAAACTAACCTCAATGCACCAAGTGCCCAAAGTTAACTTCTCAACGTGTTTAAGGCTCCTAAATGCCTCCATTAAGTTGTCATGCAGCTGTTTTAAGTTCTTTCCTCTACCGGAACTAGTATGTGCACGAAAATCAAGAATGGTGTGGACAAGAGTGACACGTCCATCAACACGCACTTCCGGTAAGGAGTTCCAGACACGCACAGGGTATGAACATGAGGTGCTATGAACATGAGGTGCTGAAATTGTCAGGATAGGACCACATGAATACAACTCGAAGAATTCCAGTTTTGGAGCACCCATCATAATCTTAAGAACATCTTGATCCCCTAATACCGAGAACCGGAGGGTTAACTTTATCAACTTATTCCAGGTTATTTGTGCATCAAACGTAAACCTGCAGCTCCACAAACTCAATGTCTTGACTGATGAATTGCAGTACGCGCCCTGAGGTAGCGACCTACAGCAATTGCCTTGATCAAAATCTAACAGGAGCTCTTCCACATTGTTCTTTGTAGCATACAGAATGTGTCCATCATAATCTAAGAAGAGCTTTTCCACATTATTCTCTGCAGCATCCCGAAGGCATGCCATAGAAAATCACTAAGTAATCTAAGTCCTTTACAAGAACAGATGATCCAATTAAAATACAATAAAGAAGACAAAGATCAGAAATACCATACCATATTTTTTTCTTTTCCAAAGAGTGGAGAAGAATTACTCCAAGAATTATGGCAATCATGGAAATAAATTATTCTACTTGATTATGATTATTTGTTTTGTAAATTTATGTACTCTTTTCCAAATGACTTGGTGGGGTTGGTATATAGTCTTGGTTAACTTTTGTCAAATTGGTCAATTTATTCATGAATATAATCCCTTCGGTCTAATTTACGCTACGTGGTTTGATTCGTCACATAATTTAAGAAATGTATAACTTTTAGATTTATTACAATCTTAATTCTTAGAAAGGCAAAACAATTGTGTGCTTATACATTTTTGAAACATATGACCTTAACTATGGCATGAAATTTATCGTGACTGTCAAATTTTTTCATTACGGTGAATTAATAAGTTAAAATAAGTTATTTTCAAATATATAAATGTGTCATTTGAAACTAACTAATATAAAAAAAGTTTCACATAAACTGAAATGGAGATAGTATTAGTTTGCGATATTAAGAATTGTGATTCATATTTTTAAGTAATTCTTAAATATGTTAAGTTTATATCAAAATAATAATGAGTTTTCTAAAGTTTCTTCAAAATTTAGATGTTTCAAACTTTTGTGCTATGAACATGTTAATTTTTGGTACGAAGAGAACATATTAAACTACTTTATAATGGTATAAGTTGTACGAATTATTTTTGCTGCTATAGTGAAATGCTATTATAGATAACATATAATGTAACATAATATGTTAAATCGGTTTGAAAGAAAAAATAATTGTTATAGTAAAATATTATTATATATAATAAATGTTATAGAGAGAAATAACTATATTAAATAGGGATAAATCTTAAAATAGCCAGAAAGCTCCCTCCAATTATTTTTTAACAGTCCTTACTTTTTGTAGTTAGTATACAACTAACTAATACACAATGTGTACAAATGATGTCGCGATATTTACAATCTACCTTTGTACCTATATATGGTGTGTACACTCAATTTTATGATGTATACAATCAGTTTACTCGGTTATTCCCAGCATATGCACCCAATTTTATCAGTTATATTTAGTGCATACGCACTCAATTTATAATGTATACATATTTAATTTTCATTATTATACATTGTTATATTAGGCGTAATATGTTGTGTATACATCGTTGTATAGGTAAAAATATTGTGTATACATTTTAACATAATATGTTGTGTATACATCTAAAATAACATAATCTTCCAAGAAAATAAATAAAGAAGAAGATGAAGTAATGGCGGAGAATCACGAATCTTCTAGAGGAGACAATGACACGAATCTCGATACTGTGTCATAGGTGAGAGACAAAAACTGGAGAAGATAAAAAGGAAGTAGTGGCCTTACGCGGAGTTACGCCGGAAAATTATTGAAGAAGAAGAAGAAGAAAAGCAGCAGTGGCCGTACGTCGGAGCTATCCCAGAAAATATTAGTGGCGACAACGGAGGAAAGTGAGGGGCAGCGGCGGACAGAGGGAAGTAGGGATGGTGGCCGGAGGTAAGAGAGATGGGGGAGGGGGGTGAAAGAGGAGGAAAGAGGAAGGGTGAGCTATAAACCTTAGAAAATGAGTGGTTAGAAAAAATTAAAATGTGCGCGTGGTTATCAATTTAGGGCTACTTAACAAATATATTTAAGAAAATATATAAAAGATGCCAAATGATTATTGGGAGATATTTTTCCTATTGAATATTACAAAACTTTATAAAGGTTAGAAAAAAGGTTGGGGGTGGTGTGGGATGGGATGGGGTTAAGGAATTTATATGATTTTTCATGTAAAAAATTAAAAACGAAGTGTATTTTCTTTTTCCCGTTTTCCTACAATTATTATATTATTTTTTGATTTGTTAGTTTGACATATCATGGTGATTTCAGCTCACCCGTGAGGATTGCTAGATCCAAGTGTGGGCCAGGCGCACTTACATCAGCAAAAAGTACCTATACGATCATAACATAATCAAATCATTTGGTTTGATAGGTTAGTTATACATGAATTATAATACATTAATTATTTATACAAAATTAATCTACATTGATTGTTTGTATGAAAATTAATAATACATAGATTGTTAGGTAGAAAATAAATAATAACATGAATTGTTATATTATGAATAAATAATGCGAGGTATGTCCTTTAAGTATCTATGTTGTAAATTTATTTATTTATGTTAATGTGGATGACCACTACTCACTATTATTCAATTGTAACATATGGTTTACTACCTCACTTTCTCCTACTTAATTCCTCCCCACTTTTTCCTACTTAATTCCTCATTAAGGCACCTCTTAATTCTTGTTACTCTTAGGATTACTTGTAACCTCCTATGTATAAGTGTCCTATAAATAGAGGACATTTTATCTATGGAAGATACACTTTAAACACTTTGAGAATAATACAAGTTCTTCCTTCTCCTCTCATATATTTTGTCTTGTTCTTACTCTACTTTATCATTAGTTTTATAACACGTTATCAACACGAGAGCTCCATTTTACTCCAAAAGTTAAGGTTTTCAGTTTCATCCTACGTGAGGTATGGATACATACTACTTTGTGCTTACTCACTTGTAACTAGTTACATGTAGATAAACTTGCACTTGTTTGCTTAAAAATAATTAATTATACTACCTGACATATATTGGTAATCTACCAATACATAATTTTATTGCTTTATCCTTACTACTTTGAAAATATACTTATAGACTTTTAGTTATACTAGTTTATGGGCACGCGCAAAGCGCGTGAACCCGTGTCAAAGTATAATGATTTTGTTCACACGTGCTTGCAATTGCTGGCTATATTTGCGAGAGTACTGGCAAGGCTTACACCACTTTTGACTTTCTTTCAGTAGTATTTTTCTTTAGTGATCTGCATTTCTTCATAAGTAGGAAGACTATAAATAAAGGAGTACTTGAGAGATACTCTTTACTCTACTTATCTTACGTATTAAAAAAAAATTGCTTGCTTAAGTACCTGTAGCTGCGACAATGTGAATACAAAAGAGGACGACAATTGACAAAGCTTGTATGGTACATTGATACGTAGCTTTTCTTCTAGTATTCTGGATGAGGTAACTAACAATAGAGATCAATATCATAGCATGGTTAAGGCTCAACATGGCCATGGCACCTGTTACTTACTGAAATAGTTTGCACCTACGGGACTATCAGATGTCCCTCTACCAAAATAATTATGGAAAGAAATATATAGTACTTATAGAGGTCAATAAGTACAATTCAGCTTATCTAGAAATATGAATAGTCTAGTACATGCATGTATGGAAGTTTACTGAATATTATCTAGGAATATAAAAGTTGTAAGCTTAAGGAGTGAGAATTCAAAAAGGTATCCTTGCCAAATGTAAAAATGTTAATTGTACTTTTCAAAGGCAATATTACAATTTTCAAATACAAAAACCCGATGCATCGATTGAATCGGTTTTGAATTACATAATTATTAGAAGGTACAACAACATTTGTATAATGTGAATACTTGATACATGTATTTTAATAAATTCTTTAGAATTTCAAGGCTAATTTTAAAATCTCACATGATACTAATCTTGAATAATAATAATGGATGGTAATTGATTGTTAATATAAGGGCAAAATGGTCGTTTACTTTTTATTTTATGGATTGGCTCTTTTAGAATAGTATGATTTTGTCACGAAGTATTATTTTATATTATTCTTATTAGCACAAATTTGCAAGAAACATAGTGCAACATATTATTGTTTTTATTTGAAGATAATTCTTATCATTGCTAATCTGTTTATTTTCTTTGATAGTTTTTCACTATATCGAATTTATCAAAGCTTGAATTTTTGGCACTTGACATATCCAGCAAAAATTATTTGTAATTGGTGCTTGATGCGGAGATACATCTTGATGCCAAAGGTCTTGGCGATACTATTAAAGAAGGAAATGAGACATCAAGCCAAGATAAGGCTAAAGCCATGATTTTCCTTCGCCATCATCTTGATGAGGGATTAAAAACAAAATATTTAACCGTGAAAGATCCACTCGAATTGTGGACTAACTTGAAAGAACGGTATGATCACCTTAAAGCCATGGTACTACCAAGAGCTCGGGATGAATGGATTCGTTTACGGTTACAATATTTTAAAGCTGTAACCGAATATAATTATGTTGTTTTCAAAATAAGTTCTCAACTGAAATTATGTGGAGAAAATATTGATGATTT
Organism: Petunia x hybrida; assembly: GCA_037355625.1. NCBI lineage: Eukaryota > Viridiplantae > Streptophyta > Magnoliopsida > Solanales > Solanaceae > Petunia > Petunia x hybrida. Next base: position 2,112,411 of record JBBBVM010001100.1, on the reverse strand, counting down.
TATGTTGTTGGAAAAGACACTCTCCACTTTCCATGCATCGAACATGGTGTTACAACAGTAATACCGTAAAAAGGGATTTACAAAATATTCTGAGTTGATCTCATGCCTTCTGGTGGCTGAGCAACATAATTCCCTGTTGATAAAAAATCATGAAGCCCATCCTACTGGATCTGCCCCGTTCCCTAAGGTGAATGTGGGAGCACATGCTCCATTTCCTGAGGCGAATGTTGTAGCAACAAATAATGTGCCTGAAAGAAGGCAAAATAATTACCGTGGTAAAGACCATGGTCGTGGGCGCGGCAAGGGATGAAATAATACTCGTCGTCGAACAATAAGGGTTCTCAAGCTAATCCTTCAAAAGGCAAGAATAATAATATTTGCCATCGATGTGGTGGGAAAGGTCATTGGGCGAAAATTTGCCGTACGCCGGAACATCTTGTCGAGCTTTATCAAGCTTCGCTCAAAAGAAATGAAAATAATGTGGAGGCACACTTGACCTTTCAAAATAATGACAATGAGACACATCTGACACATCTTGCTGACAAGCATAATGAGACTGAGGCATATCTTGCTTTAAAAGATGATGATGTTTTTGAAGGCCTCACAAATATTACCTATTTAGAAGCTGAAGACTTCTTTGAGAATCGTAACTGAAGAACTGATATTGTAACTGGGGAATTAAAAAAATAAGAAAGAATAATGTTGTCTTTATTTTATGTTTTAAATGTTTTGAAAAAAAAAAAGGACCATCTTTATTTATGTTTCAATGTTTAGAAGTACTTTTCTTATACTTTGTTATTTCTAGTATTTCTTACTATGTAATTTATCTTTTTATGAAGAAAATGGAAACTCCCCAGTGTTCAGTTGGATTCAAGTTCAATAATAAAGATATATGTCTACTGGATAGTGCTACAACACACACAATTTTAAAGGATAAGAAATATTTTTCTTATTTGATTAATAAAAAGTCCAATGTTAGTACAACATATGGTAGTACAAAGTTGATTGAAGGCTATGGCAAGGCCAATTTATTATTACCGGGAGGAACAAGTTTAGCTATTGATGAAGCCTTGTATTGTAGTAAGTCTGAAAGAAACTTGTTAAGTTTCAAGGATATCCGCCAAAATGATTATCATATTGAGACTAAAACTGATGGAAAGATTGAATATCTTTATATTACTACAATAAAGTCGGGTGAGAAATATATTCTTGAAAAGCTCCCCGCTCTCTCCTCTGGTTTGTACTACACAAACATTGGTAAAGTTGAATCACATGCCATAGTAAACAATGAGTTTACTAAATCAAATGATTTTATTTTTTGGCATGACCGGTTGGGCCATCCCGGTTATAATATGATGCGCAATATAATTAGGAATTCAAATGGGCATACATTGAAGAACCAAAAGATTCTTCAATTTAAAGAATTCCCTTGTGCTGCCTGTTCTCAAGGAAAGCTAATTACTAGAGTATCAAAAGCTGGGATCAGGATCCCTGCATTTCTGGAACGTATACAGGGTGATATATGTGGGCCCATATACCCTCCATGTGGACCATTCAGATATTTTATGGTTTTAATAGATGCATCTACAAGATGGTCATATGTATGCTTATTATCAACCCGCAATATGGCATTTGCGAGGTTGCTTGCTCAAATAATAAGATTGAGAGCACAATTTCCAGATTATGCTATTAAGACAATTCGTTCTGATAATGCTGGTGAGTTACATCTCAAGTATTTAATGACTATTGTATATCAACTGGGATTACAGTTGAACATCCAGTTGCTCATGTTCATACTAAAAATGGTCTAGCAGAATCATTTATCAAAAGCCTCCAATTAATGGCTAGACCAATGCTTATGAGAACAAAATTACCCATTTCAGTATGGGGTCATGCTATTTTGCATGAGGCAGCTCTTGTTCGGATTAGGCCGACAAGTTATCATAAATTCTCCCCACTACAATTGGCTTTTGGTCAGAGCCAAATATTTTCCATCTTAGAATTTTTGGACGTGCTGTATATGTGCCAATTGCTCTACTACAATGCACAAAGATGGGACCCCAAAGAAGGTTGGGGATATATGTTGGGTATGAATCTTCGTCTATTATTAAATATCTTGAGCCCATAACGGGAGATTTATTCACCGCAAGATTTGCTGATTGTCATTTTGACGAATCAGTTTTCCCAATATTAGAGGGAGAGAATAAACAGCTGGAAAAAGATATTGACTGAAATGCATTAACACTATCTCATTTAGATCCTCATACAAATCAATGTGAACAAGAAGTTCAAAAGATAGTGTATATGCAAAATGTTGCAAATCAACTGCCAGATGCATTCACTGACCTACCAAGGGTTATTAAATCCCACATTCTGGCTGCAAATGCTCTTGTTCGAGTTGATGTCCCGGTAGGACAATCTATAAGTGCAAGTGAGTCTAAAAAACGCTTGAAGCGTGGTAGACCACCCTGTTCTAAAGATAAAAATCCTCGAAAAAGGAAAGGAGCAATTGATCAAAAAGATCAGAATATGGAGGTAATTGTTCAAGAAGAGTATAGAGACATAACAATTGATAAGTCCTCTTTAGGAGAGGCTCAGGTACCTGAAAATACTGAAATCAAAGAGATCTCAATGAATTATGTCTCTACCGGAAAAATATGGAACCGGAATGATATTGTTATCGACAACACTTTTGCATATAATATTGATGTTGAGGTAATGCAACATAATAGCTGTGTATGTTGATGATTTGAATATTATTAGGACTCTTGAAGAACTCCCAAAGGCAATGGAGTGGTTAAAGAAAGAATTTGAAATGAAAGACCTTCGAAAGACAAAATTTTGTCTTGGTCTACAAATTGAGCAATTGCCTAAAGGAATATTTGTTCATCAATCTACATATACAGAAAAGGTCCTGAAAAGATTTTACATGGATAAATCACATCCGTTGAGCACCCCAATGATTGTGAGATCACTTGATGTGAATAAAGATCCATTTAGACCTTGTGAAATTGATGAAGAGTTTCTTGGTGGTGAAGTACCATATCTTAGTGCGATTGGTGTACTGATGTACCTTGCCAACAATACTCGGCTAGATATAGGTTTTGTTGTACGCTTATTGGCAAGGTTTAGCTCTTCCCCAACTCGAAGACATTGGGATGGTATTAAGCATATACTTAGATACCTCCAAGGCACTAATGATAAGCGTTTGTTTTATTCGAATGAATCCAAATCACAATTGATTGGTTATGCTAATGCTGGTTATTTATCTGATCCACATAAAGGCCGGTCCCAAACGGACTATTTATTTACATGTGGAGGTACAACCATTTCATGGCGTTCAGTGAAACAAACTATTGCTGTTACTTCTTCAAATCATGCAGAGATATTGGCTATTCATGAAGTAAGTCGGGAATGCATTTGGTTGAGATTAATGACTCAACATATTCAACACATTTGTGGTTTTCCTTTGAAGAAGATTCCAATAATATTATATGAAGACAGTAGCCTATGCACTGAGCACCTGAAAGAAGGATATGTTAAAGGAAATAGAATAAAATACATTTCACCAAAATTCTTTTTCACTCATAATATTCAGAATATTGATGAAATAGATGTTCAACAAATACGGTCAAGTGATAATCTGACGGATTTATTTACTAAGGCATTGTCAACCTCAATATTTGAAAAGCTTGTTTACAAGATTGGAATGCGTCGGCTCCGAGATGTCAAAGAATGTCTTCATCAGGGGGAGTAAATACGCATTGTACTCTTTCTCCCTTAACAAAGTTTTGTCCCACTTGGGTTTTACTTGTAAGATTTTAACGAGGCATATTACCTTCCAAATGGTCATCCAAGGGGAAGTGTTGTAAATTCATTTATTTGTGTTAATGTGGATGACCACTACTCACCATTATTCAATTGTAACCTATGGTTTACTACCTCAGTTTCTCCTATTTAATTTCTCCCCACTTTCTACTACTTAATTCCTCATTTAGGCACCTCTTAATTCTTGTAACTCTTAGGATTACTTGTAACCTCCCATGTATTGGTGTCCTATAAATAGAAGACATGTTGTCTATGGAAGACACGCTTGAAACACTTTGAGAATAATCCAAGTTCTTCCTTCTCCTCTCATATATTTTGTCTTGTTCTTGCTCTACTTTACCATTTGTTTTATAGTAACAAAAGTACATTTTTGTCTTCAAATGCTCTTATCTAGTACTCCATGTATTACTGCTGCATCTGCACGCATTACTTGTTTCACTTCACATTGTATAAAAGAAACATAATTTCCACTGTATTAAGGGATTTTTACATGGCATAAACACTTATTAAAGTTATAAATATAAAATATACCCATTACCATTTTATTATACACCATAAACAAAAACTAAATGTAGTGGATATGTTACATCCATTATTTTTATGAAAAATATAGAGTACATTGTGCCTAAATTTAAGAATAATATATATTATATTTTATATTATTTATATTGATAACCATCAATTCAATACATCCTAAATATCTGTATTAATGATTATCACTTAATTAACTCATAAATACTGGCATTTATCCTATAACACGGTAAAAGTTAGTACAAAAAACCAAATTTTTAATTATAATTATTTATAAAATATACACCAAAACCTTTTGTATACTAGCTGCCCATAATATTCTAAAAATATATACTGTGTCTTTGCATACCACTCCAAGTTAATATCTTATTAATATTTACAAAATATACTCCATATCTTTGGGATACTATCTGCCCGTAATATTCTAAAATTATATACTGTGTCTTTGCATATCATTCCAATTTAATATCCTATTAATATTTGTAAAATATACCTCCATATCTTTTGGACACTATCTGTCCATAATACTCTAAAATTATATATTGTGTTTTTGCATACCACTCCAAGTTAATATTCTATTAATATTTGTAAAATATACCCAAAAATATATATATTGTGCTTTTGCATACCACTCCAAGTTAATATCCTATTAATATTTATAAAAGGATTTTTTACATAAAAGTACAAGTTTTAGAGCTTAATTATCAAACATAGCAATATTTTAGTAAAATTACCCTACATAGAGGAAAACACAAGATAATTACAAATATAGCAACAACATAGCAATATTTTCTCATAACATACCAAACCCTTACATTCTTCCTCCTATTTCCCCCACTATCACTTTTGCTCCTCCCATTTTCCACTATTTCACTTCTACTCCCACTATTTTCCCAATTTCACTTATACTCCTCCCATTTACCTCAATTTCACTTTTCCTCATCCCATCCTCAATGTATCTCACCGTATCTCGTTGTATCTCACCGTATCTCACTGTATCTAACTGTTTCTGCACCGTATCAAACTGTTTATGCACTGTATCAAACTGTTTCTGCAGCACCGTATCAATTGTTTTTGAACCGTATCAAACTGTTCCTGCACCGTATCAAACTGTTTCTGCAGCACTGTATCTAACAGTTTCTGCACCGTTTCAACTGTTTCTGCAGCACTGTATCTAACAGTTTCTGCACCGTTTCTACTGTTTCTGCAGCACTGTATCTAACAGATTCTGCACCGTATCTAACTGTATCTCACTGTATCTACGTTGTTTCAGCACTGTTTCAGATTATTTCAACACCGTATCTAACTATTTCTCGACTGTATCAAGCTGTTTCTTGACTGTTTCAGCATTGTTTCATCTCATTTGTGCATTATTTCTCACTTTTTCTAAGCTATTTTCATATTTTTAGCATTATTTCATATTATTTTTATATTTTATTTCGGAATTTTTTCACAAGCGGTTTCAGATTGTATCATATCGTTTCATCACCGTTTCAGACTATTTCAACTCTGTTTGAGACTGTATCATAGTGTTTCAATACCGTTTTGAGACTGTATCATTTTGTTTCAACACCATTTCAAATTGTTTCATCACTGTTTTAAATTATTTCAACACCGTTTCAAATTGTTTCAACTCCGTTTCAAATTGTTTCACTTTAATGTAATACCAGAATACTGCTGAGCATTACCTAGAGGCTAGAGTATGAGACCTTTATGGTGGCCTAGAAGGTGAAATATTTGATATTTAGGAAAATTCAGTCCACTAGCCATCAGTGCTTGGATTCCAAAATAGAATCACATGTTTCACCTCGTAGCGCAACACCAGTAACATGAACACATCAGCAGACAATTCATGATGGACAAAATATAAATGAAACATCGGTAGGTCCGCAGCAGTACCACGCCACCAAATGACCAGATAAAAATTTGAAGAATCGATCTACAGGAATAACAACTTTTCCAGCGAAACAACGTTGATTATTGCAGCGATAGAATTCTGATTTTTTAAGGCCTCCAACTCCTGCTGCAGATAATTAGTCCTTTCTGTTAAATCCTTAACCTTGTCAGATGCTTCGTGAGACTTCTTCTCGAGTGACAGTTCCAACTCAGATTTCTGATTGCTCAAGGACTTGAGCTGTTGTTGTGAAAAATGTGTTCTTTCTGTTAAGTCCTTGACTTGGTCTGATCCTTTCTTAGTTTCATGTAAAAGCTCCTGTTCCAGTTCACTCTTTTCAGCCTTTAAACGGTCCACTTCTTGTTGCAGACTTTTAGATTGTGACATTAGATCTTCAATTTTAGACTGGCGGCTGTTTGTTTGGGGAGGAAGTAGGAGAAAGTGTTTTAGGGTTTTTTGGAGAGTGGGGTGTAAGTGTAGTTATCAAAAATGAAATGTGTTGATTATTGAAGAAATATGATAAAAGAGTATTGTTATGTTTGGTAATTTTAAAAATATTGCTATTTTTCTGTAATTAGGGGTGTATTTTTGTATATATGTGTAAAAATCCCATTATAAAATAATACCCCATATCTTTTGGATACTATCTGTCTATATTAATATCCAATTATTACTTACAAAATATTCCACATCCACTTTATTATCTAATGTATTCCCGATCAATTAGATTTATATCAGATATGTATTTGATATGTATCTATTGCATATCGGATGAATAGTAGTATACCTTTTTCCAACCGTGAAATATGTTCTCCAATTAGCTAAAATATAAAATGCATATAAGATATATATCATTGTATAGTAGTTGTGTACCTGATGTATATGCGATCAATTCATATTTATATTTGGCATGTATCTATCGTATATCCAATGTATATTGGTATAACTCTTTTCTATTGTGAAATACTTATTAGACTTAAAATGACATGCAATATATATATATATATATATATATATATATATATATATATATATATATATATATATATATATATATATATATATATATATATATTAGATGTGTATTTAATGTATATTGATAATTTCAATAGATAAACAAATTAAGTTAAAAGAACTGATCCATCTTATATACGATACTTCAGGGTGAATTATATTTGGGGTGAACATTATTATTCATATTATCATAAAATTTTAAAGAAATGGATTCAAAAGCTGGAAACTTACCGTTGCCCCTCACATGAAAATTAATATGATATTTATAAGGTAGATATATCTTATAAGTAGCAATGAATCAACATAATCTTTTCCAGAAAATATATTCTTTCTCTTGTGGATCTAAAAAATTTCAGCCTACTCTCTTGTAGCTTCTACAAGTTTGGAAAGAATTTATTTGGGTAAAACAATTGTTTACACGATTTTTGTGGGATGGAAGTTCATCAGCTCCTTAAAAATCTCCTTTTTTAAAGGCATCAAGTTAACTGTTGAACAAATCTCTGTTATTTTATGGCTAGTCATTGTGAAAATGTTATCACGGCTATTATGATGTAAGGGGTATATAATCAAAGGCTATTTATGTTTTTCCCCCCTGTATTAAGGGGAATTTACATTCCATGCCCATAAAAACAAATTATTTACGTGTTTGTGCCCAAAAAAAGTTAGTTATCATGGAATACCCATGCGCCCTATTTTATTTACAAAAATACCCATCCGGCCTGTTTTATTTGCACTCTCTACCCACCTGCCCCATTTGAACTGTATACTATGTAGTATACTGTATACCTTTTTAGTATACCAAATAAGTATACTTCTTTATGGATTTGAGGTTATACTACAAGAAGTATACCATGGGGGTATATTGTATACTAGATAGGTATACAGAAGAAAATGCACTACAAAAGGCAGTGGCACATATGCACTGTATACCCCCACAATATACTGCATTCAGCAGTATACCACTATGGTATACTGTTAAATTAGGTTGATGCATACGAAAGCAGTGGTCAAATAAGCACCGTATACTCCTAGGGTATACTGAATTCAGCAGTATACCACTCTGGTATACAGTGGGAGAAAGAAGGTGTTTTAAGTGGAATGGGTATACAGTGTAAATAAGTTGTGGGTAAAAATGTAATGGGTATGGTAATGTAAATAAATAGAATTTGATGGGCATTTTTGTAAATCCCCCTGTATTAAATCGGTCCGAGTCGCTCTATAGAGCCCAAAATAAAGACATTTTGGCGCGAAAACAAATTCCAAAAAAAAAAAAAAAACATTTGACAAAACCCCGCCATTATTACAAAGAAAAGCTAAGACCAAAGCAAAAAAAGCCCTAAAATCTCCAAATCCAAGTTCAATTCAAAATCCCTAAAAATTAGTAACATCGAATCAAATGGGAAAGAACGATTTACAAAACCAGCTGGTAGCAGCAAAGAGAGCATACAAGAGTGCCAAAGCAGAAGGAAACCGTTCAGAAGAAGCCAGATGGGCTAATGTAATCGGCGACATCCTCAAGAACCGAGGAGAATATGTCGAGGCGCTTCGTTGGCTTCGACTTGATTACGAGATCTCAATCAAGTATTTGTCTGAGAAGCACATTCTTCCGTCTTGTCAATCCCTTGGCGAAGTTTATCTCCGTCTTCAGGATTACAAACACGCCCTCATTTATCAGGTATAATTGTTTAGGAGTAATTATTTCCTAAGGACTAATTGAAGACGAGTTTAAGTTATATACATTGTCAGTGCACAGTGAAGTCACACAAAGGATATATACAAATAATAAGTCAAGTTACCTGTCACAACAAATAACTAACTATGACTTGCTTAGTCATTCTTCCCCAAGGTGTAATTAAAGATGGATTTTAAGTTATATACACTGTCATTGTAAAATAGATTTTATACATTATCAGGTCGCGTTTACCAGTTGTAGGAGGTAGAATTTCTTAATTTTCCAAAGAATTTTAAGTTAAATACATTGTCAGTGCCAGCTTGCTTGCACATCGACTAATTCTACGGGTACCAGCTACCTCCCATCAGTATAGGTACCTGGTGGGTTCGGACAGATGTGAAGAAATCACATACAATAGGTTAATGTGACTTGATAGTGTAAAAACTCTTTAAACTGACGGTGGATATAACTTTAACTCTGTGTAAGATTAAAAATCCACTTTTTTATGAAGGCTTACTTGTGTATATTATTTGGCTGACCTGATAGTGTAAAATTTTGTATCCACTGACAATGAGTTTAACTTAAAATCTTCAAATTATATAGTGTCATTTTAATAGTGTAGTTTAGCTGGTTGTAGGAGTTAACGTTCCTTATTCAAGAGATTTTAAGTTATATACACTGTTAGTGGCACTGGCAGCTTGCTCGTATATCGACTAATTCCACGCGATAACCGCTAAGTCCCATCAGCATAGGTACCGAATCCATCATGGCGTGGACAGATGGGAAGAAATCACATACAAGAGGTTAATGTGACTTGATACTGTAAATACTCTTCAAAGTGACGGTAGATATTACTTAAACTCTATCTAAGATTAAAAACTCACTTATTATGAAGGGCTTACTTGTGGATATACTTTGAGTGACCTGATAGTGTAAAATTTTGTATACATTGGCCTTGGGTTTAACTTAAAATCTTCAAATTGTATATACTGACATTAAAAAGAATTTTAATAGTGTAGTTTAGTTGGTTGTAGCAAGTTATTTTAGCATATTTTAGGTCACCAACATGGATTTAGCACAGAGAATTACCAGCAGTTGACTTTTCAATGAGCTGATTGTGCAAATATTTTTTAACTTTGCGTGGAATTTAAACCAATTAAAAATAAATGTATTAGTTGTAAGCCACATAGTAATAGTTGGGTCGTTGCAGATGAAGTTGTAAAGAAAAATAATTTTTTCTCTAGATGACTTGACAAACATAAATTCAGATGGTCAAGAAAAAAGGCCATAGCTACGCGAACCAAGCTGGAGTTGCTGGTTATATAGTTGGTCTCAGGTTCAAATCCCATTAAAGTATGTGTTTAGGTCCAACATTTATGTTAATGTTGGTTCTCAGCATGGTAGAGTGTGTCGGTTTGCGTTAATTTATTATCTCTTGACTTTGAATAAAATATGTGAAATTTGCTTTGGTTTTATTGTGTATAGGAACTTCTCTAATTTTTGACTAGCAAAGTTTCATTAGATCTTGGTGTTATGCTTTAATGGGTTGTACTCTTGGGACATTATAGTTTGTATGACTAATGACATGTCAGTGGGTCTAACTCTAAGCACTTATTTTGTATTCTCCTTTGTGTAATTGGTTATTGAGAGAAAGATTAAGTTCTTGTTTCCTGAATGTTGGTTATACTAGCGGCTGAATACCCTATGGAAGAGTTTCAATTTTTAGTGTAACTACAGAAACATTTTGTTAACCTTATGAAGAGCATATGATTAGTGCTGATTTGCTATATCAATGTTCTTTTGTAATTTGATTGGAACAACAACAACAACAAAAACATACCTAGTGATATTCCACCAAGGTGGGGTCTGGAGAGGGTGAGATGTACGCAGACCTTACCCCACCAACATGGAGAGGCTATTTCCGATAGATCCTAGGTGTCATTTGATTGGAAGTCTTATTAAATTTAACTTTAGTTATAAAATCTGAATTTGCAAGCATTTACGTTCACTCTTAGACTCTGAATCTTGCTTGTCTGTCACTTTGTCTGACATATTTTAGAATTTCAAGATGCCAAAGTTGTCGTCTCCTAGGGCATCCAATTTTGTTCTCATGCTCGGACTTTTGGGTGCTCTGTTTGTGCTCTTGTGATTATTTAGGATTTCAAGATGCTGGGAATTATTTGAATCATTCCAACTTACCATCTGGCAAAACTGTCGCCTCCTTGGGCACGTTTTGTTCTCATGATATGCATATGGTGCTCTGGTCTTGCTTTTGGATGCTGGACTGATTTCTCTCCTGCCTCTCTAAATATTCATATTTGGTGAATCCCTCATGCACTCTCTCATAAATGTGCTCTTTGAATGGCAAATTCCAGACCTAATACATTTCACGAGAAGGATAAATCTCAAAGTGAATTTAGCTCGTCTTGATTGAATATCGTATTTCTTCGTGCTGTCATCAAACTAAACTGAATTATGAACTATTTCTATTAAAAAGAAAATTTCTAGCTTTTTTCTTCTTCCAATCTTGACCTTTGCCCCCTTTCTGTTCAGGAGAATCTATTTCTGGTCTTGTATTACACTTCTCATAAAACATTATTTTCCAACAGTTTATATTTGATGTGCAAATGTTTCATTTATTTGTCATCAGTACTTATTGTTTGTTGTTGCAGAAAAAACATTTAGAGCTTGCCAAGAATGAAAATGACCTTGTTGAGCAGCAAAGAGCAAGCACTCAACTGGGAAGAACATATCATGAAATTTTTCTGAAGTCGGAGGATGATCATGACTCTGTTCGAAATGCTAGAAAGTATTTCAAACTGGCATTGGATCTTGCCAAGACCCTCAAGAAGAATTTACAATCCAGCAAACATTCTTTTGTGAAGGAATACATTGATGCTTACAACAACATTGGTATGCTTGAAGTTGATCTTGACAACTTGGACGAAGCCGAAAAAACTCTCAGCAAAGGATTGGACATCTGTGACGAAGAAGAGGTAAGTGAGGATGATGATGGGCGCAGCAGGCTCCATCATAACCTTGGAAATGTTTACATGGAGCTAAGAAAGTGGAATGAAGCACGGGAACATATTGAGAAAGATATTAGAATTTGTCATAGGATAGGGCATTGTCAAGGGGAGGCAAAGGGATATATAAATCTTGGGGAGTTGCATTACAGGGTTCAAAAGTATGATGAGGCCATGAAATGTTATGAACGGGCTCTAAAACTGGCTATGTCCATGGAAGATGAAGATGCTTTGATTAGTCAAGCCAATCAAAACATTGAAATAGTGAAAGAAGCATGCCAAGTAATGGATGAGATAAAAATAGAAGAACAAAATCTCAAAAAGCTTGCAAGGGAGATGGAAATAGCTAGAGGAACAGAGAGCGAGAGGAAGTGCCTGCTGCTACAAAATTCATCCCTTGATCGTCTAATTGAGAAATCTGAGAGAATCTCTGCATGGCTAAAAGTATGTATTTCTCTTCATCCATTCTTTCTTTTACTCCAACTACCCGTTAACTTGCTATCAAATTTTAACGATTTGTTTTCATCATCCCATATCATACTTTTAAACCTGACTCTCTCTCGGCAACAAATATTGGGTCTTTTGCTTGACTAGCTCGTCTTGGGGCAGTACCTTCTCTACCCTAATGATCCTTTTTACACGCATATCCAGATTTCTGGCCTAATATATTTCTAAGAAAGATTAGATAGTGGCAGCCATTTCAATGTATTTTTTTTGGACAAAAGCTGATTTAAGTTTCCAACATCCCAAAGAGTAACTTTTTATCTGTCTCGATATTGAGGTTGTATTCAGGAATTGAGGTCTAATGCGGAAGCACCATTTTGTTCTTGAATGACTCTTTTTATGGGTTGTCTGACTCATCTAACAATTGGAAGTTGTGTAACTTGTTACCTTGATTCTTGTGGTTAGCATCATACATATGCCAAAAAGAAGAAGCAGATCACAAGTGAGCTCTGTGACAGAGAGAAATTAAGTGACTCATTTCTGGTCATTGGAGAATCATACCAGAAGCTTAGGCAGTTTGACAAAGCTCTTAAATGGTACAACAAGAGCTTGGACACATACAAATCAATCGGAAATTTGGAGGTAATCTTGTATACTTAATAAACATATCCACACTCATGTTCCCTGTTATAGATGAATGGTGCTGGATTACTATGACCGTATTGTGATGTGTAGAATTTAGGACTTGTTGGAAACTTGGATATCTTGAAATATTGACTAATATATATCTCTCTTTGGATATTTCATAATATCTTTTTTAACAAAATTTATAGTGATTTCAGGGGCAAGCACTAGCAGAGATCAATATTGGAAATGTACTGGATTCTAATGGTGATTGGCGAGGTGCTTTGGCGGCTTTTGAAGAGGGTTACAGGTACATATCTTTCTTGCTACTATCTCAAGGTTATGCTAAATGAGTGGTATCTAGAATACAAGTCAATTGTGCATGGCTGCAAGAGTTTGATTCCTGAGTGGAACTAAATCTCTCATATGGGCTTATACGGTGTCAAAAGCATGATAAAGTGTGTTCTTAATGTACTTCCTCAGTAAAATCCCTATGTCTGTCTGTCTCTATGCGTGTGTATCTCTTTCCTGCACTTTATTCCTGTATCAACATGAACATCCAATGAAAATGAAGCAACCATAAAGTAGATCATATATTCTGTTCATTTATTTCTCATCCCGTTGTTCCAATGAGATCTTACTTTCCTTATCGTCACGTCTCAAAATGGTCTTCCCCCTTAAATGCAAGCCTCTTTCCTCTGCTGTACATTCCTTTTTAAATACTATACTTCTTCAGAAGTTGTCTGCACTTCTTTCATCCCTAAAAGATCTCAAACCTATTAACCCACTTTCTTTTACACTACCATATAATTTCAACTCTATTCTTAATGTCTGCCTAGTCAAACTAAGACTATGATTTGGGATGCAGGGTGTGCTAATTTTTTTTGTCTTTTTCCTTATTCTCCATTTTTTGTGTGCTGACTTGATGGCATACATGCAACTTGACTTGAGAAACAGACAAAATGAAATGCTGTAAGAAGAAAGCTAAAGATTCTATTACAAAAATTGCTTTGCTACCTAATTCATGAATGCTTGGCCCTTTTGTTAATCTATCAACTGTATCATCATTTTGCAGGATCTCTATTCAGGCAAAAAAGCCCTCGATTCAGTTGTCTGCTCTAGAAAATATGCACTATAGCCAGATGATCAGGTTTGATAATGTGGAAGAAGCCAGGTAAGATGCTTTTACTCACAAACCCCTTGGAATTTGGTCCATCAGTAATAAGTTACTGAAAAGCAAAATCTAGTTCTTTTTTGTGTTGTGCATAGTCTTTATGTTGAATAGCACTGGTTATTAGTGATTTTATACAGATATGGATTTGTTAGTAATAAGGAAGAAACAGTGCAGGAGGTTGCAGTCCCCAATTGACAAATTGAAGCAGTCAAAAATTGGAGACTCTGAATCACAACATGTTGCAGGGGAGTGCTGTTCTGAAAGTGAAACAGAAGTTGGCAACCAATCACCAATCACGTCATATGAGAGCATTCCACCAAAGACAGCTAAATTGGGTTTCAAGAAATCAAAATCTCATGGCAGCGAAGATGATCTGCCTTTGATATCACTAGTACGTCCCAGTAAAAATGCAGCTAAGCTGAAATCAGCTCACATAGAAACAACTATTGCATCTACTGAGTTACCCGATTCATCGCCCCGGAGCATGTCAAGACCTGCTGGTAGTCAAGCAGTTGGTCGTAAACGTGTCCGTCTTGTTCTTTCTGATGATGAAGGTGACAATGATGATGTATATAGCTCCAGCAGGATTAATTCTACGCCTATTGATGCTGAAATGAGTCATCGCTCAAGAAGAACATTCCACAAGTGTTCTGTAGAAACTGTTGCTACTTCTGATGAGTGTGAGTTAGTCTGCAGCTAACAGTAAGCTTATATCATGTAAGAAATAGAATACTGACTAGTATATGGGTTAATTTGCAGTAAAAGACACAAAATACCAGTGCAATCCATCTCAGGGATTGAAGGTAATTCAATATTTTTTTACCAGAATTTGAAGAAATTGCTTCCTTCTGGAGAATTTGATTATGTCACTTATTATTAACAAGAAAGGTGAATGCTAAGCTCTCTATCCTTCTCTGGCAGGAAGTTTCACTAGTTGGATCAGGATGTGTCCTCAGTGCTTGTACCCCTATCAATCTTGAAGAAAGTACTTGCTCTGACAAATCTAGGACTCCTAAGTTAGGTTTACGGGATGACGAGGATTTCACATATTCAAGCACAAAAAGGTCTGCTCCAAAATTTAGCTCTGGGGCTTGTGGCAGAAAATTGGATGCAGATGTTTCGGGCAATGGCAGTATTTCCAATCTCCATCTGCATGCTTGTGTTGAAGATTGTGTGAGTGTAAATTAGGCTTCTAGATATTATGTTTCTGGTAACTTGTGTTAACCTATGTTGCTAGGATCCAATAAAAATGCCGCCTCACCCGTGTCGGATTCTCATAAAATGCAATCCATATCCTTGCACCCGTATATTTAATTAATTTAAAACAAAATATTAAGTCATAATTACATAATACATCAATAGTCAGTTTACTTATCTAAATAGTAATCGAGTTAAGTTACATTGTTGACTTACTATAAAAGTTAGTTTCTATATTCTTAAATTACTAATTGTTAGATACACACACATATAAAATTATATTTATTTATTTATTTGCCGCACCATTGAATCTTACAACTTATGTGATGACGAGTCCGGCTCCTAGATCCTCACCCGTAACCGAGCAATGTAGGTGTTAATACAAGAAGTTAAATCCCACGTCAGTTTCTACATCTCCGTTTTCACCAATAATTAGTGGTAAGCAAACTTTATATCCTTAATGTACAATAAGACATTTAAAGCCATTGACCCATAATGTGTACACATTGTATCTTTTTGGTTCGATATGGGAGACATTGCCAAGCATTATCATACTTATTGCAATGCTTTTATTAAGCTGCAATTATTGACAGTTTCTCTTGCTTGATCTGTTAATTACAGCAACATATTCTCTTCAGAATCGGCAACAATTTAGTACATATAAAGTGGGACACAGGTAATGCTGGCATGTTTCCCAGCTTAGAGCAGATGAAGGTTGAGGTAGCATGCTTGTACTACTTACAGCTCCCAGCTGAGGAGAGATCTAAAGGTAGACACTAATTTTCAAGGTCTCATCTTCTCAAATTGTTGTTTTTGTTACTTTTCATGAGGCCTTTACCAGTATTAATTCAAGAAGAAGATCAGGACATTTGTTTACAGCATTAAGACACCCAAAAATTGTTATTCTGTTAAGGTTTATTATTGTACTTACTTCTACTACTGTGGCTATTCCAATTATCATTATGCAAACTGCTATGATTGTCTAAAGTGCCACAGAGCAGCATAGAATCAGGATTATGATATACTTTGTTATCAGAAAAAGTTAAAGGAGCCTTGAGAAAGGTTGATAAGGTGTTACACGATGAGTTCCAAATATCTGTTATATCTGCTTTTGCATGTCTTTGTTTAAAAATACTGCAAAATACAGACCTTCTCTAGATAAGTTTTTTTTTTTTTAATTTTTTTTTTCTTGGTATCGTATATCAATTGACTGATATATTATTTTCTTCATAGGCCTAGTGCCAGTCATTCAACATATGATGCATGATGGAAGAGTTATAGAATCATTGGAAGCAGTTAGCATCCTAAATGATAATATGGCGGGAAAGGCATGCATTGAAGTTACAACTGATGGTATGTTTCTTCCAATTTATTCCTCTCATATACTCATATTCCAGTCTATTATTTTTGTGTTTGTGCATCTTTTTTGCTACTTTTGAAATCGTTAGCAGCTTCCTTTTTGCCCAAAAATTTCGTAGACAATTGGAAGGAGCGTTCGGATTGTAGCTGAAGATTTTCAGAGAGAAGGAAAATTCTTCTATTATTTCTGAATGAATATTACAACCTATGAGGAGGTATATTTATACAATGAGTCCTAGGGCTAAACAAGGAAACATAACTAATTACAATACAATAAGGAAAATGATAATTCTATAATAACTATCAACACTTCCCCTCAAGTTGGTGCGAAGATGTTGCGCATGCCCAACTTGCAAACCAAAGTATCAAAAGCCTTTTTGCTAAGACCTTTTGTGAGCACGTCTGCCAGTTGTTGTTCTGATGGAACATACAACAAATTCAAGGTACCATTAGCAACCTTTTTTTTAATGAAGTGCCGATCAATCTCAACATGTTTTGTTCGATCATGTTGGACAGGATTTTGAGCAATACTGATTGCAGCCTTGTTATCACAATACAAGGAAAGTTTTCCTTTTCCAAACATTCTCAATTCCTTTAGTAACCTTCGTAGCCAAAGAAGTTCACAAACCCCTTGGGCCATAGCTCTATATTCAGCTTCAGCACTGGATCTAGCAACAACACTTTGCTTCTTACTTCTCCAAGTAACTAAGTTCCCTCCTACGAAAGTACAGTAGCCAGTGGTAGATCTTCGATCATCTAAAGATCCAGCCCAATCCGCGTCTGTAAAGGCTTCTATTAGGAGGTGACCATGCTTAGAGAAAAGCAAACCTCTCCCTGGAGCAGATTTCAGATATCGTAAGATGTGGAAGACAGCTTGCATATGAGGATCTCGGGTGTTATGGTCCCAGGTTACAGGTTTAGTTGCCTGTGTTTTCTTTGGACGACCTATTTTGAAATACAACTCAGCTCGTTAAAGGGAGCCTGAAACCTTGGACCTCGTTAAGAAGAGAGAGCCCCAGATCTCTGTAATTCTTTGATAAAACTGCTTGCCTCAATATTATTAATACGGTCCTTTAAATAGGACTAGACTATTACAGAGAATAGGACTCTACTACAGAGAATAGGACTCTATAATTTAGGTTCTTGATAATACCAAATGACAAAAAATAAAACTATTAAAGGAAACCTAAAGCAATTAAAACACTGGATCCTTAATCACTTCTTGCGTCTAGTATAGACACGACCTACAAAGGGATCCGTAACATTACTCCCCTCCTGAAGAAAGAGCTTGTCCTCAAGCTCAAAAGTTGGATAAGTCTGCCGAAAATGCGCCACGTCCTCCCAAGTAGCATCTGAAGCATCCATGTCATACCACTGTACCAAGATCTCCCAATTCCCCCGATTAAGTCGAGCCCGAAGAACAGAACAAGGAGTAAAGACCACACGGCCCTCCTCAACAGGTGGCAAAGTAGGTGAAGCAGGTGGCGAATCGCCCTTGAATGGCTTAAGAAGAGAGACATGAAAGACATTATGGAGCTTGCAGTTTGGTGGAAGCTGTAACTCATACGCCACAGAACCAATTCGACGCAGAACAGTAAAAGGTCCATAAAACTTGGGCGACAGCTTATGCCTAAGAGAACTAGCAACAGACTGCTGCCTATAAGGATGCAAGCGAAGCCAAACCAAACAGCCAGGAGCATATGCAACCTCCCGATGACTACGATCATAATGCTCTTTCATTCGCTGTTGTGCTAGAAGTAACTTGTTCCGGATATCGTGCAAGGCCTTATCACGATCAGCCAATGCAGTATCAACAGCTTCCACGCGTGAAGAACCAGGAACATATGAGAGCAAACGGGGTGGATCGCGTCCATACACAACTTTGAACGGTGTAGTTTGAAGTGCTGTATGAAAGGAGGTGTTATAACAGTATTCAGCCCACGGAATCCAAGCAACCCACTGCTTGGGATAGTCACCCACAAAGCATCGTAAATACATTTCAATGGTACGGTTGACCACCTCTGTCTGGCCGTCCGTCTGGGGATGATATGCAGTAGAAAATTGCAGCTTTGTTCCACTTATACGAAAGAGCTCTTTCCAAAATGTACTGGTGAAAATCACATCTCTATCACAAGTAATGCTCTCTGGTAAGCCATGTAAACGCACAATATGCTCAAAAAATACCTGAGCTACACGAGTCGCTGTATATGGGTGTGCGATAGGAATGAAATGTGCATACTTGGAGAATCGATCCACTACTACCAACAAAACTGATTTTCCCCATGACTTTGGCAATCCATCAATAAAATCCATAGATATATCCGACCAAACTTGCAATGGAAGCTGAAGTGGCTGAAGTAAACCTGCGGGACTTAGATGTTCTACCTTGTTACGTTGACAAACTGCACAGGCAGAAACATAAGTAGCAATGGTTGATTTCATGCTTGTCCAATAGAAATCAGAACGCACCCGATGCAGTGTCTTTTGAATACCCTCATGTGTACTGTCATGGTAGGCAGATAGGATAGCAGAAATTACTTCCGATGACTGCAAGAGATAGATACGATGTTTGTAAATAATTAAGCCATCATGCACACGCCAAGAATCATCTAATTCAGCACGTTCCACCTTTGCGTACAACTCCTTCAAGTCATCAGACCTATTAATCTCATCTCGAATTGCTTCTACCAATAAAACTCGTGGTTGACTGATAGCAAAAACACATGGATGCTCACTGTCACGGCGGGACAATGCATCAGCTGCTTTATTAAGCTGGCCCGCACGAAACTCCACTTTGAAATCAAATCCCATTAGTTTGCTAAGCCAATGTTGTTGGGGAGGGGTGGTGAGTCGCTGCTCCAGCAAGTATTTCAAGCTGTAGTGGTCTGTCCGGATAAGAAATGAGTGCCCCCAAAGATATGGGCGCCAATGTTGAACTGCCTTTGCAAGACCAATCAACTCCCGCTCATAAGCCGCCAATTTTAGATGTCGAGGAGCCAATTGGCGACTGAAAAATGCAACTGGATGGTTGTTTTGCTGTAGCACTGCACCAATTCCTTCACCAGACGCATCACACTCAACAACAAATTCGACTTGGAAATTAGGTAGCTGTAAGACGGGAGCAACCACCAAGGCCTGTTTGAGTTTATCAAAGGCAACCAAAGCTGCATCATTCCATTGAAATGAGTTCCTCTTAAGCATGCTTGTTAGTGGTGCCGCTAATTGGCCATAATCACGTATAAATTTTCTGTAGTACCCTGTCAAACCCAAAAATCCCCTCAATGCTGTCAGAGATTGTGGTTGTGGCCAATTAAGGACAGCTTGAACTTTACTGGTATCCACCACTACACCTGCTGCAGAAACAACATGACCCAGATATGCTACTTGAGTTGCCCCAAATGAGCATTTAGAACGCTTTAAATAAAGACGGTGAGCACTCAACAAGCCTAACACCACACGCATATGACTTAAGTGACTGTCCCATGTCTGACTGTAAATTAAAATATCATCAAAAAATACCAAGACAAAGTGACGCAAGTGATCATGGAATACCTCGTTCATGAGTGCTTGAAATGTCGAAGGGGCATTTGTTAACCCGAAGGGCATGACCAGAAATTCAAAGTGTCCATGGTGTGTCCGAAAGGCCGTCTTTTCAATATCCAGGGGGTTCATACGCACCTGATGATAACCAGAGCGTAAGTCCAGCTTAGTAAAATATTGAGATCCATGTAACTCATCGAGAAGCTCATCCACCACCGGAATAGGAAATTTATCCTTTACCGTTTTGGCATTTAATTCACGGTAATCCACACAAAAACGCCAAGTTCCATCTTTTTTAGGAACCAACAGAACGGGCGAAGAGAATGACGACTTACTCGGTCTGATAATCCCTTGTTGTAACATCTGATCACACTGCTGCTCAATTTCATCTTTCTGTCGATGAGGGTACCTGTATGGCCGAACAACCACTGGTTCCGAACCAGAAGTTAAACAAATGCGGTGATCACAGTGCCGCAAAGGTGGTAATCCGGTGGGTTCTTCGAACAAGTAAGCAAACTCAGTCAGAAGGTTATCTAATTGACTCTGGTTAACAGCAGATCCATGAAGTAGATGGATATGTGCCCCCAAGCGAGTTTGCTGCCCGTGAATTGTAATTGGCTTCTCATCCACAGCAAAGCTCATTGTTAGTGCAGCAAAATCCCACATAATAGGGCCCAACGTTTGTAACCATTTGATTCCAAGAACTATATCGAATCCATCCAAAGGAATAACAAAAAAGTCAGCGACAAAATCATGACCAGCAATAGAAAATTGTACCAGAGAGCAAATCCCCTTGCTGTGCACCTTCTCCCCATTTGCAACTGATACACTAGCATTAGGTTGAGGCTGAATTTGAAGCTCTAAGCATCGAGCTGCTGTAGCACTAATAAAATTGTGTGTGCTTCCTGAATCCACTAGACTTAACAAATGTTGTCCACACATGATTGTCTGCAGTTGCATAGTCTTTGCATTTTTCTGTCCAGTAATAGCATGTAGTGAAATTTCAGGTTCTGCAAGTTGTGCCTCACTAGTGTCTGTCTCTACAAGATCTTCTAGTTCTAGCCAAAATAGTTTCTTACACTGATGGGTTGTCGAATATGGTTCATCACAATTGTAGCATAGCCCTTTAGTCCTACGCTCGGCCATTTCTGCCCGGGTTAATTTTTTTATGAAGGGATATGGTGCAAGGTTCGGTAACTTACCAGCAGCTCCAGCTTGCGTGCCCCCTTTTATACTAGGTAACACTTGGTTGGTAGAAGAGCTTGAAGCTGTTTTAATTCCCTGCCACATTCCTCTGCGAGAATTATTAGCACGTGATCCCTGTAACTTCTGTTCAAAGGCTCTGGCAAGATTCATTGCATGAACCAAATCAGGTGGGTTCTGCATTTCAACATCTATCCGGATTGAATCATCTAGTCCTGCCGTAAACAAGCTGACATGTTGATCAACTCTGACATACCTACTAGCCCTTGCCAAACGCTCTTGAAATTGGCGTTGATATTCTGCGATGGAGCCCGTATGTTTCAAATTGACTAATTCTCCCAAGGGATTACTGCGCTCAGGAGGTCCGAATCGAAGGGAGCAGTACTCTTTAAAATTTGGCCAATCCACCGAGGGATTTTCCAACTCTAGTTGATGGTACCATAACTGTGCCTCTCCTAACATGTGAAAAGCAGCCAATCCCACCTTGTCGGCCTCATTTGTGCGCTGATTTGAGAAAAATTTCTCACATCTGTGTAACCAAATCAATGGGTCTTCTGAACCATCAAAAGTTGGGAAGTCAAGTTTTGTGTACCTGGGTACCACTCCATTTCCTTGCGTTACACCACGTGAACTGCTGCTATTAGCCGTGGTTTCCGCCTCCTTATCTGGTACTTTGTTCAAGCCTGAAATAATTTCCTGTAGTTGCAAAGAGAGTTGTTGAAGTTGACTGCCCAAACGACTCTCCACATCAGAAACCCTAGCTTCTATTGCTGTACGCTCGTGTTGCAACAGTAACCGAATTTCATCGTCCATTGTGCCTGTCTCTGATACCAAATTGTTATGGTCCCAGGTTACAGGTTTAGTTGCCTGTGTTTTCTTTGGACGACCTATTTTGAAATACAACTCAGCTCGTTAAAGGGAGCCTGAAACCTTGGACCTCGTTAAGAAGAGAGAGCCCCAGATCTCTGTAATTCTTTGATAAAACTGCTTGCCTCAATATTATTAATACGGTCCTTTAAATAGGACTAGACTATTACAGAGAATAGGACTCTACTACAGAGAATAGGACTCTATAATTTAGGTTCTTGATAATACCAAATGACAAAAAATAAAACTATTAAAGGAAACCTAAAGCAATTAAAACACTGGATCCTTAATCACTTCTTGCGTCTAGTATAGACACGACCTACAAAGGGATCCGTAACATCGGGGATCATGCATATACTGACTAACCAAACTAACTGGATATGCTATGTTTGGTCTAGTGTGAGAGAGATAAATAAGTCTCCCAACCAACCTCTGATATCTCCCTTTGTCAACTGACTCTCCAATCCCTGCTTGTAACTTGTGATTACTTTCAATGGGCGATTCAGCTGGCTTACAACCTAGCATACCAGTTTCTTTCAAGAGATCCATAATATACTTCCTTTGGGAAATAAAGATCCCTTTATTTGATCTAGCCACCTCGATTCCCAAGAAGTATTGGAGTTTTCCTAGATCCTTGATTTCAAATTCCCTTGCCAACAGCTTCTTCAATCGGGTCATCTCCTCTTTGTCATCTCGTGTCATTACAATGTCATCAACATAAACTATGAGAAGAGTGAGTTTACCCTTTTTATGCCTTATGAAGAGGGTATGATCAACATTACTTTGTCTGTAGCCAAAGGAGATCATAGACCTTTCCTCGACTCTGTTCAGTATTAAATCCGGGAGGGATCTCCATGTACACTTCTTCTTTTAAATCTCCATGAAGAAATGCATTCTTTACATCAAACTGCTGCACGTCCCAATCCAGATTAGCTGCACAAGATAAAAGGATTCTTATGGTGTTCATTTTTGCAACTGGAGCAAATGTCTCCTGATAATCCACTCCATAAGTTTGAGTAAATCCCTTAGCCACCAATCTTGCCTTGAATCTCTCAATCGAGCCATCAGCTTTATGCTTTACAGTAAAGACCCATCTGCAACCAACCAGCTTCTTGGCCGGTGGTTTAGTGACAAGTTCCCAAGTGTTATTTTTTGACAAAGCCTTCATTTCTTCAATCATAGCCTGCTTCCATTTAGGATCTGCAAACGCTTCCCTCCAATTCTGGGGAATAGACACAGAAGAAATAGACAAGACAAAGGCTCTATAGGAGGGAGATAAGGAATCAAGGGAGACAAAATTAGATAAGGGATATTTGGTAGTGCAAGTTCTGACACCTTTTATGTGAGCAACAGGCAAATCTAACTCATTAGGAAAAGTAGATAACTCACCAGTAGAAGAGGATTCAGCTTCAGTAGATTGCATGATGGCTTCTTCTGCTTCTTCAGCTGCTTTCTTTTTCCTCGAGTAAGTTTTCAAACCAGGTACATCCAAAAGGCTATGTAAACGCCCAACAGTCTCCCCCTCAACTCTATCTGCGGTATCAACCTCAAGAGGTTGAACAAAACTTGGGAGGATCATCTCTTCTTCCTTATTATTCTCCCTCTGAAGAGGTGATTGTGCAGAACTGAAATAGGGCTCAAATTCTCGAAAGGTAACATCCATGCTGACAAAGACTTTCCTAGAAGGAGGATGATAGCATTTGTACCCTTTTTGAGTCGGAGAATACCCAATAAACACACATTTAAGGGCTCTAGGATCAAGTTTTTCAGACTTCCTAGTGTGAACAAAACAGACACACTCAAAAACCTTTGGAGGAACAGTGTATTCTTTTTTTCCTTTCAAAGCTTCAAGTGGACTTAGAAAGTCGAGGGTTTTAAGTGGCATTCTATTGATAAGATAGGCAGCTGCTAGTATGGCATCCCCCCAATAAGTTTTTGGTAGATTCATTGTAAACATAAGAGATCGTGCCACTTCTAACAAATGCCTATTCTTTCTTTCAGCAACCCCATTTTGAGCACTAGTGTAAGGACAACTAGTTTGATGAATTATCCCATTAGATTCCAAATAATCACCAAACGTTTTAATACTCTGTTCCATTGTCAGTTCGCAAGATTTTTACCTTAGCATCAAATTGAGTGCATATCATCTTATGAAACGACTGAAAGCAAGAGAAAACTTCACTTTTGGCTTTTAGCAAATATACCCAAGTCAACCTAGTAGAACAATCAATAAAAGTAACAAACCATCGACTCCCAGACAAAGACTGTTTGAGTTGGACCCCATACGTCAGAATGAATAGTCGAGAAAGGAATTGTACTTTTATTATCACTCAAAGGGTAAGAGTTTCTAGTATGCTTGGCAAATTCACAAGCATCACAAGACAAAGACTCAAAGTCAGTCTTAGAAAACAAACTAGGATATAACTTCTTTAAAACAAAAAATGATGGGTGTCCCAGCCGCCTATGCCACTGAACTATTTCTTGGTTGACAACCTTATTTCCTCCAAAAAATACTTTACCAGAGTCTCTACTTCCCTCAATCATGTATAAGCCATCATGCAATCTACCACTGCCAATCGTCTTCCCTGTTTGAAGATCCTGAAAAACACAATGATCTGGGAAGAACTCGATTTTACAGTTTAGGTCTTTGGTGATGGAACTAATAGATAACAGATTAACAGGAAACTCAGGTACATGGAGAACGGATGATAAGGTAATATTGGGTGTACACATGACAGAACCTGTTCCAGAGATAGGAGCTAAAGACCCATTGGCTATTCTGACATAATCGTTTTTGAGACATGGAGAGTAGTTTTGAAAGCTTCTAGAGGAGCCTGTCATGTGTCTATTCGCACCAGAATCAATAATCCAAGAATTTAAGTGAGCAGTAAAGGCAGTACCTGATTGCACATAATTGGATGTTGCCACATATGGAAAGTAAAGTTTAGACAGACTGTTCATCTTTATGTCTCCAATAAGTCAAAAATATCACACCAACTAAAAAGTATACCTTGAACCTTGAACAAACAGAATGTTGGTACCAAAATTTTTTTTGAAACCTTGCAGCAACCAGATCTGCAGAAACAGTGGCCGAAAAGTTAAAAAACTCGTCGGAAAGTGACTGACTTGTTGGAAAATCTGAAAAACTGTATGGGTAAGCTCGGAATTGTTTCGCGGCCTCAACCCAAAAAAAAGTTTCAAAAAATTCCGGCGGATCTGCTCTCACGCGCCGGCGCGTGGCCGCCGGAGCTGAATCTTCGGGCGGCGCGTGGAGGCGCATGGGAGGGTATTTCCGGCGGAGGCTTTTTGGTGTTTGATCTCCGGTGCAAGCGGAAGCTTTTGGTACTTTTAGTTTTTTCAAAAACCAACGGAAAATTTAATTTAAGCGGACAGCCACCGGAGGAAGAAAAAACTTGACCTCTTATAGTGACACGTGAAATCCTAGGTTGCAAAAGGCAGCGGGCTCTGATACCATGAAGATTTTCAGAGAGAAGGAAAATTCTTCTATTATTTCTGAATGAATATTACAACCTATGAGGAGGTATATTTATACAATGAGTCCTAGGGCTAAACAAGGAAACATAACTAATTACAATACAATAAGGAAAATGATAATTCTATAATAACTATCAACAGTAGCCTCTACATATCATTTCATTTTCCTCTCTTTTCTTTGTACCTTCTGTTCATCCCATTGACATCTTTTGGTGGTGAAATGTAGGAAGATTTGGATTGACCACATAAATAACTTTCGAAGTAGTAAACATAACTTTCAGCTGTCTTCCCATGTAGTGAATTTTGTGCCACTGAATGATCAATGCAGACAAAGACTTGGTCTTCATCACATCGTGGCAGCCTTTGAGATGGCAGAAATTGCTTTTAGATAGCTGGAAGTGTATAAAGAAGGAGAAAAACAATTTGTTGGTTTCAGACACATGAATGAATGTTTTCCTAAAAGAGATGCTCTCAAGTGGAATATATGCAAATAACTATAATGGATATGCCAAGTCTTAAGAATTTTCAGAACTAGCGCAGAATTAAACTTTGAAAGCAAGAAAAAGGGCTTGATCTGTTAAAAGATGAAGTACGTTTCAGAGTTGGTTAGGGAAAAACAAGAATTATTTGTTGGCTATTTTGAGATTTTGAAATGGATAAAGCCATGTCAGTTACAATTATATCCTTATATAATAAGGCTTCAATTTTGTCATCAGCAGTATGGGTTCCAAAACATCTCATGAAACTGTATATTGATTGCTGCGAGGAGCTGGCTCAGCCACCAATCTTGAAGGTTCTTAAGATGCTGTACAATCAAGAGGTAAGATATAGATTTCATGGCATTGCCAACAATACCTTAGCTTTTGTTTCTACAGCCTCAGGGTTTTTGTCAAGCCTTCAGATTCACTAGCAAGGTAGTAGCTTGTCAAGGAGTCTCGGAACTAATGGCCCTGTCAGTTTGAGGTCCTCTCATAGCATGAGTTTGTTAATTAGCACCAAACCTAGTTCTTGTTTACCATTCACTATTCCCATCCTCTACTTCATCTAATAGCCATGATGCAATTCGCCAAAAAATGTAAACCAATCAAGGAGCAACTAGATTGGTCTCTAACTATCTTGATCTATCCATCTAGCTTTTATGTTGCTGTTCAACTTTCATTTCTTTAACTGGTTGACTGAATGCATCATATATCCTATGAACTTCTCTTTATCAAATCATTTGGCATTGACAGGTCTTCATGTGTGATGTGCGCAAAATGTTTTCGATTTATTTAGTCTCATCTGAAAAATGTTGTAACTAAGAAAAGAGAAACAGATGCGATATTTTGAAATATATCTAAAATAGTTTTTAAGTTTGTGGGAGACAGGGTAGTTTCTTTAAAGATTTTACATTTATATTTAAGTGATACAAAGTAGTTTAACTTTACATGAGTTTGAACTTTTGGAGGTCAGAAGATTAGGCACTAAGAGAGGACAAAGTAAATAGGGAAGGTCTAAAATGGAATTCTGTCAAGCACTAGAATTGGGGGTTTGTATCTAGATATGTGGATTTCCATGTAAATATGCACACAGGTCAGTATAGATTTAAAGGTTTTGCTTGGTACAATAAAGACAGAAATGTTTTTGCAATTTCTTATCTCTCGGTTATTGGTGTTTACATGGCTATAAATTTATTGGGTGGCAGTAAAGTCTTCCTTTAGTTGGTGTTGGAATGCTGGTGGATTTCGCCTCAAAAAGCAGAGCTGTAAGCTTGGTTTTTTTTGTTGGGGGTGGTATGTGTGTGTGGGGAGGTGGTGGTGAGGCTGAGTGGGAAGGAATGGAAGAGAGAAATTTTTGGTGTTTAAAACGAGAGGTATTGGAGATGGTACTTGAGCCGTTGGAAAAAGACCTTGTTTAACCTTTTGGCTGGACAAAAAATGAGGTGTCCTGTTTCTCTCTCAAATACAAATTGAAACATTGCAGTTTTCTTCAGAAAATAACTGTGATACCGAATATCATTAAGTGAAAAATATCATTGAGGGAGTTCGCATGATGTTCTATTTGGGAGGAGATGCGAAGCAATTTAGCACTCATATATAAGATGGAGCAAGAAACGGAAGGCATTTACAAAAACCTCCAATTATTAGTCTGATTGCTTCTTTTGATTTATCTTTACCAGGTGTCGGAAGATGAAATTGTGGTGTGTGATTGCGAACTGCAAGATATATCAGTGGCACCATTAATCAATGCCCTCTATGTACACAAAACTTTTGCAGTCTTGGACCTTTCTCACAATCTCTTAGGTAACAATAATATGGTCAAGATCTTTCTTCTTATTGCTTCCAGAAAACTGCACATTCCAACTTGCTAGTTATGATTATCAAATAGCTTCATTCCTAGACCTTAACTTACCATTTTTCTGAAATATAAGTTAAACTTATTTGTTTTGCTAATCTTGGCAATGTACCAGGAAATGGAACAATGCAGAAGCTTAAGCAAGTATTTTCCTCATCAGGGCAAAATTATGGTGGTTTGACCTTGGATTTGCACTGTAATCGACTTGGTTCAACTGCTTTGTTCCAGGTTTACTAAATGTCTTAAAACTTTGAAATATGATTTTCCTTGCCTCTATTGAATGTGATCACAACACAGCCATGTTCATGCTGAAGTATCCTGTTTTGAGGGCAATGGTTAATGTAGCCTTTGCTGGTTATTCAAGTCAAAAGATGTATAGAATCTTTTGTTTGATTATGACCCTTTGAAAAAGTTTATGTGTGTGTGTGTGTGTGTGTGTGTGTATATATATTTATATTTATATTTATATATGTGTGTGTGTGTTGAATATAACAATTAAGTACATAAAAGTATGTGAGCTCTAACAACTTAAGCTTTTGGACGAGATGGTGTGTGTGTGAGTGTGTGTGTGTGTGTGAGAGAGAGAGAGAGAGAGAGAGAGAGAGAGAGATCCTAGAAATTCTAAATTCTTTTAAGTTATTACTTCTTTAAATCTGTTCTCTTTCGTCTTTTATGTGACAAATTTCAAGTGCAAGTAATTTGTTAGGGGTATAGATTTCACAAGATCTAGTGTAGCAATTTTCTTTCGTTGTTTTCCATAGTGAAGATAAAATTGAGAAGAGCTTTCGATTAACTTCCCTCTACTACGTCAATGACACATCATGCATGGTTGCATTCTTAGAGGAGGAAATTGTATACGGCTTGTTAGCTCCTTGATACTTCACGAATGAAATGGAAGAAAATGATAAATTTAAGCTAAATCCTAAAAGATAAGAACTGACTCCTGCAAAATAAGGAAATTAATTTATATAGAACCGTCTACTAGAAGTCTTCTTATCCACACCCCTTCTTACTCCTTTATGTTACAAGATTTCGCCTATTAAAAGTAATGTCCAGAAGTTGGTTTCCTATCTATTAGTGATCTTGTCCAGTCAAGAGAAAATCTCTACGCCTCTATTAGTTCCCCTTTTCTGAAGTCATCTTCAAGTAAGACAGTACTTTGTACATTGCATCTTGATGTGTTTCAGTAGAGTTGTCATAAATTAACTAACCACATTGACTGCAAAACTAATGTTGGACCTCGTGTGGAACTAGTAGATTAGCTTCCCTACTAGCTTCTGGTATCTTCCTTTGATCACAGCGAATGATTTTTCCTTTGATCCAACCTTTTTGAATGAACTCGTTAGAGTATTAGAAGGTGGCAGAGCATACTTATCCCCTTCAACAACTCTAGAGTATATTTTCATTGTAGCACTGTAATATGGTGCTTGGCCGTGCCACCAGGAGCGGATCTACAAGAAGGGTAGGGGGTGCACCGGCACCCGCAACCCTCTGTCGTGACAGTGTATGTATATGCATATATATCCAAGAAATTGTTATATTAAGTAAAGTGGCACCCTCTGAAACAGAAGGTACCTGGTGCCAATGGTTGATGGCCAATTTTTTATCCCTAGTTGCTTGGGTTCGAGTCTTCCCAAGAGGCCCCTTTCTCCCTTTTCTCTATTCTTTCCTTCTTAGTATTCTCTAGTCTTTTCTTTCTTTCTTTCCTCTTATGTTAGTTTCTGGTGCCTTGTTTTCTGGTTTTATTGTTGTTACTTTTTTCTTAATTTCTTTTTCTTTTAAATATAATGTAAAGACATGTGTGTCCATAAATATTATTATAAATATTTGAGTTTTTCATCAAACATAATTTCAACTTTCAAATAGTCTTTTTTAACTTCAACTTTGAATTATTTTTTTTCCTTCAAATTTCAATCATTCATATCTAAACTTGGTCCTAAAAGTTTATTTTTTTCCCAAACACCCTCTCGTGCTTCCAACAACTCCTCTACACTGCCAGTCTGCCAATGCCTAGTCATCGTAAGTCTCTCTTATTATTTTTGGCACCCAGTACTACTAAATTATAGATTCACCACTGCGGTGCCACCTCAATTCCTAAAAGTATCTCAAGGCTCCAACGTCTTGAGATACCTCCAAGGTTCAGCAAGTGGTTTCCCAAAACAGCCTTCTCAGTTTGAGTCTGTTGCACCGGGTATTCCTAGTGCGGGCTACCTCTCCTGTGTGGTTTGCAGGCTATTGCATCAGGAGCGGGGGTTTACCCAGAGCGCATCCAAAGGGTAGCGGCTACGGATTTCCTTGTCATCAATACAAAAGAAAAGGCTCCAACGTCTTTGATATCAAATTCCTTACTGCAACTCTCTTTCAGTTGAGCTATCTTGTCATGAATTTCGGTAAAATTATACTGTCAACATATACTGATATATGTAGTGATTTTATACCTGAGGACCCCTTGATGAGTAGAGTATGATTTGGCTGTATCTCCTGATTGTCATAGTGGATCGCTTGAACAATTCTCTTGGAGATTGTTTGAACCTGGACTGTGGAACTCAGATAGTGAGATACAGCAAACTCTTGTGATTTTAGATCATTAACATACCATGTTTTTTGACATTTTTTCTCTAGTTTGCGGTCGAGTTAATGAAAGACAAACCCTTCTGAATTGCTTCAGTGGAAATTCGTACCTGATTATACTAATTTGCAGATTTGTGAATCCCATGTTCTATTTGCCCGATTGGAAGTACTCAACATATCTGGGAACCGTTTAACTGATGCATGTGCATCATATCTTTCGACTATCTTGCAGAATTGCAAAGGTACGGAGATTCTCTCTTTTATATGATTAAAAAATTAAGCTATCCTCTAGTTGCTTTTCATGAAGCGAGTATGCTATAGCTTTCCATTCTACTTCAATGTAGCGCCTGATTAAGTTTATGCCGGGCAAGATATCGAGTAGACTCCTTATTTTTGTTGAAAGTTAGGACAGAGAAGATTCAGAATCTCTTCAGTTACAGTGATGTTCAACTTTTTCTCACACAGCTCTTTTTCTGCAGCTCTTTATAGTTTAAACATCGAGCAATGTGCAATCACGTCCAGAACAATTCAAAAGGTTGCTGACTCACTGAGTTCTGGATCAGCGCTCGCACATCTTTCTTTAGGTACTTGTAAATTATCTGAATGATAGTTTAAGAATGTATTCTTTTCAAAGGATTACTTATTTATTTCAATCTTTCATTGGATAGGACACAACCACCCAATAGCTGCAAATGCCATGATAAATCTTTTGGCTACACTTACCAACTTAAAGAGGCAAGTCACTGAACTTCCTTGTATTGCTTTATTCCTCTTCTTACATAGTAAAAAGTTCAGGATTGGTTCCATTATTGAAAAGTGCGTGATCGAGTATTTCCTATTATAGATTTCAAGAGCTTAGTTTAAAGGGAATAAAGCTAAGCAAGCCTGTAATAGAGAGTCTTTGCCGACTTATCAAGACCTCTTGCTTGTCTGGGTTACTGCTGGGAAACACAAGTATAGGACCAGTAAGTGGATCATATATATATATATATATATATGTTTTAAATTTTATGTGCTCTCTTGAATTAAAGTTGATAGCAGTAGGATGTCTCTGCAGGATGGGGTACTAAAGTTGATGCAATCATTGTCTACTGAAAGTCAAGAACTGAGGCTTGACATATCATCTTGTGGTCTAACACCTCACTGCATTGTCAGATTAAATGCAGAAGTTTCCGTATTTAATAGCATAGTTGAACTTGACCTTGGGTGTAATCAGCTCAAGCAAGAGGTCTGTCTCTCTTTATATTTATTATTGCATGTTTCAGTTCCTTCTTTGTTTTGTGCCTCTCTTTTCTGTACTTTTTGGTCCTTGAAATTGCCAGCTAACAAGGAGAGAACTTATCAGGAAATGGGTTGATTTGAGGATTGATGTCCTTCTGAATATAGTACCTCTGGACCATTGTTGGTTAAACAATAATAGGAAATAGGACGTGCAACAACCTTTGAGCCTTGTGGGGTAAAATTTTCATGGTTGCCACGCAATAATCTTGAAGAACAACGACAGCAACTTATAAAGGTTCTTTGATAAGGTTGTGATTTAATGGTTCAATAATAAAATATGCTGATAGTTCAGAGGGTGGCTGGAGAAGACCAGAATAGTGACTAGTGATGCATAGTTTTCATCTGTAACAAGAGTAGGACTAACTAGAATGGTCACCAAAAAGAGACTACTATATTCATGAAAAGAAGGAAAACCATGGGTTGTGCAGGCAGCATACGGCCGCCTGTTAGCAGACGAATACTACTCAGTGTTATCAAAAGCGAAAAGCACACAAAAGCGCCAAGGTCTGTTTGGGCTTTAAGCGTAGGAGCGCAAATAAAAAGAGGGCTTTAATGAAGAAAGGCGCAACGGAAGACAATAGACAAAAATATATCTGTTCTCCTAGACTAATAATGATAAGCATGAATAACAAATATATTGATAAAGAAGTTGGAAAAAAAATTAAGATTTAACTTCAATTTTTTAGTGGCGCCTCTTTGGGATGATGCTCATCGGCAAGGAGAATATGCCTTAAAGCCTAGATGACGACACTGAAGCGCCCATTAAACGAGGTGAAGTGCTTAGCATGTTTTGCGCCTTGCTTTAGTGCTTAAGCCCGCCTTTGATAACACTTGAACTACTTAGGTCTCTAAATACAAGGGGCTCCTTATGCATTAAATTTAGGCTATCAGAAATAAGAAAAGTTTAGACTACCTGATTTAAGGAAAGTATCGACGAGAAAAATGACTTAATTATTTATATTCTAGTTATGACAGTATTAGAAATAATATTCTATACTAATAACCTTCAAAGATAGAATAAATCTATTGTATTCCAACATATAGCTGGATTAATTTTCTTGACTTCTGATAATATGCATGTTTGTTAAAGCTCTATACTCCTTTCGCCCTACCTCAGTATGGGATTCTCTGGAATACTCCACTACAATACTTTGATTTTTGCAATCTGAAAATCTAAAGACTGGAGTACGAATGCAGGGTGGCAGGGCATTGGCAGCAGCAGTGAGTAATCCACAGTGTTGTTTAAGAGTCCTGCTGTTACAGAAATGTCAACTGGGGCTTCTTGGCATTCTTTGGATACTTAAGGGACTATCAGAGAACTATTATCTGGAAGAGCTTAAGTTGGCTGAAAATGTAGATGCAGACGAAATTCATGCTTTGCTACATGATTCGAGCTCTCCCAATACATGCTCAAATGCCTTTCAAACAGATGCTAATCATTCCGACAGTGCATCTGCATCAGCAGCTAATGCTAAAGAATGCTGTCAAGAAGAGCTGTGTACATTTAATACAGATAATAATCTGCTTGAAGCTCCTGATAGTGAAGACGAGCAAGTTAAGGTGGAGGCTATAGAGCGAGCTACAAATAAGAGTTGTAGTGGCATCTCTCTACATAACCATTCTAACTTAGAACCTGAGTACATTCAAGAGCTTTCGGGTGCTATTCAAATGGCAAAACATTTGCAACTGTTAGATCTTAGTAATAATGGGTTCACAAAACACCTTGCTGAAAGTTTGTATTCTGCGTGGGCATCAAGTTCAAGATCTGGTTCATCTCAGGGGCACATTGATGGTACTACAATTCATTTGTCAGTGGAGGGACTCAAGTGTTGTCATCTGAAGCCTTGCTGCAGAAGGATTTAAGTTGTTTGCAAGACTCAGATTTCTTCAGTTTTGCTACACAACCATGTGAAATATGGTGATACTACCTTATACATCAACAGAAACGTCTAGTTCCTAACTATTGTACTTGCTAGTCTAATTTAACTTAAAAGTGTACATAAATTTTGGCAATTAGGTTGTGATTAAGTTAAACTAAGGATGTTCATAGTCTTGATCTGGCTGTGTCAAATTGTAGCGGATAGTCTTAGGCCAGTTATCCGTCTTCTAGCTAAACGTTAGATAAGAGCTTAGAGCTACAACTTGGATGACTGTATTGGAAAAAACAGTACTTCATTGTCAATTTTATCAAAGCAATGAGAAATACATGAGACGTTATTATAATTTGATTAATCCCTCTAAAATCAGTTGGGCAAAAAATTATTGAACGAAGGTTGGAGATCTCAGAGGATCTACCATGGACTTGGGTAGATAGTGGCCCATTTAACCATTAGGGGTAAAGTGTAGGATTAGCCACTTCTTAATTAGGCATTAGCCGGTACTAGTATTGTCTTCGAACTAAAAACCTTAATTTTAGGACACAGTGTCTTGAAGTTTTTAATTGAAAAACTAAACTTCATGACACAACAGCTAAAAACTTAATGGCATTGTATAAAGTGAAAAGTTTTAAATTTTAGGAAAACATATTAGAATCTTTATTTGTTGAAATTTTCCTTGAAACCTAGGATTTTTCACTTGGAACTTCAATATTTTTGCATGCGATTTTTAATTGAAAATCATGAATTTTTCTAGAGATTAAGTGATTGATGCTATTCATCTAAACTTTACAAATGCTAAATAATCCTAATTGAACACTCTAAAACTTATTATGCAACCATACATTGAAGGTAAAAAATATTGCTTTGGAGCCTATTTTAGGTATGTCATTTAGGTTTTAGTCAATTTTCAAAAAGTTTAATTCTTAGTCACAATATTGAACTTCAAACCTCCTATGCCTAACTTCAAACCTAAAATTGAATTTAAAACCTTCTAGGTTCAAGTTAAGAATCAAAGGTCTGAAGGTCCGAAATTGATTTAAAACTTTGAGTTTGAAGTTAAAGACCCGAAGGTCTGAAGTTCAACGAACAGCTAAAACTAAAATAGTTTTTAAAAATAACTAAATTTTATTGCGCACTTAAAATAGGCTCTTCGTGTACTTATCCCTATATTGAGGTGATGTAATGCGGCACGAGATAATTGGATAACAGTGATTACTTTTGGACAAATTTTGTTTATCCATCAAACTTTAGTTTAAATGAAGCACTCTATTAAGTAATTAACAGTAATAAATAGACTTTGTCGTCTTCTTGATTTGTCATCATCTTTTTTCATCCCATCACAACTAACTTCAACACTTTTTCCCTTTAATCGAGCTATTATTTTCCCCTCTCAAGTAGTTTGATCTAAATGCCGTCATTTTCCAAATGTAAACATGCTATAATCATAAATACATGTTTATCTACCCTATATATGCAAAATGATGTGTTTTTACGTGTGCAAATTAGAAATGATATATCAAATAACTTTGTTATCAGGGAGAATATCGAAAATTTGAGGTTAATTATTAACTGAATCTAACGTTCTTTACTCTTTTATTTCAGGGAAATTTTTAAAAATAGACAGCCACTATCCAAAATTATAAACAAGAGGCCATATTTTTCTTTTCATGCATAGCACCCATCCCTAAAATTAAAATTTTTAGTACTCCTCATAAAAAACACCTTAGCAACCAAATCTCCCCCTCCCCAGCCACTAAATCGCCAGCAGACACCCTCTCCCACCAGTGGTGTCGTTACTCTTTTGTATTTTACTGAATATATGTTGTTTATTGCGTTTAATTCATTGCTTTGGACAAGTTTATACACACAAATCTCCCCCAAAAAATTAATTATACATGAATATATATAGATAAATGTGTAGCAATGAGAGAAATACAAAAATATACATAAAAAAGTGAAAATTCATATAAACATCCTTAATATACAGATTTATTCACTACAGATTTATTCACTCGCATATACACACTTATACAAATTTATACAATTTTATACATGTGTAAAAATTTGTATAAAATTGTATAAACTTGCGGCGACTGCTATCTCGGGAAAAGGGCGACAGTTCGGGTAAAATTCAAAAATATGGGCCTTTTTTGATAGTTTTCGTCTTTTATTGTCTTTTGGTGTAATTATCCCTTTATTTCATTATCAAACATAATGTAATGCATTGGATTCTTGTTTTAATTTCTATCAAGTGAAATCAGGCACTATATGTGGGATTTTTGTAAGATGCCAGTAAGGCTCTTGGTGAGAGGTGAATAAATATTCAATAGGGTTCAAGTGGGTTATTTGGCCGAGGGTCTATTGGAAATAGCCTATTCACTTTGATAAGATATATTATTGTTGTTGTTTGTTCAAGTGTGTCATGACTCAAACTCTAGTCCTAAAACTAAATCCTAATGGATTCTTCTTTTTGTTTAATTAATATTATATGATATTCGGAGTCCACTGACACGATTAATTTAGATTCGTGTCTATAAAGTCTATTAAGGGGAAATGCTCTCTACTAGGATTTGGGTGTTTCTCCATTCGATGCACTCGAAATTGAAATATTTGATTAAGAATTGATGAATCATATTCATCTCTACCATATACTTGAAGTTCCTTTTCAACCTTTCCAATTGTTAGGTTAAAGGTCTATTTTGTTTGTACATAGCTTTTCGTTTTTGCTAAAGTTGAGTTGTTGACAGTCTTCTCTTTTCCTCCCGCACACACGAACTAGTTGATTGACAATATTCTTGACAGCCAATTATTTCAAAGAAATTTGTTTTCAAGTGTATAAAAGCTAAAATTTTCACGCGTGAAAAATCTTGAGTAATGAATCCAATTGGTAGTTAGTAATTGCACCGCCCAATCCAATATTGTTTTCATAATTGATATGCAAATACAATTTCATAATCACAAAATGACTATTCATTATAAATAAAGGAAAATGATGGTAGAAAAGTATATTCAGATAAACAGTAACGATCATAATGTAACATAATGAGCATTTAAAGGGATGATAATAACAAACATTAAAAGATACTAAAAGGGTAATAAGTGAAAAGAGGACAATAAGAAAAGGACAGAATCATCACGCATGGTTTAGACTGTCTTTGGGCCTCATAGAACTAAGTTATGGGCCCGCAGAGCAGAATCCTTCATACAAATGTCAAATCTACATAGGCCTTGTTCAATTGTTGACCCACAAAACAGAGCCCATGGGAAAGAAGTGTTTGAATTGATATTTTTTTGGATTAAAGTGAATGCAGGGGATGGTTGATTTGTACGGATAAGAGTGTTCCAGTTCTTTGATTTGATGTAAAATTATTTAAAAGGTCTTTAAGTATGTGATTGGTTGGCATTGAAGTTAAATTTAGGATTGAGACATATTGATTTGACATTAGCTATGAGTTTGTATTTGTTTGGGGTCCAACCGTAACCCAGGCAATTAAACGTGTGGTTTAAAGTGCATTTAAAAATCTGCAATGCTTTTTATAGTAGGGGGTAGTGTAATAGTATGATTTACATAATTACATCCCAACAAGTAGATAATCAAGAAACAGACATTACTCTATTCAATACTCCTATTGAGTTCTAGACTTCTAGTTGGGGATGAATTAAAGATAGTTAGAATTTTATGTCTTAAAGAAACAACTTACAAATAACGTACAACTCATAGTTTTTCAATTTTCAACAAATTAAAAAAACTAGAAACAATTTTGTTTATATAATTTGTCAATAAGATGAGTATGTTTGAAGTTTTTTTTTTTTTTTTTTTGGTTACTTAACAAACACTTAACGGCTGAACAATTAGGTCCCTTCATCAATGAAGACAAAAAGTTAACATCGTTTCAAATATAAGCTAATAAATATAAAATTTTGAGGAATATATATATAAGATCTAAAGATCGGCAATAGGTGAAGACATGAAGCTCGTCTATGTGTTTTCAAGAGAAATTAATGTCCAAATCATGTTCGCTCTAAATTCTCAATCAGAGAATATGTGATACATGTACAAAAAAGTTGAGTTTCTTTATTTTGTTTTGTTTTGTTTGTTTGTTTGTTTATATTTTTTAGAGATAAATGAAGAAGACATTTGAGGTGGCAAGGGTTAAATAAGTTTTGAAAAATTACACCTAGTGTCATCGTAGAGATTTTTTTTTTAAAAAAAAATATAAACAAAATTTTACCACTTTACCAAACGTAGAAATATTTTCTGAAATACTACCAAGCATAACATAATTTAGAAAACCCTAACTTTTCTTCTCCTCTTCTCTCTTCCCTCCCCCTTCTTCAGATTTGCAGGCGCCGCCCCCACCGGAATCCCTCCTGCTCCGGCGCCGGCAATGTTCTGCCGTGCATCACATCATCTCCGTTGCAGCTCGTCCCGTCACCGTCAATGGTGTTTCCTACGGCACCCCAATCGTGATAGATCCATCGTTGTTTTGCTCAACTCAGCGGCTGTTGTGCGCATCGACGGCGGTGCTGCTGCGCGTCAGATATGATAAAACAGAGCATCGGGCGGTGTTTTTCTGGCGACATCGCCCCGCCGGCAGCTGTTTTTTTAAAAAACCTTTTTCGGTGGTACACGGTAGATCTACGGTGGTGTGGTGTATGATTGGTGTTTGTTGATTGTAAAGAATGTATTACATGTGTATTCCCATTTTATGTGCGGTATATACACTGTGTATACAGTGATTATACACCAGACATACAATGGGTATACACTTCTCATATAATAAATATACAAAATATATTTTGGTTTCACATTTATATATGTTGTGTATGTCCGGTGTCTGAACATGCATACTGTAACCATACAGAGAATATAAAATAATCATATGGGGTGTATGCCTACTGTATTTTCATTGTGTGCACAGTGTATAAATGTCCATACAATGAACATAAACACAAACTCAAAAAATTTCAAAAAAAAAAAAAAAGAAAAATTCCGACGGACGGCCTGAGGTGGCGGCGGGGTGTCATGATAGTTTAGAAGGTTGATCTAGGATTTTATCAGCCTTTTATATGTATTTGTTATCTATTGAAAAAAATGTTGCTATATTTTGAAAATGAGATAGTATTGACTTTTTTGAGTAAAAAAATGTTAATTTATCTAGCTATGTAAATTGCCCAATAATTTTAAGAGTTAATAATGCTAATTAAGGTATTTTGCATATGATTTGCGTAGAAATTATAGGACGCCCACACATCAGGCATCGAACATACTGGAATGCTAAGTAAGGTGCTTGCCGCTTGGTGCGTAAGTCTTGCGAGATAAGAACTTCCGCATGTGCCTTTTGATAGCTTCCAAATGTCTTGCTGTGAAGTGAGAATCAATACGAGTTTCAAGAATACGATTTGAAACTCCACATTGTTTCAAATGTCTTCTAAAACAATGGTTGTATTTTTTAAAATATGATTTCATGTATTATAATTAAATTTTTATTTAGTTGAGCCACAGACGACCGTTTTGTATCAAAATTTACTCTATTGGTTACTATTTTATGTTTACGAGTTGAAATGTTGAATGTTATCGAAAAGAAACGAAGATAATTAGTAGAGCGACCGCATCGATTTAAGCAATAAATAATACGAAATAGATAAACGGCGAATAATGTTCAAAAGGCGCCATATAAAATAAAATAAATTAGCTATCTGGTGGTAAGCAAGTGATCGGTTGATTCAATAGGCAAATGGATGATGCTTAAACAAACGCTTGCAACCAAACAAATAACTAACACATGCAATTGATTGACCGTGATTGATACACTTTCAGTTATTAGATTAAGGATTAATGGCTTAAATTGTGATGGACTAGATGAGACGGTAGCTAAACAATAGAGAC
Organism: Petunia x hybrida; assembly: GCA_037355625.1. Taxonomy (NCBI): domain Eukaryota; kingdom Viridiplantae; phylum Streptophyta; class Magnoliopsida; order Solanales; family Solanaceae; genus Petunia; species Petunia x hybrida. The sequence continues at coordinate 2,072,590 of JBBBVM010001100.1, read as the reverse complement.
GATGACAATAATGAAAGTAAACAAGCGGAATAATGATAATGAAAATAATAAATAAGAAGAGTAAAGCTTATTGTATTAATCGAATGTTTGCGCTCCGGCGAGGAAGATGAACTTCGTCTCCTCCAAAGCAAAGCAAAATCACAGCGGCGTAATAGCAACAATAAATTATAATGATGATAATGAACCGTGATTGCTGAAAATAATAATTGCTCATAGGGGGAATTGTGTTCAGATGAGCGTAAAAATACAAATGGGGAGATGGGGTTATATTTATAGTCAGAAGAGTCCAAAACACACATTTCTTCCACGTTCTAATCCACTTATAACAGCCTCCGAAAATAGTGAATGTAGTTGGGGATCGAGCTGATCTTCAGAACTTATCCTTTAACTTGACTTCGTTTCTTATGCGGCCATCAAGCAACCGATCGACTTCTCTGAACTAAAACTGCTTTTATTCTTTGTACTGTTTGTCCTGACTCCAACATACAAGCTGTGTATGCCACATCGCTGATGACGTGTACCAAAACTTGTGTCCGTTTTCTAACCAATACAATGGTAACTTGCCAATTCATATTCTAAAAGAACATTTGGAAAATCCTTTGATATGCTTCATTGCTGATTAAAAATCATTTATAATAATTACTGCCCATAATATAACTAGTATTCCCAAAAAAGGGCCTAATTTCTTTATTAATTCATCCGAAAAAGAATGATACAATTATAAATTTCAAAATAAATTTATTTCAAGCTTTTCATTTTACTCTCAATGAGATGATTTATAACCGCATAATATTTAATGCTTAGTTCAGACAATTTTCTTTTAATTTTATGTCAAGTCAAACAAACTAACAAAAACAAATGGAGTATTTGTATAGTTAAACTGTCAAAAGATATTTTGTGGTGTTAACACAAGAATTGAGGGACTAAACTGATCAAACAAAATAATTAGGAGAGCCATTTAAGTTTTTCTTTTTAAAGTTTAGATACTCCTGTATCTTCTGCTTGGAGCAGCTTCTTGGGGCAAATTTATTCTTCTCCAATGTCCATCGTCTATTGACCATATGACAGCAATACATCAAAAAGAAATATTGAATCTGAGAGAAATAATTTTTTTGTTTCCTACCTTTTTCTTAGTAATTAAACCAGCAGGCATTCATGTGACATAAAATGCACATGGGTCAAATAATGCACTATGATTAATAAACTTATTCAAAAATTAACTAACTGTTAGGTCACAGGTACCAATCTCAAGTCTCAAGCTCAACCCTCAAGTTATCCCCAAAAAATAAAAAAAATGATAATAATAACTGCTCAGTTTTAACCATCTTTACTTTCTGCCATTTCGAGGGCCCATGATGAAATCTTTATTTTGGTCATTCTACGAGTTATTACAATCATTAGGAAGCCCATCCCCTCAAGAAAAGTAGACGGTAAAAAACTATGGTTATTGCAAAATGCCAAGGTTCTTTTGAGTTTAGTTGGTCTCAAGTATGTGCTGTTCAGCTATTTTAAGAAACAAGACTATGTAGATGTCCTAAAATTATGTTTGGGAAAATAAAAGTAAAATATTCTTACTTTTAGGATATTGAACTCTAAATTATGACAATGGAAAAATACTAGCTAATCGTAGACCTTGATAAAATTATACATTTATATGTATTATGAAGATAAGGTAATTAATTATAAAATCTTGATTAATTAATCAGTGACACGTTGACCACACTGACTTTTCTTTTCAAGGACAAGAAACTAAATGAAGGGGAAAAACAACTAAATTATGAACCACATTGACTATTAGTAATATTTCATCAAAAACTGTAGAGCCCACTAGAAATTGCAGCTTCATTATTAAATATGCTAATGTGCAGCTAAATAGAGAAACTTTTGGTTCTTTTTATATATACTTTTGGCCTTGAAATGTGGAAAACTTTTAATAATACGAGCGACAATTAAATATTTCTGGAAGTAACATTTGAAAAATGAAAATACTTGTCAGATGAGCGTTGTTAACATAATCCTAAACAAGGGGGTCCCCTATACATCTTTCGAAACAGATCCATAGATTTAAGGAGAAGCACCATTTGCTTATAATATTTAAATCTAACTTTTGGCCCAAACATGTAATAGTGTTATAAGTAAATTTTTTTATTTGCTGATAGATGCCATATTACAAGTGATGTTAATTAATACAAGTTGGATAATTGATCGTCAAAAAAGTTGATCATATAGTATACAGAAGATGTTTTTCTAGCATGTATATACATATCGCCGTCCGCCTGGCCTGTCCATACTTATACTATATTGTCTACAACCTAAATAATTTGCCCACCGATATATTTACAAGAGCAAGTTAAAAGCATACGTACGTACGTAGCTAAATATCTCCTAAACAAAATATTTGCATCTGTAAATAGTTCAGTTCTTTTTAAATATATTAAGGTATCTTTCCATGACTTAAACAAAGGAGTAAGAAAGAGATAAAAGATACGTACTCATAAGTCAATTTTACATGGACTAATTTATGTTTTGTCATGCATAGTGTGATAAAGACAGTTTTTACTACTTCATACTAGTAGTATTATTTATCTGGATACACCATGAAACGACTTCGGTCAGTCGTTTCAGAAGTTAGGACTCTAATTGGCGTGCCGATAATTTTAAAATATTCGTAATGTCCATTAGGACCTGTCTGTAAAATTTGAGCTAAATCAGACCTCGTTTGGTAAGCATCGGAAGAAGGTTTCAGTTTTTATTGGCAATAAATATTAAAAAGAGATTTTCGAGCTCGATTTTTCCGAATGAGCTCCGATTCAAAATCTGAAAGCGCCATTAGGTTCGTATGATTATTTGTGATTTTTGAAAACTTTCGAAAATGAATTTCGACGTTGTTCGGCTAGTTCCGCTAAAATGCCGAAAGTTAAATAATTTGACCTTTTTCCTTTAAATTCGCATCTTGAGTTTCGCGAGTCAGATTTGAAATTCGTCTTCGCAAGTGTGTTACATATATTTTGTATAGCTTACTTGAAAAATTTGGGATCATTCCGACTTCTCTAGGGTTCCATTTCAATTTTAATCGTCGTAGCGAATTTATTAAAAAAAAAAAAAAAAGAGAAAAAGTCAAAATTAAAAGTCGGTGCTTAGGGGATTAAATCCCCTAGCAGAATGATTGACGATGGACATCAGAAACATTACAAACAAATACAGAGAAGAGAAAAAATTAGAAAAAAGAGGGGAAAAAGGGAAAAAGGAGTGGAAAAATAAGTGAAATTTCTACCCAAATCTTCAGGTAATGATGTTAACTCATTATCTTAGCTTATTACGTGTGTTTGAATATATTTTTACGGTAAAAATAGGGATCTTATGTTTAACCCCAAAAAATTACCCTTTCTTTTAAGAAAAGATAGGTTTCGGGTATAGTGTTCAACAATATGGGACTCCAAAGGGCTTTCTTTGGAGTCGCCACCTAAATTAGGAGAATTAGGAACCAATTAATTAAATAGTGCGTGCAAGCACTCCGTTTTAAGAAAAATGGTCTTTTCAGAGATTCTAAGTAAGAGGTTCAATTATTTTCGAAAGAAGGTTTCAAATTGAAAGCACTTTCGAAAATCCGTAAAATTACGGTTAATCCTTCGGTTTTCACAAAATAGCTCAAAAGGTTAACTTTCAATATGTCGATAAAATGGTTTTAAGATTAATATTAAAAATTTAAGATTATAATAAATTATACTTTAAAGAAATATGAATTTAAATAAACTTAGACTTGAAAAGGAAAGAAAGAAAGAAACAAAGGAAAATAAATAAATAAATAAATAATTAATTAATTTTTGCTAAAATAGGAAAACCAATTAATTAGAAAGAAGTTGCACTTTCATGGATAAAAATGAGTTACTTTTTATTAATTTCGAATTTTAATTGCACGCATTATTTAACTAAAAGATGCACAATTCGTAAATAAGATGGAGATTCTAAAGAAATAAAATTTTCACAAAATAACTCAATAAGTAACTAAACATTCATTCATAATCAATCAAATAAATAATTATCTGCGGGGAATTCCTATAGACATGCATTTTCTAAGGATGGGAAAGGAGGAGGTTTAGAAGAAGAACCCGAAAATTGATAAAACTCATGGGAGCCTTGGATTTATTTAATTTTATACAATTATATGCCCATGAGCCTAAGTTAGAATAGGCGGCTCAACAAAGCATTTTAAAATTTCTTCTATAGGCTTCACTTCTTGAGTACTCGAACCCGGACTCCACTCCAATGCAATATAAGCCGTCCCAAGTGAGTTTGCCAAACTCATCCCAAGTTGTATTATGCAAAATGATAAGGAAAAGATTAGTACATGCAAACGAGGATAGAAAACAAGCAAATAAAAGCAAAGGAGAGATGAATAAACATCATTTTACGGAGATGATTCTAACTACTTCAATGTATGCTAACTCATATGATTTGACAAAATGATGTTCAGAGGTGGCAATTAACATCGAAACTAGAACTAGAACTATCAGGGAATAGGGCAGACTAATTAGAGGACCATAGGATCGATCTAAAACACATAGAAAACAAGGCAGGGAACATTGGAAACTGAGTTTGAATAATTTAAAAGGAAAGCAGACGATTGAAGCTGAAGGAACTCAAAAGGAACCTATGAGCTTCCATACACTTTAGAAAGACTAGGCTGCCAGACAAGATAATGAACAAAAAAAAAAAAAAAAAGCTAGAACCTGAACGATATATCAAAACAAATGAGCTTAGGGCAAAACCAAACTAAGACTTTGCAAACATATCAGCCCACACTTGAACAGATTTGGACTTGCATCACTTAGACTGCATAAACTCAAGGACTTTATGAAACAACCTGGGAAGAAAACTAGGAGAAGACTGGCACTAGGCTACATCCTACCTCTCTATCTCCTTCTTCTAAACCAGCAAGACATAATCAAACATAAATGATCCTTTTCTTTTTTTTGAACTTTTAAACCAAACGATTCAAAGTTATGAACTTTATCTTGACCAAAACCAACTTCACAGACTAGCATGGATAAATAAAGACTAAGCTTGGCTTTAGAACTAAGGACAGCGAACAACAAGTTTCAATTTTAACTAGACCCAATAACTCTTCCCAGATACGGTGCAAATCTTCACATCAAACACTTAACTATACCTTAACACTTTTATGACCAAACTAGAACAAAATTATTTAAGACCAAATGAGATTTAATTAAGAAAAGGAAAAGCAGAATATCAAAACTGAAGGAATAGCTGAAATCATCACTTTATTTCCAAGAGAAAGCATGCATGGTCGACATTCTTTCCATACTTACAAATCATCATACTAATCTAATGACATGAAATCCATATTCAAATAGCTTAATCGTGTTAGCAATCTAAAAAAGAAACACATTTCAGATTCCAGTCTAATACCCATTTTAATCCCCGGAACAGCTTTTAATTTAACCTTGAATTCATGAAGAATTTCAACTGCACCACACTCAACTGAAAAATGAAACAGAATAAGACCAATCAAACTCTGACCTCTACAAACTGAAGCAAACAAAACCCAACTACCTGACCCCTGACCTCCTGCAATAACTCAAGACCCTGAACCAAACTTGCATACACCTAGACTACTCTACAAACTCCCTAGAACCACCAGAAATCCTATTGCTGCTGCAATCTATAAGCTCAAACCCTGAACTTCTTCTACTCATAGCCAAGAACAATAGACCTCTACACTCTTAACTCACTTCACCCACACAAACACACATGCACTGCATAGGAACACCTGAACACTTGACACAACTCCAGGACACTTACCAACCACCAGATAACCCCCTGGCAGACCCCTCCAACTCTCTGCACCCTCTCTACTCAACTTGGAAACAAACTAGATAACCTGCATCCCTCCATACTGACCTGAGCCACTGCCATATTAATGCAGATTCAAACTACCCTTTTAAACTTATCAGCACACTCTGCTAACTGCTGCAGGCTCCACCTCACAATCTCTCAACTCCAATCACTAGAAACTGCCCTATTGCTACCAACCTAAGCTTCAGAAAGACACTACACATCCCTGCACTCCTGAATAAATTCAAGAACCTGAAACAAACTAAATACCAACACCCTCACTTCAGAGCATTCACACAACCCCAACCTGCTTAACAGGCCAACTCCAACCTAAAACCATACTTGCAAACTTTCTTATACAAACCCCACGACATGAAGAGACAGATACAAGACAGGAACTTTCAAAGCAGATTCAATGAACACAAAATAATTCTATAATGCTATTAACTTCACAAAGGAAAAAACATCTAATCTTAAACAAGAAATTGAAACTTCTTTTACTAGGCACAGCCATGAACTAAAGGGACCTAAGGAAACTGAATCAAACCTCAATAGGGAAAGAAAATGACGAGCAAAACTGATCCAGACATGAAAACTGAAGCATTTATATTCACAGCTTCCAAACAAGTAAAGTAGACCCTTTTTATGACCTGAACCTATACCATTCTTTTATTCAACAAGGAACATTCGAGGATTCAAATAAAATCACGAGACTATCACAAATAAGTTCACATGTTATCCAGAAAAACATCTTAACTATTTACTGACATAGCTACCTAATTTCAACAGTGATTTTACTCACGAGACTATCACAAACAAGCATATCATTGTAAACAGATAACTTTCAAGTAGAAAAGGAGCCAAAGGAAGGCTATTACCTTTTTAGTGGCAGTGAACAAAGGGCGAGGATCCAAAGCAAACACGACTCGACTATTCACAAATTTTAAGAGTCAGAAATTAGGAAGGAAAATGAAATCGCTATTAAAAAAGCACTAAGAGGGTCCTCGTTTCCGAAGTCCCTCAATTCCTTCAACCAAAATCCGACCCCCAAATCAGTGAATCGAAGGGGGTATTTATAGGGTAAATTTTAGGGCTAAAAAAGGGTGTAAAACGATGTGGGAAACTGAGTAAAGTGAGGAAAACAAATCACCTACGTTGGATTCAATCTCGGATTCAAAAATGGACGCTCAGATTATCATGACTTGGACGATTTTTGATTTGCTCCTCATACAATCGAAAGGACAAAGCTGGAGCTCAATGATTCGCTTATGGTACGATCTTACAGCTGGAAATTGGACTGATTCACGTTCGAATTTGGGGAAATCGGGTAGGGTCGATGGGTTCTTAGGGATTTTTAGGAAAATCGGGTTTTGATTTTAGGAACTTTCTGATTTTGGGGTTATTTAGTTTAGTATATAGGGTTTTACATAGGTAGGCCAAAATTAGGGCTATGTTGTGCAATTTTAGCCTATTTTCTTCATATTTCAAATTATTTTACTTTTAAATCTAAAATCGACATTTTATAAAATAATTAGATATTAATTGAAATGTTTGGGACAAAATTGGGTGTCAACAGCTGCCCCTCTTTACCCGGAAAGGATGAAAGAGTTTCCAGGGTAAAGAAGTTGACGGAAAAGCCAATTTTGTCACGATAAAGCCAAAGACTTTTGATTCCAAGAACCAAAAGGCGAGGCTTATGGCCGAACTCCGGTTTCTGAGTTGCCTACATATCTCGGGCTGAAAGAGAATCAGGCCATATGTAGTTCAACGACACTTAGATATAAAGACTCGCACGATTGATAGGAAAGACGCACGAATAGGAAAGAATTCAAACTGACGCCTAATCTGAAATGAAAGATTAGGAAAGGACTTGCTTGTTCGAGTGCGATCCTTCAGATCCTTGTTGACGAGTCTAGCTCATATCAACAATTGCCCCAATTCACTGCTAAGAAAAAGTTCCACGTTATGCTCCAAATGCTGCTGCGGTATTGCCAAAATTCTGTAAAGACTTAACAAACGGTAAGCGAGCAACTGCTAATAAAGCCTGATAATCAAAAGTAAAGAATGATCAAATATTGATGATACGGATTTGCAAATGCGGGTTGCGATATCATTGATAAGTTGTATTCCAATCAACTGGCGAAGCAATAAAGCAAGTGCGAAGGCATAATGCAAAGCATTTTCAACAATCTTGACAAATCAACTGGCAAGCCGGTCAGGCATGAAGCAAGAAGGGTCTTGGGGTTGATTGTCGAACAAATCAGCTGGCGAACCGGTCCGGCACGAAGCAAGGAGGGTCTCGGGGCTGACCTGTTAACCTGAAAAGTGAAACAAGACGTAATACAAAGAAAATGCGAAGGCATAATTTAAAGCAAGTGCAAAGTAATTTGAACAATCTTGACAAATCAACTGGCAAGCCGGTCGGGCATGAAGCAAGGAGGGTCTTGGGGTTGATTGTCGAACAAATCAGCTGGCGAACCAGTCCGGCACGAAGCAAGGAGGGTCTCGGGGCTGACCTGTTAACCTGAAAAGTGAAACAAGACGTAATACAAAGAAAATGCGAAGGCATAATTTAAAGCAAGTGCAAAGTAATTTGAACAATCTTGACAAATCAACTGGCAAGCCGGTCGGGCATGAAGCAAGGAGGGTCTTGGGGTTGATTGTCGAACAAATCAGCTGGCGAACCGGTCCGGCACGAAGCAAGGAGGGTCTCGGGGCTGACCTGTTAACCTGAAAAGTGAAACAAGACGTAATACAAAGAAAATGCGAAGGCATAATTTAAAGCAAGTGCAAAGTAATTTGAACAATCTTGACAAATCAACTGGCAAGCCGGTCGGGCACGCAGCAAGGAGGGTCTTGGAATTGATTGTCTACAAATCAGCTGGTGATCCGGTCCGGCACAAAGCAAGGAGGGTCTCAGGGCTGACCTGTTAACTAAAAGTAAAGCAAGTCATATACAAAGCAAGTGCAAAGGCATAATTGAAAGCAAGTTCAAGGCAATTTAGCGTGAAATGTAAAGCAATGCAAAAGCGATTTAGCGAATCAACAGGCGTGAAAGTCCAATCAAGAGAGAAACCCCGCCTGGTGGTCAACCTGAAACGTAAAGCAAGACATCAATTTTAAAGCAAGTGTGACGACATAATTTAAAGCAAGTGCAAAGAAAAGCAATGCGGGAATGTAGAGCAATGCAAAAGCCATTTTGCGAATCAATAGGCGAGATAGTCCAACAAAGGGAATCCTCGTAGCTGATGGTCAACCTGAAAGAGTAAAGCAAGGTGTTAATTTTAAAGGAAGTGCGAAGGCATAATTCAAAATAAGTGCAAGGCAAAGTAGTACGGAAATGTAGTTAGTACGATAGCCATTGATAAATCAATTGGCGGGATAATCCAGCAAGGATGACCTTGTGCGGATTATCAACTAAAACAAGGCGATGCCCTATTTGGCTTAGTTTTGAAAACAAAAAACCAGCCTCGGCTTTGTCGCCTATTAGGAATGAAAGTCATAGGGGTAGAAATGCCGCCTGTTCGGCAATAACTCATGACAGAGCATAATGCTTTAAGTCATAAAAAAGGCAATGCGACGAAATCTGCAAGGCAACTTTGGATGCGCGTTCAATAAATTGTTCATCCATAATGCGAATGATCCTTTCATTGCAAGCTTTCTCGTTCCTGCTCTCAAAGAAAAATTTGTTAGTTTTGGGTAGGGGCGTTTGATTTGTGCTGATTCATCTTGAACTTGCTGTTGCTGCTTCCTCGTTCTTCTTTGGACTTGGGCTTGCAAATTGTACTCAGAGACTTGACTTATGAACTCAATGCTGTATAATATTTCAAGATAGAGGCAAAGTAAAGTAATTTGATAAAATATTAAATAAATAATCATTGATATGCAATCGAAAGTTATAATGCATTTAAAAATTTCTGCTTTAACTCAAACCCATGACATATCTTGAAACAAACTGAACGTCCTTTGTCTTTGCGACTTGTGCTAATTTTGAATACTATAAAACTCTGCCACTTCATCCTTTGATAGGTAATACCAATTTTGCAAAAATCTGCCCCAGTTATAATCTTTTTGCCTTCGAACTCTTTTTGCAAAATTTGCCCCAGTTTATATCTTCTATATCTTCAAAATATCTTGCAAAATTGCCCCAGTTGCTATCTTTCAAATCTTCAAATTATCTTGCAAAATTGCCCCAGTTGCTTGCCTTAGGGGAGACTGAAATTTTAATATTATGGAGTCGAGCCCGTTAAGAGCGCCTACGTATCCCTCCACGGGAATCAGACTGTGCGTAGTTCTGCTTACATAATGATTTTTGGGAAAGTATGGCAATCTAAGTACGAAGCCGTATCCGAATTGGAAAGTCCACACATCTGCCCAGACGCATAGTTCGGCATTACATCATAAAAGGTAAACAAGCCTAAAGTGTTACAATATTTTGACCGAATCCGATGGGGATTGCCTACTTATCCTGTTGTCATTCCAGGAATCAGGTCAGAAGTAGTTCAAAAATACATAAAAGAGGAAATAGGGGATTCCTGTGCTAGTGCAACCGAACTCTATATGAGTTGCCTACGTATCCCGCCTCGGGAATCAGGTTACGCGTAGTTCGCATTACATCAAAGATTACATCCAAACCGATGCTAACTTGCGGTTGTTTCAGACATAGTATCTCTTGACAAAATCTACGCTGATTATCGTAGGCCAAACTTGATCACGAATATCTGCCAGTATTAGTGTTCTTCCACATAATGACATTGCTAACTTGATGCAAATTTTCCTGTTGTTTCTTCTTAATTAGGAAAGAGCTTCTTCAACACCAATTACCCCGGTTTGAAGTAAACAATTCAAATCTTCTCTTAGCGCATTCAACATCTTCCAACTTATCTTCTTGAATGGTTTCTCAAATAAAGGATTTCCATTTGTATAGATAAAACGCTTCGGCTCCAATTGCCGGCAAATAAAGCTGCCCCAGTTTGAAGTTCTAACGGTAATGTAATATCCAAAGAGTGCAAAAAGTAACCTTCCAGTGCATCATCCTTAAATCGTTCAGCTGTTTCGTTATAGATCACAAGCAAAGTTCAAGCAGGTTTTGTTTTTAATTTGAAACAGTAGTAAGTATATTAATCATAAGCAAATAATAAAGCAGATAAATAGTTAAAGTGTAACAAAATAATAAGGTAGGAATGCAGTGCATTTGTTTATTCAAAACCTAATTTAGGGAGGCATACAACATAAAAGTAAACATGTAGGATTTAAAAGAGTTATTTGAAAGACATAGACATAAACATAAACAAAGTGCAAAACACAGTTCAGGGCCTCAAGCTGACTGTGATGCCAACAAAAATAACGAGTTCATTCATCAAGTCTCTTTTGGACCACAAGTCCAATTAGCCATCACATCACTTGGTTCAGCATTCTGCACACGTGGCTCTTTCTCAAAATCTTCAATAGTTGCATTGCATTTCAATCCATCATTCAAGAATAGGCTGCCAACACCTTCAATCAAATTCTGCATGACCATTTCTGGTGCTTGGACAAATGACTGGTTCAATGGTAAAAGAGGCTGTGGTATGACACTAGTCGGCTTCTTCTCTGACTCAACCTTTTCCATCTTTCCTTCAGCGGGGTTGCCACCTAGGCCAAAAGTTCCCTCATTCTTTGGCAACAGAGTTAGTGCTTGCTTAGGTACCTTAGAAGCAATATTATCAACCTTTACGTCATAGATAGAGACTATGGTGCCCTTCAGATTTGGTTCTTCTTCAAGAGAAATCATATTAACTGCATTGTTACCATGATTGGGAAGAGGATTATCATGCACATTTGGCTGAGTGCCGGTGAGTTGAATGGTGCCTGCTTTGATTAAACCCTCGACCTTGTCCTTGAAAGTATAACATCTCTCAATATCATGGCCGGCTGCCCCTGAGTGATAAGCACAGTGCTTATTTGCATCATACCATTTTGGAGGTGGATTTGGAGTGTTATCAGGGATAGGCTGCACAACTCCCGCATTTCTTAATCTCTCAAAAAGCTGGCCATATGACTCGGCTATGGGAGTATAGGTTTTGGTTGCTCTCTTTTCGTAATTCTGATTAAACCCTTGCACATTGGGACGAACAGGAGGACGAGGCTGGTAATTCTGGGGTGCTTGAAAATTTGGCTGACGAGGGTATTGATTAGGTGCATGTGCTCTAGGTTGGTAGTAATTTGCTTGTGCATTATAAACCGGATAAGGAATAGGTGGCATCTGGTAGTGAGTGGGGTAATTTGGGTAATATGGGCTTTGGTAGGTAGGAAAAGCAGACGAATTGTCAAAATTCAACTTTCCAGCCGGTCGACGCTCGATGTCTCCCACAACAACTCCCACTTCTTCTTTCTTCTTCTTGTTAAAACCATTACCCGACCCAGACTGGATTGCCTTATTTGTAGCTTGCAAAGCGGCCAAATTTGTGATCCTACCAGATTTCAAACCAGCTTCATACATCTCCCCCGTTTTCACTAGATTGGCAAAAGTAGAGTTAGTCATGGATGCCATTCGATCATAGTAGAATTCATCCAATGTCTCGATGAAATGTCCCACAAACTCTTCCTCACTCATGGGAGGCTTAACTTTGGCAGCCTCACTCCTCCAACGTACCGCGTATTCCCTAAAGGTCTCGGTCGACTTCTTCCTAAACCTTGCAATAGCCAACCGATCTAATGGTATTTCAGCGTGGAAACCAAAACGCTCCATGAAGTCGTGAGCCATACTCCTCCAGTTAATCCATTTTGAGGGATCCTGGTCGGAGTACCAGTCTAAAGCTTCGCCTTCAAGACTATGAATGAATAATTTCATACGGAGCTCTTCATTCTTCCCCACTCCTAAGGTTTCACAGTACCTTCTCAAATGGGCTCGGGGGTTGCCTTTGCCGTCAAACTTAACAAACTTTGGTACTTTGTACCCTTCTGGGTATTCAATCTCAGGATGAACACACAAGTCTTCATATTCCAGACTTTCCTTGTCCTTGCCTTTTGATGCTTTGCTAAGAGCACTCATCACCCAACCTTGTACCCTTTTTTCCAAATCTTCACCCCCATCGACTGCTTTTTCGGCTCTTCTAACACCATTTTGAAACTTCACATAAGGAGGATTGGTGTAATCATCAATTTGCACAATAGGAACATCTTGCCCACCAGATACCGCCACTTGGACTAATGGTGCGGATGGATTTTCAGTATAAGCTTGCGGGATGGGTTCATTTTGGTAAGTGGAGGTTTGGTATGGATATGGAGTGTGTGCATGATAATAAGTATTGGCAGGGTGCGGGGTGTATGATTGGTATTGTTGATGTGATGGGTAGATGGGTGGTCGGTTAATTGTTTGGCTAGATTGAGCGTTATTTGGAGGTGGAGCTTGGACAAGTGACAAGTTGCTTTGGTGGACTGGTGCTTTTAGAGAATTGTGAGTGTTCAAAGGTGCGTTCATATTGGCGACCCCATCAATTGAGTTCAGAGATTGCCCCATTTGACCCAGAGAGGGGGATGCATCGGGCCCACGCAGCGGCGTGTTTTTAGGAGTTTGCCCTTTTACCGCAGCCAGTTCATCTTTTAACATCTGTAGTTCCTTAGCCATTTCAAGAATCATTTCGTCTTGTGCAATAATGACATTTCTTTTTGAAGACTCAGGAGTTGCAAGATTTTTCTCGGTATTGCGAGGTTCATCATCTATTCCAGTCATTGTCAGTTGTGGAAATGTGTACCAGTATGCAGATTGGTCTTTTGCCCTTGTGTAATAGGAGTGATCGGCCAGCTTAAATCAGCACAAATCAAACCTCTGCTTCGGGGGATAAACAAAACAAAAGAAAAAGTTCAAAAGTAACCATGTTAGTTTGCATGTCATTGACAAAATTGCACACAAATCACGTAGCGCGCATCACGTAGCGCTTTGCATTTTAAACAAGTTGACATGTGGCAAACACAAGTAGTTGAACGTAAATAAAAATGCAAGCGCATCCTACCCTGTACGGGGCCTCTTTGTGCCAGAGGTGGGCCTAAGACGCCAAATAGGTGATAATGAAAAGTAGTCCAAGCCGGTTTTGCAATAATTGAATTTAGAGTAAGTGACAATAACAATAATAATAATTTTCTTTCATTATAACTTGATTCTGAGTACATCATTGTTACATAAAAAGTAGAAAGTGCCGGATATAATTTAAATACATCGTTTTGAGTATAATGAAAATATAAATAACTGCTATAACTACGCTGCATCAGGCTTGAGAAGGCAATGGGACTGAAGTGCGGGCCTGGTTAGGATCAATTCTTCTTGCTTGCGCAATCAGTGTGATTTCTGATATCTGGTCCCAAATGTCGTTTACATAAAAAAAAACTTGCTTGAATCAAACATCAATCAAATGGATCGAACGTTTTATCATCCTTTCGACATCTCTTGCCTCTAGCTTGTTATCTTCTTCCAAGTATCTTGACTATTTAAATACCTCTTGAATTCAAGCGTCTTCTAGTCTACAAAATTAATAAAAGTATTCTAAATTTAATTAATTGCAAAACTTGGCTTGGACTGGAAGTTCCGTTATCACATAAACACATAATATGCACTGTTGTTGGGTTTAAACCCGTCAACAAAAAGGGCGGTTTTCCTAACTATGGAGGCGGTACCAAGGACCGGGTCCAATCTAAGGCTTATGCATGCATGTTCCTAGCAAAAACTCTAGAGTGGGTTTACTAGACACAAGGCTGTTTTGAGTGGCAAGCGGTCATGCGGTAGTAAAACTATCCGCTCACCCCGCAGGTACGCGCACTCTTTCTTAAAGGGTTTTTTGTGAGTTGCGGGTGTATATGCATACACCTCGCGGGTATAAGTAACCATGAAGAAGCTCCCAGGAGTGGGGGAAATATGAACGGAATGCCAGTTTTATATGTGCGCAAATAAAAGTGTAGTGACATGCTTTCAGTGACAAATAATTGCAAATAATCAATTTAACTAATCATGCTATTTTTTGCAAATAATAATAAACAAATAAAGAGTTATCTTGTGAAAACCTTGCGGTTAGAACCTTAAGGTAATCCCCAGCGGAGTCGCCACGCTGTTTAACCCCAAAAAATTACCCTTTCTTTTAAGAAAAGATAGGTGTCGGGTATAGTGTTCAACAATATGGGACTCCAAAGGGCTTTCTTTGGAGTCGCCACCTAATTTAGGAGAATTAGGAACCAATTAATTAAATAGTGCGTGCAAGCACTCCGTTTTAAGAAAAATGGTCTTTTCAGAGATTCTAAGTAAGAGGTTCAATTATTTTCGAAAGAAGGTTTCAAATTGAAAGCACTTTCGAAAATCCGTAAAATTACGGTTAATCCTTCGGTTTTCACAAAATAGCTCAAAAGGTTATCTTTCAATATGTCGATAAAATGGTTTTAAGATTAATATTAAAAATTTAAGATTATAATAAATTATACTTTAAAGAAATATGAATTTAAATAAACTTAGACTTGAAAAGAAAAGAAAGAAAGAAAGGAAAATAAATAAATAAATGAATAATTAATTAATTTTTGCTAAAATAAGAAAACCAATTAATTGGAAAGAAGTTGCACTTTCATGGATAAAAATGAGTTACTTTTTATTAATTTCGAATTTTAATTGCACGCATTATTTAACTAAAAGATGCACAATTCGTAAATAAGATGGAGATTCTAAAGAAATAAAATTTTCACAAAATAACTCAATAAATAACTAAACATTCATTCATAATCAATCAAATAAATAATTATCTGCGGGGAATTCTTATAGACATGCATTTTCTAAGGATGGGAAAGGAGGAGGTTTAGAAGAAGAACCTGGAAATTGATAAAACTCATGGGAGCCTTGGATTTATTTAATTTTATACAATTATATGCCCATGAGCCTAAGTTAGAATAGGCGGCTCAACAAAGCATTTTAAATTTTCTTCTATAGGCTTCACTTCTTGAGTACTCGAACCCGGACTCCACTCCAATGCAATATAAGCCGTCCCAAGTGAGTTTGCCAAACTCATCCCAAGTTGTATTATGCAAAATGATAAGGAAATGATTAGTACATGCAAACGAGGATAGAAAACAAGCAAATAAAAGCAAAGGAGAGATGAATAAACATCATTTTACGGAGATGATTCTAACTACTTCAAAGTATGCTAACACATATGCTTTGACAAAATGATGTTCAGAGGTGGCAATTAACATCGAAACTAGAACTAGAACTATCAGGGAATAGGGCAGACTAATTAGAGGACCATAGGATCGATCTAAAACACATAGAAAACAAGGCAGGGAACATTGGAAACTGAGTTTGAATAATTTAAAAGGAAAGCAGACGATTGAAGCTGAAGGAACTCAAAAGGAACCTATGAGCTTCCATACACTTTAGAAAGACCAGGCTGCCAGACAAGATAATGAACAAAAAAAAAAAAAAAATCTAGAACCTGAACGATATATCAAAACAAATGAGCTTAGGGCAAAACCAAACTAAGACTTTGCAAACATATCAGCCCACACTTGAACAGATTTGGACTTGCATCACTTAGACAGCATAAACTCAAGGACTTCATGAAACAACCTGGGAAGAAAACTAGGAGAAGACTGGCACTAGGCTACATCCTACCTCTCTATCTCCTTCTTCTAAACCAGCAAGACATAATCAAACATAAATGATCCTTTTCTTTTTTTTGAACTTTTAAACCAAACGATTCAAAGTTATGAACTTTATCTTGACCAAAACCAACTTCACAGACTAGCATGGATAAATAAAGACTAAGCTTGGCTTTAGAACTAAGGACAGCGAACAACAAGTTTCAATTTTAACTAGACCCAATAACTCTTCCCAGATACGGTGCAAATCTTCACATCAAACACTTAACTATACCTTAACACTTTTATGACCAAACTAGAACAAAATTATTTAAGACCAAATGAGATTTAATTAAGAAAAGGAAAAGCAGAATATCAAAACTGAAGGAATAGCTGAAATCATCACTTTATTTCCAAGAGAAAGCATGCATGGTCGACATTCTTTCCATACTTACAAATCATCATACTAATCTAATGACATGAAATCCATATTCAAATAGCTTAATCGTGTTAGCAATCTAAAAAAGAAACACATTTCAGATTCCAGTCTAATACCCATTTTAATCCCCGGAACAACTTTTAATTTAACCTTGAATTCATGAAGAATTTCAACTGCACCACACTCAACTGAAAAATGAAACAGAATAAGACCAATCAAACTCTGCCCTATTGCTACCAACCTAAGCTTCAGAAAGACACTACACATCCCTGCACTCCTGAATAAATTCAAGAACCTGAAACAAACTAAATACCAACACCCTCACTTCAGAGCATTCACACAACCCCAACCTGCTTAACAGGCCAACTCCAACCTAAAACCATACTTGCAAACTTTCTTATACAAACCCCACGACATGAAGAGACAGATACAAGACAGGAACTTTCAAAGCAGATTCAATGAACACGAAATAATTCTATAATGCTATTAACTTCACAAAGGAAAAAACATCTAATCTTAAACAAGAAATTGAAACTTCTTTTACTAGGCACATCCATGAACTAAAGGGACCTAAGGAAACTGAATCAAACCTCAATAGGGAAAGAAAATGACGAGCAAAACTGATCCAGACATGAAAACTGAAGCATTTATATTCACAGCTTCCAAACAAGTAAAGTAGACCCTTTTTATGACCTGAACCTATACCATTCTTTTATTCAACAAGGAACATTCGAGGATTCAAATAAAATCACGAGACTATCACAAATAAGTTCACATGTTATCCAGAAAAACATCTTAACTATTTACTGACATAGCTACCTAATTTCAACAGTGATTTTACTCACGAGACTATCACAAACAAGCATATCATTGTAAACAGATAACTTTCAAGTAGAAAAGGAGCCAAAGGAAGGCTATTACCTTTTTAGTGGCAGTGAACAAAGGGCGAGGATCCAAAGCAAACACGACTCGACTATTCACAAATTTTAAGAGTCAGAAATTAGGAAGGAAAATGAAATCGCTATTAAAAAAGCACTAAGAGGGTCCTCGTTTCCGAAGTCCCTCAATTCCTTCAACCAAAATCCGACCCCCAAATCAGTGAATCGAAGGGGGTATTTATAGGGTAAATTTTAGGGCTAAAAAAGGGTGTAAAACGATGTGGGAAACTGAGTAAAGTGAGGAAAACAAATCACCTACGTTGGATTCAATCTCGGATTCAAAAATGGACGCTCAGATTATCATGACTTGGACGATTTTTGATTTGCTCCTCATACAATCGAAAGGACAAAGCTGGAGCTCAATGATTCGCTTATGGTACGATCTTACAGCTGGAAATTGGACTGATTCACGTTCGAATTTGGGGAAATCGGGTAGGGTCGATGGGTTCTTAGGGATTTTTAGGAAAATCGGGTTTTGATTTTAGGAACTTTCTGATTTTGGGGTTATTTAGTTTAGTATATAGGGTTTTACATAGGTAGGCCAAAATTAGGGCTATGTTGTGCAATTTTAGCCTATTTTCTTCATATTTCAAATTATTTTACTTTTAAATCTAAAATCGACATTTTATAAAATAATCAGATATTAATTGAAATGTTTGGGACAAAATTGGGTGTCAACATCTTAGACATCGTTTTAACAAGTTCAATTAATAGTTTGAAGGGTCAAATGGACCCTGATAATGAAATTGATTATATATTCGTACTCAGTGAGCTATGGGCAACATATAAATGTAATTTATTTAGGATTTGGTTGTGTGACCTTAAACCCTGTATATAGGCCTGGCCTGCGTATTGCGTATGCGAATAGGGTATCAGGTTCCTACCTGGATTGCCCTAAGATGTGAGGAATGAAGCCTTTAGCCTAATGTGATATATTTTTCTGCTTATTGGTCACAGTGGGATCGTTTGGCAATGAATTCAAGAATAACGCGGTTGCTGGTCGCAATGCTAACTTTTGAGAGAGGTAAGTGTTTGTATCCATTTCTTTGGAGGCCCTTGGCCTCGTGGATTTTCTACCACGTATTTCCTTATGTGTGTAGCTGCCGATAGGCGTACTCATTACGCCTTAGCTTTGAATTAACATTTTATATTATATGTTATGGCCTGTTGTTGGTATTACATTGAACATATGAGTATTGCACACTGGTTTTGAGCATTGCATATACTTCCCGGTTGGCGATGAGAGTCCCGCACCGGCGAAGGGTCATTATTGCATATACTTCCCGGTTGGCGATGAGAGTCCCGCACCGGCGAAGGGTCATTATTGCATATACTTCCCGGTTGGCGATGAGAGTCCCGCACCGGTGAAGGGTCATCATTACATTTACTTCCCGGTAATCGATGAGAGTCCCGAGCCGGTGAAGGGTCATTATTGCATATATCTCCTGGTAGACGATGAGAGTCCCGCGCCGGAGATAGGTATCAAGAGTATGTGACTGCATTGCATCATGCCGCATTCATCCCATCTCATTGCACCGCATACTGACTATTGTGTGTATTATATTGTGTTTTATGTATGGGGTATGTACACCATGTTGTGGACATATTACAGTTTGCCTATATATTTCTGGCTCGTATTCTAAGTTGCGGGAATCGGGTTGCACGCCGAAACAGTATAAATATATGGATCGGGTTGCACGTCGCAGCGGTATGAATATATGGATCGGGTTGCACGCCGCAACATGATGAATATATGGATCGGGTTGCACGCCGCAACAGGATGTATTTATGATTGTTGATGTGTTCGGGATACCTATATGTTCTGGCTGTATTACATTCCTGGTTATTGAATAGTTTGCGATTCCATACGTGTTTCTAATTATTATCTGGCTCTGCCTTTTCATAATTTAAATAAGAGAAATCTAGTTTATTTGTTTCTTTTCTCCCTGGCTAGCTATCCTATTCTTTGAGGTGGCTAGTCTGCCCCACTTATTGAGTCCTTTTGACTCACCCTTGTTTGTTGTTTGTTTCTTGTCTATCTATTTCGTTTCGGCAGGTTCGCTCCAGGATTGAGTTCGCCACGTTGTGAAGGAGCGTAGACGACTTCAGCTGTCAGGGTGAGCCAGCTTTTATTTCGGATGGCCACCAGTTTATTGGTTATCATTTCAGTTGCAGTTTGCTCCCTTCAGGAGGTATTTGTCTTCTTTTGTACTCTTAGATGTCTGATCTGGATAGCCCTAAACCTAGCATGTTGGGTAGTCAGCTGTAATTTCTGTTGTACAGCTTAGAGGTATCAGTATGTCTGTAAAATTTTTAAAGTCTTGTCCTTATTTATGAATTATTATATTTATTTTCCTAATTTAATTGGTAAGGGTTCGCCCGACGGGTCTAGGGGAGGATGTCGGGTGCCCGCATGACCTAACCGGATTTCGGGTCGTGTCAGTTGGTATCAGAGCCCAGTTTAGAATCTATCCAGACTAAGACAGTGTCTAGTAGAGTCTCGCTGATGGGTACGTAGACGGTCCGTACTTATCTACGAGAGGCTATGATGGCATTTAGGAAGTTTCACTTCCTTCATTTCTGATCGTGCGTCGGTCTAGGATGCAAAAGTATTTTTATTAATTTGTTAATTCCTTCGTGGTAATTGTGAACCCTCGTGCAATAAATCAGCAAACGGTATGAGTTCAAGACGAAGCAGTCTGGCCTGGGGTTAGCACTGACGAAGCCCCGAGAGTTTTTTTTATCATGCTGACGATCTAGTTACGGAGGTCCCAGCTGTACGAGCTTGCGATGGGCAAGGGAGCAGGACCTTGTGGTTCCTTTGGCTCTCTACGATGCTTTTACGAGAATCTTGGCGACGCAGATACCGCAAGTACCTATTATTCGCTAGGAAGATTATCAGGTTGCCGCAGATACAGATGTTCGGTCTCAGGGAGCTCATATTCCAGTTCTTAGTATTGTCGCGCTAAATTATGTTCTAGAAGCAGCATGTGTTGCGCCACCAATTGTTCTGGCTGGTTAGCCAACGGAGGTAATTATTGGGTCCGAGTGCCCAAAGAGGTTCCATTATTTTACGCGGTTGAACCTTCCGATATTCTTAAGCAATGCATAAGATAAACCCCGTGATTCTTTTTAAAAATGAAATGATGTCAGCATATCCTTCAGGCTCTTGATTATATCGAGCGATATGGTGTCGATTATTCTGCTTTCCGATTTCAGAGTCCAGCCTTGAATTGGTGGGCCGCTCTTTTATTAGCTAACTTGGTTCGGTTTTTCTTTTAGATTCGTGGAAAAGTTCCTTTCGAGTAGCGAGCCAGATGAAAGTGTTTCCAGTTTGAGTGGATTGGACAGGGTAGCTTGTCGGTTAGCCTGTTGGTGTTTCAAAATATGAGATTGAATTCTATAGAATGGCTGAATATGCATTAGAACTAGTCCATGAGCCTTTCGAGAGATTCAGAGATTTATTGATGACCTTTATTTTTCCCTGAAATCCCAGATGGCTCGAGAAATTGAGGTCTGGATTTTATTTGATGTTGTTGTTAATATTGCCCGAAGGTTTGAGGCATACCATAAGTTAGAGCGGGAAGAGTTAGAGCGGGAAAGTAAGAGATCCCACGGCCCTAGTGGGCAACCATGGCCCTAGTAAGAGTTCTGGTTATTCTGGGATGTCACCTTCCAGGTTATCTCAGCTTGTGTCACATGATTCTTAGAGTGCACCGGTAGCCCGTCAAGATCAGATTCAGTCTTTACAGCTATTCACAATCTATCCAGCTTCCATTTTTAGTCGAAAGAGTTATCATTATTGTGAGTCTGGTTATCCTTTGAGGAGTTTTCCTTTACTCGGGCAAGTAGGCAGTCGTCCTTTCTCTCGTCATCAGGCACCTACACAATCACAGGGGATTTTATTTAGATCTCAATCAGTAAAAGAAATGCCACCATCCGGTAGAGGTTGAGAGTGTGGTGGCAGTTGTTCTTCAGAAGGTAATTATCAGTGTAGCTGCTTAGTTCAGCCGCAGAGGCAGTTTTATGAAATGCCAGTCTGGCAGGATGCTGAGGTATCCGGTGTAGTACACCCTTGTATTCCTTTTTCCATTATATGTTTGTAAGATTTGATTATTCCGATCGGTTTGGACTTCGTTTATCTTACCATGGGTTCATTGGAAATTGTTTCTATCAAGAATCGGTTTGCGGTAGAGGGGCGAGCTTCTGGTATGATTTATTCCTGGCATTTGTGAGACCTAACTAATTTTTCTAGTTTAAATGTGAGAGATTTGGCAGTAAGTGTCGGTATTGTCTGCCTGGCATCTTGTTGTTCTACCTTCTCTTATTATATCAAATCAGTTTATCTCTCTTCTCGGAATTTCGTATTGGTTGGATGATGGGATTCTAGTTCGTCACCATCAGAAAGTGTTATCGTTTCTTCGGTGCAAAGTGATTAGCAAGTAATATTCGATCTACGTATTTCATCTTGGTTCAAAACGCTAGTACAGTCAAGTTATTCTATGAGCTTGTCTTAGTTATAAAAGGGTTTCTGGTAAATTGTCAGAGTTTCCTTCTTATTTGGGAGGTTAAATTGGTATGGATGTTTTTCCATAAAGCTTATTTAATGTCTATCTCTTCAATTGCGATTCTTTGGCTCGCCTGACTCGTAAGTAGTCTAGCTCTGGTAGCCAAATAAATAAGGGGATGAGCTTCCTAAAGATCTAACTATTTCTATCCTCTGTTTATTGCCATCTCTTCTTCTTTCGATACTAGTGAGCTTGGGCGGTTAGTAGCCACTCGTGATGTTTCCTATGTTGAGCCAGAGTGCGTGTCAAGGTAGTTGGGTAAGCATATTGTTGTTATTCAAGGCTACTAAGGGTAATGAGAGGCATCATTTGACCTTTGATTTGATCTACACTCTGAAAATTAGGCTGAAAATCAGGACAGTAGTGCTGTCCAGAGATTCTATCTGCGGATTTGTTATGTCATCCAGTTGTCTCATCTTGTTATTTGTTTAACATGTTTATGTTATCATTTTATCCGGGTATCCATTCCCATGTATAGTATAGTGCTGGTTCTGTTTTTGCGGATCATCCAGTTTCAGGGGAAACTCTGCCGAAATTTTTATATAGAAGTACCATCCATCGAGCGGTGGTGTTTACGGCAAAGGTTTGGAGTTGTGAACTCGAGAGTTGCAGCTAGTTGGCAACTCGAAATGGTAGTTTGGTAGTTTAGGTCTGCCTATGTTCAGCTTTTAGCTAGGTCTTCTTTAATCCAGCAGGTTGTGCGAGGATGACTATTTCTATTCAAATTAGTTGTATGAGTTTACGCTTTAAGTGGAGGAGTCTTCCTCCAATTGATACCGAATCATAATATTAAATCTCTAAGGCGTTGCTGAAGCGTAAGCTAATTCTTAGTTCCATCGACCTGTTCCATATCGAAAGGTATATCGAAGAGGTAATTATCGACTGAATCATGTTAACCCATTCAAAGTTTCGTGTATCTTTGTTCCGAAAATATAAAACTCCTCTCTCATGATTGAGAAAGGGTCGGTTTAGTCAAAATAAGTTGGGCAACGACGTTATGATATTATCCAGCTATGTTTTTATCCAAGAGTTCGATATGCGTGTTATAATTCTGATCCTGTAATCAGGAAATAATTCCCGTGGAGTAGCTCATAAAGGTTGTGCAAGTTCTTTTATAATCTGCGTGAATCTTGCTTTAGTCTTAGGCTCGTTCGAGGACGAACGAGAGTTTAAGTGGAGGAGAATGAAACGACCTCGGTCAGTCGTTTAAGAAGCTAGGACTCTAATTGGCGTGCCGATAATTTTAAAATATTCGTAATGTCCATTAGGACCTGTCTGTAAAATTTGAGCTAAATCAGACCTCGTTTGGTAGGCATCGGAAGAAGGTTTCAGTTTTTATTGGCAATAAATATTAAAAAGAGATTTTCGAGCTCGATTTTTCCGAATGAGCTCCGATTCAAAATCTGAAAGCGCCGTTAGGTTCGTATGATTATTTGTGATTTTTGTAAACTTTCGAAAATGAATTTCGACGTTGTTCGGCTAGTTCCGCTAAAATGCCGAAAGTTAAATAATTTGACTTTTTTCCTTTAAATTCGCATCTTGAGTTTCGGGAGTCGGATTTGAAATTCGTCTTCGCAAGTATGTTACATATATTTTGTATAGCTTACTTGAAAAATTTGGGATCATTCCAACTTCTCTAGAATTCCATTTCAATTTTAATCGTCGTAGCGAATTTATTAAAAAAAAGAAAAAAAAAAAAGAGAAAAAGTCAAAATTAAAAGTCGGTGCTTAGGGGATTAAATCCCCTAGCAGAATGATTGACGATGGACATCAGAAACATTACAAACAAATACAGAGAAGAGACAAAATTAGAAAAAAGAGGGAAAAAAAGGGAAAAAAGAGTGGAAAAATAAGTGGAATTTCTACCCAAATCTTCAGGTAATGATGTTAACTCATTATCTTAGCTTATTACGTGTGTTTGAATATATTTTTACGGTAAAAATAGGGATCTTAGACATCGTTTTAACAAGTTCAATTAATAGTTTGAAGGGTCAAATGGACCCTGATAATGAAATTGATTATATATTCGTACTCAGTGAGCTATGGGCAACATATAAATGTAATTTATTTGGGGTTTGGTTGTGTGACCTAAAACCCTGTATATAGGCCTGTCCTGCGTATTGCGTATGCGAATAGGGTATCAGGTTCCTACCTGGATTGCCCTAAGATGTGAGGAATGAAGCCTTTAGCCTAATGTGATATATTTTTCTGCTTATTGGTCACAGTGGGATCGTTTGGCAATGAATTCAAGAATAACGCGGTTGCTGGTCGCAATGCTAACTTTTGAGAGAGGTAAGTGTTTGTATCCATTTCTTTGGAGGCCCTTGGCCTCGTGGATTTTCTACCACGTATTTCCTTATGTGTGTAGCTGCCGATAGGCGTACTCATTACGCCTTAGCTTTGAATTTACATTTTATATTATATGTTATGGCCTGTTGTTGGTATTACATTGAACATATGAGTATTGCACACTGGTTTTGAGCATTGCATATACTTCCCGGTTGGCGATGAGAGTCCCGCACCGGCGAAGGGTCATTATTGCATATACTTCCCGGTTGGCGATGAGAGTCCCGCACCGGTGAAGGGTCATCATTACATATACTTCCTGGTAATCGATGAGAGTCCCGAGCCGGTGAAGGGTCATTATTGCATATATCTCCTGGTAGACGATGAGAGTCCCGCGCCGGAGATAGGTATCAAGAGTATGTGACTGCATTGCATCATGCCGCATTCATCCCATCTCATTGCACCGCATACTGACTATTGTGTGTATTATATTGTGTTTTATGTATGCGGTATGTACACCATGTTGTGGACATATTACAGTTTGCCTATATATTTTTGGCTCGTATTCTAAGTTGCGGGAATCGGGTTGCACGCCGAAACAGTATAAATATATGGATCGGGTTGCACGTCGCAGCGGTATGAATATATGGATCGGGTTGCACGCCGCAATAGGATGAATATATGGATCGGGTTGCACGCCGCAACAGGATGTATTTATGATTGTTGATGTGTTCGGGATACCTATATGTTCTAGCTGTATTACGTTCCTGGTTATTGAATAGTTTGCGATTCCATACGTGTTTCTAATTATTATCTGGCTCTGCCTTTTCATAATTTAAATAAGAGAAATCTGGTTTATTTGTTTATTTTCTCCCTTGCTAGCTATCCTATTCTTTGAGGTGGCTAGTCTGCCCCACTTATTGAGTCCTTTTGACTCACCCTTGTTTGTTGTTTGTTTCTTGTCTATCTATTTCGTTTCGGCAGGTTCGCTCCAGGATTGAGTTCGCCACGTTGTGAAGGAGCATAGACGACTTCAGCTGTCAGGGTGAGCCAGCTTTTATTTCGGATGGCCACCAGTTTATTGGTTATCATTTCAGTTGCAGTTTGCTCCCTTCAGGAGGTATTTGTCTTCTTTTGTACTCTTAGATGTCTGGTCTGGATAGCCCTAAACCTAGCATGTTGGGTAGTCAGCTGTAATTTCTGTTGTACAGCTTAGAGGTATCAGTATGTCTGTAAAATTTTTAAAGTCTTGTCCTTATTTATGAATTGTTATATTTATTTTCCTAATTTAATTGGTAAGGGTTCGCCCGACGGGTCTAGGGGAGGATGTCGGGTGCCCGCACGACCTAACCGGATTTCGGGTCGTGTCAACACCACAGGTCGATCATTTAATTATACACTTACTAGCTAGAAAAAGAACCAAAAAAAAAAAAAAAAAAAATTATCCTTCAACTTTACTCTCAAATAATTTTTTTTTTTTCAAAGTTAGATTAACAAATTCTTTTCTAAAGTTTCTTATTCATATTTCCATTAAAGCTTTTCTCTTCAAACTTTGGATACCATTGGGGTTTCTCCCTGTGCAGAAAGGGAGTATATATTTACTACTAACTGCAACGCTTTTGCAGTTCTTTATCATAGACATTTCTGTAGGAAAAATTATGAACAAAAACGGGGACAAATTTGTCTCAAAATCATTACAACAACTATGCAAATATTCGATGAATTTGGATGAACTTTACTTTTAACTGGTCATAGTGATTAAAGTAATGAAGAGAATCATCACAAATTATCCGCAAATCTAGAATTAGTTTGGTAAATTATTGACAATATGATGTACGAAAAAGAATAAGATCTAGAGTATAAGGGATAATGAAATTTAGAAAAAGGATCAAAATAAAAAAATTGTACTTTCTTAAAAGTTAAAAATATATTAGTCCTTCCGCCCCATTTTAAGTGTTTGAGTTTGACTCGGCATGAAGTTTAAGAAAATAAGAAAGATTTTTATATCCCGTGATTTAAAATTATATGTGTATAATATGGGTCAGTGCCTTTAAATCTAGTAATCTAAAATAAACTTTGGAATTAAAAATATGAAAATATACACTCCTTTTTAGTCTGACTAAAAAGGAAAGGTAGACACTTAAATTGTGACGGAAGGAATAGTATATTTATCATGAAAATAAGGATGATAAATACCCACTTCGCCTCATTAAGCAAGTCGCCGTAGACTTTTTTTTTCCTCCTTAATGGTGGTATCAAGACATGTTGCATGCGCACTTTGACTAATCTATAGAATATGTGCTACCTTCCACCAACACAAATATTAAGTAGTTTTACCACAAATACTCGGACAGATAAAAAGAGTAACCTAGCGTTTGTTTGAACCAGCTTTTTCTGTTCTTTTTCTAAAATAATCTCCTTCATTAAATCTTCTTTTAACAAGTATATCAAGCCTATGGCACACTTGAAAAACTATGAGCCCGTTTAGGTGAGCTTATAAGTCAATTATTAAAGGGAAGTTTACATAAATATATGTCCATCAACAAATATTTACTTTTAGTTGTCCATAATCTTTTCTATCCAAAAATATAATATATATAAATATATATTCGAAATATTTAAAATATATTAAATACATATCCAAAATATATATTAAATATATATATCCGAAATACATAATATTAAATAAATATCTGAAATATTTAAAATATATTTTAAAAGAAAAAATGGTTATGGAAATAAACGAACAACAAAAGATGGACAAAAACAATAGTTATTCTTTCCCAATGGTTATGTGGCGTAATTTTCTTATTATTATTATTATTATTATTATTATTATTATTTTAAATGTTTGGTAAATCAAAAATTTATAGACTTATAAGTCTTTATATGGTAAAAAAAGTCAAAAATGAAAAGTTTCTCAAAAAGTGCCTTATTGGCTTATAAGCAGTTTAAAATAAGCTAATCCAAACGGGCTCCACGACAAATGAAAAAATGTACACATAACAGAGATGTTTTCCATGAATTGTCGAAGGAAATCATATATAATTATTAAGTAATATAAAATTGTTGTGATAGGAAAAAAAATATAATGACAGTACAATTATTAACTTGGTATTCATACATTTTCAAGTACGGTATGAGTACTAAAATAAGAGGTTACGTGCGCAGCTGTATGAATGACTATGACATGAGAGATTGAAGAGATTGCAGTACTAATAAATCCCTAGTAGCTTTCACTGGAACTGACTGTTGACATTATTAGTCACAAAACAAACAAGAAAACTAAAATAAAGTATTTTTATTTTCCAGATCGAATTGCCAATTTTTCTTTGAAGATTGAGTGACAAGCCATTTCTGCGGTTTTGTAGCCATTTAGGTTTTATTACTTTGCATATTTGATATGTAATGGAACAGCTAAAATTTTCAACAAACATCAGTTGTATTTTCCATTAACAAATTAGTCCGACTGATTGCTGTGATTTGATTATCGGGATAATTTAAGAAAGAAAAAATATACTGTAGCTACGGTATAATATCGGAGTAACAATTGACGTAAAATTAAAGAACATAAATGTAAGGATTCGGCGAAATCTTGATTCATGCAAGCTTGAAAATTAGAGGAGAATGACAAGATAATCAATGGCAAAAAAGGAAACTCAAACTTGAAAAGAAAAAGGAAAGAACATGAACAGATTTTCTACAAAAATAAAGTCTTCGATCTCTTCTTCTATTATCATGATCTCTTCTCTCTGTGTACAGATATAACATATACATACATAAGCTTTTCAAAAGCATACGACCAAAATGAACTTCTCCATGCCCACTACCCCTTCCCCCTTCAAGCTAGTAATCAATTTATATTTTGATCCACAAAACCAAAAAAGAAAGTTGTTCCTGAATCAAGCTATCAACCATCAATATAATGTGTCACCTTGAGAGATATACTTTCTCCCTTCTCGATCGTTACCATGACCAAAAAGATGGTATAGCTTTAATTAATCAACCTAACACAACCCTTGTTATATCATCAAAGTAAAAAAGAAAAGTCTTAAACCCCAAAATGTACAGTATCCATCCAAGAAAGAAAAATTAAAGATGCATGTATCACCTTTGATAATTAGTAGCTAGCCTCCCCTGACCAAAGAAAATAATTCCCAATATATATTCTTCAGCCTCAAACATAGCTGACCCGACTTGTTTGAGACTAATGCGCCTTTGGTTTTGCTGTAATAGTAGTTATTTCTTCAAGGTGATGATCTCCAACTTTGTAGACCAATGTCATTGTGTTTTCTTGATGGACCTGAAACTGGTATTGGGATCCTTTTGGGCAATAAGTTCCAAAAATGACCATGATGAGAGTTTCTTGGGCTACTAGGGTAAAATACTTGTGAGCTGCTTCTTGAACCATGACAATGACCAAATATAGAGATGAATATAAGAGCCATCCAAAGGACTAGAATCACAGGTACTTTTCTTCTGAACAAACTGATCATTCTTGAAAATACTATGGACAATTCAGAAAGAGTTCTGCAAGAGCAGAAAACATGGAATATTTTGATGACTTTGAAGATTAGATGTTTCTTCTACTGGCAAGTAATGTTAAAGAAGGAGAAGACATGAAGTAGAAAGTTTGAAAAGTTTGGGAAAGGCTTTTTGAAAGGGGGCCATTTGGTTGTTTGGGTTATAGAGACTTTGAGAGGCAATTGAATAAAGGAAAAAAAAAGAATAAAAGGAAAAGAAATGGAAATAAAGGAAAGAAATTGATCGTAGGAGAAGAGATGGGCAAAGTTATGGAATTTTATGGATTAGGTGAGTATTTGGCCGCAGTACAATTTTAATGGACAACTAAGGCTTTGGCACTGTTCATTTAGAATCCATGAAACAGGAAATCTTGTCCCCCCTTTTCCACTGTTACTTTTTCTAGTGTTTGATTTGATGCTTTCTTTGTAAACATATAAGCGGTTGTGTTTTAATTTCACCACCTAAATTCGAAGGTTGTTACCAACACTTAGCGAGCATTTACCGTGAGTATTTTTACCCTATTAAGTGAACCGATATTGATATCATTAAGCTTAAATTATAGAGAAATTTTCAAAAATAGGCAGCCCACTACCCAAAATTACAAATAAGGGGTCATATTATTTTTTTTATGCATAACACTCATCCCTAAAATTACAAATTTTAGCACTTCTTCGTAAAAAACACTCTAGCAACCAAATCTCCCCCTCCCAACCACTAAGAGCCGTCGGTAGATCCTCCCCTGCCGTGGTGTCGTTACTTTTTTGTATTTAAATGAATTTATGTTGTTTATTGCGTCTAAATCATTGCTTTGGACAAGTTTATATACACAAATCTCCCCCCAAAAAATAAATTATACATGAATATACATAAATAAATGCTTAGCAATGAGAGGAATACAAAAATATACACAAGAAAAGTAAAAATTCATATGAACATCTTTAATATACAGATTTATTCACTCTAATATATATACTTATACAAATTTATACAATTTTATGCACATGTATAAATTTGTATAAAATTATATAAACTTGTATAAACTTGCGGCAGACTGTTATCTCGCAAAAGGGGTGACATTTCGGGTAAGATTCGAAAATACGGGTTATTTTTGGTAATTTTCGTCTTTTGCTTGTCTTTTAGTGTAATTATCCATAAATTATAACTAGTACGACAATATCGTAATTCAATATTGTTATCATAATAAAGTATATCAAAGTCGCAGAAAATAATGGCGTACGTTGACAATAAACAAATACGGAGTATATATAGTCATTGAGCATCTAATAAGAATATATAATGTACAAAGTATATAGGTCTCTACGGATTGAGTAGACAACTTACCTCAACAATAAGAAGGAATGAAGGATCAGCAACTCATGTATCCGCGGTGATGCTGGTTTACAATTTGCATAAAGTAATAAATGATGAGCAACAATGACCTAATAATCATCATCGACCTGTCCTTAACAGGCCGCGATTAGTCTCTATACAACAATGAAATACAGATACATGTTGTTCAGGCTACGTCATATCGAATTATAAAAATGAGCATACCATGTGAATTTTTACTATATTTTATAAAGTTTTTTTAATTTTCCTGGCCCTCATTAGCCGGCCCTCCGTCCGGGTCGTCACAATCGCTCCTCCTTAGGGACCCAGCGTCATCACCTGAGGTTTGCCCCACCATCGTATCGAGTATCGGCTCTGATACTATATTTTTCTAGACCCGCACATATTTGTCATTCTAAATACGCCACATCGAGCCCTAAAAATGCACGTACCATAGAACTTGTGTTATGTTTTATAATATATATTTTACTTTCCTCTAACATTCTGATGTTCGTTTCGCCTAAAATCATATGTGCACCATATCTTTATAAGCATGACAACTTATAAACCTTTTGATTTACTACTCCTATTTCTAGACTGGATGTCGAACTACTTCCAAAACAACAAAAATAATTATCTTAAAGATTTTACGTGAAGAAATATGTGATGAAAGAATAACAAGAGAAAAATCAAATTTAAAAATATTAAGTTAAAGTATATTTGATTTTTTTAAATAATGGAGAGGGCCAAATTTACACTTGACTTTGTACGGGACCTTAGCTCCGATAAGGGCAGGTGCATTAGTAACCGGAGAAGATTGGGCGAAAAGACCCTCTCAAGTCTTAAACAAAAGTCGCACGCGCGTTTAACTTTTAAATGGGGGCCAGATTAAACTAAACAAAACTTTGGGGGAACAATTAAAAACTTTTGGGGCTGAATTAACAACCCCAAAAGTTTTAATCAAAAAGGTGGGAACTGACTGATCAGTTCCCGTCATTCCAAACATGGAACACCACCCCACTCTTCTCTTACACACTTCTCAAGTATTCTACTCAACCTTTTGAGCATTATTGTCTCTGGCCATCTACATCGTTCCGGTAACATCTAAAGGTAACTTTTGAACTACATTGATGTTTATCAAGTGAATCGGGGTTTAGTTTTTGCTATTTTTCTATTTTGATAAAGCTAGGATTTTTATGTCATTTTACTAGTTCTGGACTGAAATTCTCGTGAAAATCTTTGTTGTTGTTGTTGATTATTTCGTCAAATAGTGCTATGTTCTTGTACAAATAGTGAAGCTTTTGCATGTTTATGTTATTAGAATGTTAAGACCATACTCGTTCGCTATGTCAAACATCTTGAGGTAGTGCTCTGAATGTGTGATAGGATATTTGAGGTTGCTGATGCATTTTAGTTGATTTTTTTAAAAGAAATTAGGATTTTATAAAATAAATATGCTACAGGTTTAAAATTTTATTTTTAAAGTTTATATTGAAAAAATGTTGCTTTGTACTTGCTTCGAAGATAAAACTGTGTTATGTTTGACACACTTTATTTGATATTTTGGAACATTTTGAGACAGTGCTCAGAACGTGTGCTCCAAGAGTCTATTATTTTTGAAGTTTATAATTCAAATTGATCATCATACTGATGTTCTAATAATGTAAACGTGATGTTCAGTGTAATGCAAAACAATATTCAAACTTATGAAGAGGTGGATGTGAATAGGCACATACACAACTGCCTAGGAATAGGCACCCCCTGTAACGGTCACATATGCAACCGAAAAGCCACCAAGTTTATCCTATATATATGTGCCCAAACAAAATTTGAAGCAAACAACACAAACCAACACTAAACCAACCAAGCACATCTGCATCAACCAACAACAACAACAACAAAAAAAAAAAAAAGATGCCTCGCAGAGGGAGACACCCAAGGGCACCAGAACATGATCGTAGAGTGCCAAGGACCACTGAAATCGAGCATCTCCGTGAAGATATTGCATCCTTGAACGCATATGTGGATCAGTTTCCAGTATATATTAGAAATATGGAGGATCAAGTGACGCATTTAAGGACTAGGTTCGAAGAATTCCATGAGGATTATAAGAGAGATATGAATCTTATCCAGCGTATGCTCAGTGGTATTCAAGTTAAACTCAAGATTGACCTCCAGAACTACCCTTCACTACCATGTCCTCCAGCGGCATACATGTGAAATGAAAAAATAATGTTGTTTGAAAATCTCCTTTTAAGTCTAGTCATTTAATTTTCTGTTTGTTTTTAATGTCGTGTTTTGAAATATTATCCTTTAATTTTTTATTCAATTTATGCATGTTTTGAATATTTATGAAGTTGTATGAAATTTTTTGATATGATGTGAATTAAGTTATTGTTATGGTATGTAATATTTGAATGTGTAACTCAATGTTCCGAAAATTAAACATGACGTTCCAATAGTCTATTATTTTTTAAAGTTTATAATTCAAATTGATCATTATACAGATATTCTAACCTTGTAACGTGATGTTCAATGTATTGTATAACAATATTCATAATTTTCCATAGATACCATCAAATATCCATAAAGTTAAACCATAAATATCTTTAAAAAAATATTTGAACGTGTAACTTAATTTTTCGAGTTACTAATGCCGTTCCAATAGTCAATTATTTTTGAAGTTTATAATTCAACTTTGAAGCAAACGACGAGTATTCACCTGAAAATATGAAAAATACATATAACGGCTAGTGGATACAATACAATTAACAGCTACAACGTTTCAGTTACCTCATTTTACTCCTATAAATACTCAATCAAACCATTGCAAAAACTACAATAACTATCCTCTTCAATCAAAAATCAATATAACAAAATGGCTCGTCGACCTTCCACTTCAAGAGTAGCAACCACTACAAGAACATGAGCAACCAATACAAGAGCAACCACGGGAAGAGGAGCATCCATTATAAGAACAGGAGCAACCAATATAAGAGCAACCACGGGAAGATGAGCATCCACGCCAAGAGGAGCAGCCACGCCAAGAGGAGCAGCCACGCCAAGAGGAGAAACCACAGCAAAAGGAGCAGCCACTACAAGAGGAGCAAGAACAATTCGACCATCCACGTCAAGGCAAAACATTGTTGCAACACCAGATTCATCACAACAAGAACGAGCTAATGATATTTTGGAACAACTTCGGGTTGAAGTTTGGGCTTGGAAGTTCATATTTGAGGACTTCTTCCATGACTACAAAAGGAACGTCAAAAATATGAAGAAAGAAGTAAGGAGGATAAAGAACATGCTCTAGATAGCAACCTTGAAAAACAAGGGCCTGCATTACCTTGAATGTTTATGCTTATTTAGGGTTTATGTTGGATGTTTATATGACTGTTTATTAAGTAATTTCTTTATTTGAATGCTAATATAATTAGCATACTTTTGTAAAGCGCTGAATCTCTGAACAATCAAGAATATTTTTGCCTGGTTCTTGATTATCAATGTATAAATGTTAGTGTCTGGAACATCTATTGTTATTTACTATTTATTGAACATCAAATATCCAAGTTTGAACATCAAATATCCATTAAGTTAAACCATAAATATCTTTAAAAAAATATTTGAACATGTAACTTAATGTTCCAAAAATTACTAGTATTGTTCCAAGAATCTATTGTTTTTGAAGTTTATAATTCAAATTGATCATCATACAGATGTTCTAATAATGTAAACGTAATGTTCAGTGTAATGCAAAATTATATTCATTATTTTTCATAGATATCATCAAAAAAAGAAAAAAAGAAAAAATAAAATAAAAGAGCAATAATCAAATATTTGACAGTTGTGGGTAAGTTCACGTGTTTTTGCCCACATGGCCTTCCGTCTGTTTAACAGTTGAGATTTTTTTAAAAGTTTGTAAAATTATCCAATATAACATCAGAAACTATGTTTGACACGTACAAAACTATGTTTTAATATCTCTAAAAAATTTATCCACAGTATTTGAGTTAATGCATCCATAACAAACACCAAAAGACATGCTTGGAACATGTAAAATTGATTTGTTTAAGATTGTGTGCATGACTTTCTAACAAAAATGTATGTATTTATTGATAAATTTTAAAACCGTCAGTTTTTAAAATTTTCTAATATTAATGCAAAAACATCTACATTACGTTCCGAATATGAAATTAGATGTTCAATTCATAATAGGTGCCTAATTTAATATGTGATGTTTAAATCTTGAATATGATTGTAAAAAGAAACTATAGAACATGACTAGATTAATAAGGCTTTATATTTATGGTTAAGTCATCATAATATAAATTAGTGACTTAGTTAAAACAACATATAATGAACACAACACTTTAGTAATCACTTTCAATAGATATAAATGAGTAGTCACTCTAATAGACATAAATGAGTAACCACTTTCAATAGACATATAAATGAGTAATTACTTTCAATACACATAAATGATGCATCACTATTAAGACCTTGGATTTGTATGATTCAAAATCTTGTGGTAGAATCACTAAGAATGTGTCTAATTTGTGATTGAAAGTGTATATTTTGTTCAAATCGATTAGGATTGTGTCTAAGTAGTGGATAGAACGTCCAATCTATGGTACAATTCGTTAGAATATACATCTTAATGATTAGAAGTGTTAATTGAAGTAGAATCACACTTAAATTACTATGAAAATAACTTAATACATACATTTTCGTATAATTAAACACATATATTTGGTTTTACTTACACATAGCATGTCTTGGAATCTTAATAAACTACTAAGCCATTGTTTAATAAGTTCAAATGATCCTTATCTTAGTGTTTCTCAACTAATCCTTGATGGGGCAGTCAGAATATCGTCATGGTAATACGAAACATTGTAAACCCGTTCCGGAACACACCAAACACGGTCCAGAACATGCTATTTGATGTTCTTAAATTGTTCGACATTTTTGCAGTTTGGGGTTAGGGCTTAGAGTTCAGGGTTAGGGTTAGGGTTGGAACACCAATTCTAATATTCCGACCGGAATAAAAGCACGTATTCTTAAGAGGAAACACGCTTCATTTTGAACGAACAACTTAATAGATAGCTATGTTTGACATGTATAAAAGAACGTTCTAATATGTGTAAAAAATGTATCCAATATATTTGAGTTAATGCATCCATAACAAACACCAAAAGACATGTTTGGAACATGTAAAAGTCGTTCACTATTCATATGTAATGGAAATATGATCAAGTTAACATATAATCTGATAGTTTTCATTTATAATTAAAGAAACAAAATAAAATAACCACAATTAGACTGCTTAAACTAAAGTACTAGATATAATGCTTCATAATATATAATAGAAAAATATATATAAATAATTGTCAGCATTGAGAGAATTTGGAGGAGCTTCAAACTGCTCCGGATTCATCTCTTGTTGGAGAAGGAGTGCAGTAAGCATTCTTTAATACGCTGCATGCACTGAATGAACTTATACTCCAGATATCAGTAGACAAGCGGTCCATATTATGGTTGATTGCAGTAATGTCAGTTTGTATACCAACAATGTCCCAGCGTATGTTTCCATAATTTTCGTTATGGTTTGGTTGCGCTGGGGCATAGTGGCCATTAGCAACTACTCTATTTTGGTGGTTTCTATTTGTTTTTATGGTTTGTGAAGAAATTTTGATAATGCAAGGAAGAGGATAATTGATTTGTTTAAGATTGTGTGTATGGCTTTCTAACAAAATGTATGTTTATAGATAAATTTTGCAACCGTCAGTATTTGAAATTTTCTAATATTTATATATATGCTATATTTGAGTTAATGCATCCATAAAAAAATACTAAAAGACATGCTTGGAACATGTAAAAGACGTTCACTATTCTCTAGATAATGTATCTGAATTATAAATTAATTTTTTTAATGCATTCATATTAGAAAGGTGTTGATGCTTTCACCGCGGCATACTTGCCTGACAAATGAGTCCCATCAATAGCTAGGACTTTCCTCATATACACAAAACCTATAATCCAAAATCCATAAGATATAAAAAAATACTTAAATCTCCCACAACTATCAACCTTCAAATCTGTCTTGCTTCCAATATTTTAGGTCCTTACCATATAATGGTATGCCTCCAAAATTGCATAACTGTGTTCATGTGTCCCTCTTGCTATTGCCTTTGCAATCTCACATCCCTTCAAACTTTTCTAATAATTAATGTTGCATTCTAATTCCCCTCAATGTATCTATCTTTCATGTATTCACCAACAACATCAGCTGTGGCATGTGTATGATGGCTTTGCAGGTGCTGCACACCACACGTGTGCTCACCATTATAGGTTGTGATATAAAACATATCACTACTATCATACATTAATGCTCGAAGCCACCACTTGAAATTTGCATCAACACATCGGGCATAAAACAACAATTTTGTATTCTTCACTGCTTTGAAAGAAAAAGGCTTCCTCACTGCAACCAGCCTCAACTTGATAAGATTCATATCTCGAAAAATAGATCCGAATATATTACAGGATGTTTAAGAGCACCAGCATACAAATGTGGAACATCTATTCTATAGTTCCGAACATCTATAAAATGTTCCAACTTGATGAATAGCTTTTACTGAACATGCTGTTAGATGTTTTGGGCATCTAATATTATGTTCCATAACTCTGATTAGCATAATTGAAACATCGAAATGACTGTTCCGAGCATCTCACACAATGTTTTATAATTCTGACTAGATCGTACAAGCATTTTAGAACATTCTATAGGATGTTTCAATCGTGAATTTAAGATGTTTCAAAACAACAACATACTGTTTAATAATATGGGTTTTTACGAAAAATAGAATAGTTGAGATGAAGAAGACGAAGGTTTACACTTACAGGAGTTATGGGATCTGTCAAGCTTTCCAATTTGAAGAACTGCCCAACCACTAAACGTTATTCAAATAATTTCAACGTCAAGCTTTCCAATTTACAGCTCTACCAATCAGTAAACTTTATTCAAAGAATTTCAAATTACTTTCCCCAAATTATTTTTTCATTTACAGTAAATAATACCTAATAAACCGATAAGAGATTGAAGAAAGAAGATGCACAACAGCTATGGTGTTTTGGGTTTGCGAAGGAGAAGAAAGAAGAGAGGAGAGAGAAAAGAGGAAAAAAAGGCGAGAAATATCTTTCCCTAATTTGGCAAAAAATCTCATTCATATAATGAGGACCTAAGTGTACGAACTAAAACTTTAGGGTGAAAGAAAGTTGTGTTTAAGTCCCATAATCAATTGTGTCCCTTCTACCACATTAATTAAGACTTTGTTCCTTTTACCAACTTAAAGTGTTGAATATCCCTTTTAACCAAAGAATCCTACTAACCGTTGCCAATAGCGAGGACAAATTTATCCCTAAACTTAAATTAGGATAAATTTAACTCCACGGTACATGATTATATTTGACCCTAATCTGTTCATAAATTAATAGAGAAATTAGCCACATTATAATATTTAATTCATAGACTATATCCAACTTCAAAACATTTGAGATTTTTAAATTCATTAAACTATACAAACATTAACTTTTGATATAGTATTTTCTTTCCTTTCAAATATATATTTTAACATCTTTTATTACTTGTGATATTGCTCCTCTTATTTAATTTACATGGCAATATTCGACTTGACCTGAAATTTAATATATAAAACAAAAGAGTTTTAATAGTATATGCGGTCTTAAATCTGTTGTGACATTTTTATGTCTATAAAAGTTATTTATTTACATGTACAATGAGAAACATAAAATTAATTTATTTTCAGTTAATGTGTCATCCATTTGAGCGGACTAATAAATAAAGAGATAATAGCTTAAAACCCCCCTAAACTATCACTTTTTTCCTAGTTTCACACCTAAACTATCGTCAGTTCACAGTACCCCCTGAACAATGAATTTTGCCTATCACTACCCCCCGGCGTGACAGATGGCATAGGGGGTGTTTCCACCCTTGAAAAAGCGCGTGAGCCTCTTAAAAAGGCTGACACTTGGGACAACCAATGGCTAGTTTAGCCATAAACTCACATCTTCTTATTTTTTTTTTTACCATTTTCTCTTATTTTTTGTTTTATCTTTAAATATTAACATTCCTTTTTCTTCTTCCACTCCCCCAACACTACTATCTCAAATATTTTCTTCTTTGGATTTATTTTTTTTGGCCGAATTTTTCTAGTATCTTTCTTGTTTGTCTTCTTCCACAAAAGCTCTAATTCAAAACCCTAATTAAACAAAGAGTATACCTAAATTGATATACAAATTATATAATTAATTGATGTAACTAATCATACAAAGATTAAAAAGAAATGGAGAAGAATTTTTCACTCACCTTGTTGGAAGTGTGTTACTTTGGTTCATTTGGAAAATGAGATAAAATGGACGTCCCCCAACCTTTTGACCTTTTGTGTTTTGTTTAATTATTTTCTTGTTAATTTATTTTTTTAATTGTGTTTTTATTTAAGTTGTAAAAATAACATATTATTTTTTATATAAAATGACATGTGTATGCCAGTTGGCAAATATTTCAGCTTTTTTGGAGCGTGCAAACACGCACATAGATATATTTACGCCGGGGGTAGTGATAGGCAAAACTCATTGTTCAGGGGTACTGTGAACTGACGATAGTTTAGGTGTGAAATTAGGAAAAAAGTGATAGTTTAGGGGGGGTTTTAAGCTATTATCTCATAAATAAATAATAGGAGTATCACATAAAATGAAATATATAAAATCAAATCAACATCTTAATCCATAATTAGAATAAATTTTTTTTGCTGAAACATATAAATTGTGTCAATGGGTCTTATCATGAAACCAGAATTTTACGGTGCTCAATAGTAGATAGGTTTCTCTTAAATTTTTAGAAGAAGTTAATAATGTGCAGAGCTAAAGAGAGAGAAGCGAAAGAATAGAGTTATGGGAGAAAGTCACAGGTCAAGGGCAAGAAAAGATGAACGTACTGATTTAGTAGTGATTTTGATGCACAGATGAAAAGGACAGATATTTTGTTTATTTGCTGTTTTCTGCAGAGATTTACAGTGTAGACTGCTAGAGTCTCCTTTTATTTAGGAATTGGTTGGACTTGGAACACAGTGTTATATATACGTACGTACTTATTTATTGAGCGTACGTGTGGGTGGGAAGTTTTGTTTTGTTGCAATAGAAAGGGGGAGATATATTTTCCTTTTGTTTTTGGTTAGATCTCATTTGATTCGACTAATATCCTTAGAAAAAACTAGCATGCTTAGATTAATCGACTTGTATCATCATACCAACAACTTTGAGTTTCTAGGAATGCTTGTTGGGTTAGACCTTTGCGACACTATGAAGTGTGATGAATAAAAACTTGTAAGTTCTTTTTCACTGATAAACAACTTCTAAAATTTAACACACATATAATATTTTTTTTATACAATATATATATATATCGTCTTTTAATATATGTTGATTCTTTTCTTAAGCTTAAGTAGTAAATATTCAATATACATCTTTTATTATCAAGAAATGCGGTGTTTCAACTTTCGAATTATATTCGTGAATAATATATCCTTCCTTTAATTTATCATCTTCACTTGTATAGTAAGTGGCAAATATGACTCCAAGCATGACTCAACTTGTGATATACATAGTAAACCACCACATCATCTTTTCTACTATCTTTACCTTTTAATCAAAGTCTCCCAATATGTAAACATAAATAACTTTTTCAACCTTAGAATCATTGAAATTTGTTAGTAGCATCATCTAAGGTTATAATAAGGTAGTAAATATATATCTCTCCGTTCTTAACAAATAAATTTAATTAGGTTCCAGCACCAAGGATGAACCCATATTAATAAGGCGCACTTTACTTCCTAAAGTTGGGACTTTCCACCACAAAGACCTATTAACCAGCTCCAAAATGGTACAGATATCGGGTGGACTTTATTGAATCCGGTCCTATTTTGAGGGATATGCTGCAAAACAAGGTCAAGTGAATAATCTTTCATTTTTAGGGAGCGTGGAGAGGGGCGGAGGGGTGGGGGGGGGGGGGGTCTATCATTTATAGGCGCCACACAATATTAAATTGGAGTTGAGTACTATAGTATT
The DNA here is from genome assembly GCA_037355625.1 of Petunia x hybrida. NCBI lineage: Eukaryota > Viridiplantae > Streptophyta > Magnoliopsida > Solanales > Solanaceae > Petunia > Petunia x hybrida. The sequence continues at coordinate 2,031,914 of JBBBVM010001100.1, read as the reverse complement.
ATTGCTTTGTGGAAATGAGACTCTTAGGTACAAGAAAATACTGTCCCTTTGAATGACTTGAACTTTTTTCTGATGGATCAATCGAAGTTTTCAAACTCGGTCCCACTGATTTGAATCTCCATTTGATTATTATGGGTCCAGTTAATTTCCACATAAATAACTCTCAATATATTATATTAGTAATAAGTTACTTAACACTAACATAATCTAGCCACAATATTTATATTTAAAATTTGATTCATAATTGAAATATGACATATAGTTAGATATTCTTTATATTATAACTTCTATGCACATATACACACATATATTTGTCTTATATTTTTAAATATTTATATCATCAAATTATATTTGATAAATATGCTAGGAAAAGAAAAAAAAGACAAAATATAGTTATAAAAAGTGGATAAGGGTTGAGAATGGTTATGTGGGAGTAACAATTCCAAAAATGAAAGGAGAATTTACCATTATTAAGCTAGCGTTTGGATATAGATTTGGCTAAAACTTTAAAAAAAAAGTTTTTTAAGTTGTGTTAAAAAATAGTTTTGAAAATTTAAAATTGTTTTTGGCCATGCAATTTACTTGAAGAAAAATTTAAGTTTTGTGAGGGGAAGAAATAATTTCACGGCCAATTTTTGGAACTTGAAAACTTATCTTCAAAATTTTCTCAAAAATTAGTCAAATTCCATGGACAAACATTGTCTTCAAATAATATTTGAAGAAAAGCACTCCAAATATTATGTCCAAACGGGAGCTAAAACTGGGGTAAATTACAAAGTACCCCTACGTACTCCCTCGTCTAAACAAAGGGGTCGTTTGGTTGGTGGGATTAGGATTATGATGTCGGGATAAAAATTGGGATTAGATTTATCCCGTATTTGGTTACCGGTATAAGCTAAATTGGGATAAAACTTATGCCATAATTATGGAATTATCTTATCCCATATAGAGAGTGGGATAAGTTATCCCAAGTCTTATCCCTATTTTAATCCCAAGATAGCTTTTATCCCAAAATTATGGGTTATCCCACTTTTAAAAATCCCGCGAACCAAACGACCCCTAATGGTAGTAAAAAAGGTGTTCTTTTAAAATAAGTACTAGAGTATAATAATAGGAACATTGATGTGAAAATAATAATAATAATAATAATAATAATAATAATAATAATAATAATAATAATAATAATTTGACTAATAGGAAGAAAAATAGAGGAGAATGTGCGGATTGTAAGGTTATTCCGAGCGAGAATCTTGTATCCCAACATAAGCTTTTGGTTATGGATCTAGAGATGCAATGGAGAAAAAAGAAGAGGGATGTCAGTGATCGACCTAGAACTAAGTAGAGGGCCTTGAACAGTGCAAAGATTCACGAGTTGGGGGAGAAGCTGGTAATATTGGGGGGCTTGGGAGAGTAGGGAAGACGCGAACAATAGGTGGACTATGACAACTAATTATATACAGGGAGCAGCTAGAGAGCTGCTACGGGTCTCGAAGGGTAACCTTAGTAGATTCAGATTGGATTGGTGGTTGAATGAAGAGGTCCAAGGAAAAATGGAGGCCAAGAAGGTGGCCTACATGAAGTTAGTGGAAGGAAAGGATGGGGAAGAAAAGAGGTCAGATAGGGAGATATACAAGACTGCGAAGAAGGAAGCGAAGTTAGCGGTTACAAACGCTAAAACGGTAGCTTTCGAACGCTTGTAAAAAAAATTAGCGGACAAAGGTAGAGAAAAGAAGCTATATAGGCTCGCCAAGGCAGGGAGAGGCGGTCACGTAATCTTGACCAAGTGAAGTGCATTAAAGATGATGATGGCACTGTATTGGTAGAAGAGACACACATTAAATGGAGATGGAGGAAGTATTTCCATAAACTCTTGAATGAAGAGGGGGACAAGAGTATTGTGCAGGGCCATTTAGAGCATCCCGAGAGGTATCGTGATTTTATTTACTGCAGGTTTATAGAATTTGGAGAGATTAAAGAGGCTCTCCGTAAGAGGAGAGGAGAAAAGTAACCGGGCCTTACGAGATCCCTGTAGAACTTTGGAAGATTGTAGGAAGCAGGTATAGAGTGACTAACTGGATTGTTCGAGGTCATCCTTCGGATTGCTAGAATGCCAGAAGAGCGGAGGTGGAGTACTATGGTCCCGTTGTACAAAAACAACGGTAATATTCAGCATTACAACAACTATAGGGGTATTAAACTTCTAAGTCATACTATGAAAGTTTGGGATAATGTAGTTGAGAAGAGGGTGAGGAGGGATATCACTATCTCTGAGAACCAATTCGGGCTGGGCGATCTACTACTGAAGCCATTCATCTTCTGAGCAGGTTGATTGAGCAGTATAGATATAAGAAAAAGGACTTATATATGGTGTATATTGACCTAGATAAGGCTTATGACAAAGTTCCGAGGGAAGTTTTTTGGAGATGCTTGGAAGCTAAATGTGTACATGTGACATACATTAGAGCAATTAAAGACATGTACGATGGAGCCAAGACCTGAGTGACAACATTAGGAGGTGACTCGGATCACTTCCCAGTCGAGATGGGATTGCATCAGGGGTCAGCGCTTAGTCCTTTTTTGTTTGCTCTAATGATGGATGAATTAATATGACGTATTCAAGAGGAGGTACCACGGTGCATGTTATTTGCAGATGATATTGTTTTGATTAACGAGACATGCAGTGGAGTTAATACTAAGTTAGAAGTTGGCGACAGACTCTAGAGTCTAAAAGATTTAGACTGAGCAGGATGAAATAGAGTACATGGAGTGTAAGTTCAGTGATGTATCTCATGAGTCTGAGGTGGAAGTGACGCTCCATGGACAAGTCATCCCCAAGAAGGGAAGTTTCAAGTATCTTGGCTCAATCATCCAAGGTAATGTGGAAATCGACAAAGATGTCACCCATCGGATAGAGGCAGGGTTGGCCCGTCTGTGGATGAAGTGGAAGCTCGCTTCCGGAATCCTATGCGATAAGAAAGTGCCACCTAGACTTGAAGGTAAGTTCTATAGAGTGGCCGTTAGACCAACATTGTTGTACGGGGTGGAGTGTTGCCCCGTCAAGAACACGCATATTCAGAGGATGAGCGTAGCAGAGATGAGGATGCTAAGATGGATATGTGGACATACTAGGATGAATAAGATTAATAATGTGGTCATTCGTGACAAGGTGGGAGTGGCATCAGTGGTGGATAAGATGCGTGAAGCAAGACTGCGATAGTTCGGACACGTGAAGAGGAGGAGCACAGATGCCCCAGTGAGGAGCTGGAGGGATTGGTAGTGCTGCGTATACGAAGAGGCAGAGTTAGACCGAAGAAGAATTGGGTCGAGAATTAAGGTAGAAGATTAGATTGTAGTCGAGAGATATCTATTATATTGGCTTTAGGGTAATTCATATATATTTGCTATTCATATCTTATTCTTTATTTATATTGCTTTCATATTTTCTGTTCACTTAGGTTATCTTCAGTTTTTATGTCACTATCTATTTTATTATTGTGTTTTCATCTTATTGTCTCTTTTTCCATATATTTACAAAATTATTTTTTTCTAGCCGAGGGTCTACCGGAAACACCATCTCTATTTTGGTGGTGGTAAAGTCTGTTTATATCTCATCCTCCCATACCCTAGTTAGTCAAAGTAGATGGAAAATTTCACTGAACTAGAGGGATGGTATAAGTAATTCACCATTAAATTTCTCATTAATTGGTTCTCGTCGTTGCCTGGCTCTAAAGCTTAAAATCAAATACTAGCTGTTATAGGAAATTATAGCCATGTGAGTCAACTCTTAAGCGTACGTTACAATGATATGGGACGAAAGATCACATCCTTTCCTAGTTATTATAGTCAAACGATGCACTAAGTTATCCAAAATTATATTTTCATATGCAACTTGCAAATAATATATTACTTATGTAGAATTTGTACTGAGCTTATTTTAGTGATCGACTGGACCCCTACAAAGGAAGGTTCAAACCGAACCGTAATATCTAAACAATTCAATTAAAAAAATTGAATATATTTAATTTGATTTGATTTGGTATTAAGCAAGAAAAATGGTTCCAACCCGATACATAAATATACCTATTTTATGTATGTTTTCAAACTATTATGTATGGTTTTCTTTGAAAAACAAGTATAGTAAAATATTTATAATTATCCTCTCAAGAGAATTATTTAAAATTTATTTTATGTACTTTAAATAATAATTTATTCTAGTGTGCATGGTAAATTTCATCAAGTGTTGATTAAATAATGTTTCAAGATCTGGGAAGTACTCTTATATCTTCATCAATTTTTAGATAGACTTTATTCGTTATCTTTCAAAATTAAATAAAACCAACATATCAATTTTTGGGTTTCATATTGATCTTTGTTTAATTTATTTAAGTCTTGAGCTTGAAGTACATGAATGAAAAATTATTGATAGATTAAAAGAAATAATTACCAGGTCTTGCAGTAAAAATCTCACATAAGGAAACTGTTGTATATCATATGTTCATCAATTTATATTATTGTTATTAAACATAAATTAATTTATCAAAAATTATTTCGTAACTCTAACAAATAGAAATTAATTTATATTCATATGAAAAAGAAACCGCTGAAAAGATTGACCAAATTTCCAAATCGAACCGACCAAACCGATATAGTTTGTTTGAAATTGATTTTGATTAAAACCGAACCAAACCAACTTATAAACACTCATCAATGTTATAGAATAATAGGAGAAAAATCCCAATATCGATTTCATTGATGAAACAATTAGAAGGAAAAATGGGAAAAATGTAGGGGCGGGCCGAAATTTTTTTTTAAGAAAAAAAATCATCTAGCACTAAATCGAATTAATTCAGTTTTTCTGTTGATAATCAGTACGCGGTATAATTATATTTTGTACTTCGTTCGAAATTTGTTTATCCCAAACTTCATCCCTTATGGTGGGGTTGAAACATCATACCCGCCTTCCTATTCCCCTCGCCTACCCATAGGGACGGCTCGACCTTTTGCAACCTAAAATTAAATTTTAACGAGAGGCCTTGACCTTTTATATATATATATATATATATATATATATATATATATATGTTTCTTGCTTTTTGAGATGCAAATTAAAGTTATTATCAATTTTTATAATCAATTTGTTCTAATGCGTCTTTCTCAATTGATAATATAAGAAATCCATTTAATATCTCTTGAGATATTCTTGATCTTAGATAAGATTTTATCAATTTTATGTAGCTTCACACGTATTGTACCTTTTCATTTCAGAGAATATTTTTTTAACTTGCATACTACCTCCATCTCATTATAAGTGTCTATTTCACCTTTTTACGTCCATTAAGAAAATATTAGATATAATTTATATTTTACAAAATTATTCTTATTTACTATTCTCAAATATCAAACTTAAGTACAACTATTCATTTTTTTTACTTCTTTATTGCATGGGTAATATCGGAAAAGAATAATCAAATTTATATTGATTTTATTAAGTGACACTTATTTTGGGACTAACTAAAAAGAAAAAAATGGATACATATTAAAGGACATAGTAGTATAACCAATTAGGTGTTAAAAAATGGGGACCCCACAAATGTGGGACCTAAAACAGCAGCTTTACTTGATTTATGATAGGTTTGCCCCTGCCCGCCCCCTTAAAAAATATCTTCTTTAGCCGAGGATCTATCGAAGATAGACTCTCCATCTTGGTAGGGATACGGTCTGCATACATCTTACCCTCATCAATCTTTACTTGTGGAATATTACTAGGTATGTTGTTGTTGTTGCTGCCCACCTATATGTATTGAAAAAATTAAAAGTAACAGTAAAGGGCGCCCATGGTTTGGTATAGGGTAAGATGTTCCTTATGATTTCAGAGATCAATCAAGGGAAAAAAACACCAGGTAAACATTAGGTAGAGATTTTGTCAAATTCTATACATAATTATTAATTATCTCTCTATATAAATATATAGAACATTTGTTACCTTTTTCTAGCCAATTTTTTAATAATTTTATTTTATTTTAAAGGGATAACACTCCCTTATTTTAGGAAAACGAATGCCTATTTTATAGGAACCACTATACATTCCGTTATCTGCAATAATTTCAAAAGAATTTCAATCTATTTGGTTACCTTTTCCCTGTTATGTTTTATCTCTTCTTCTAATCTAACATATCCTTAGGCTTGTATTCACTTATCGCTAATGTATACATAAATTATTCACAAATTATTATTTTTGGTATATAGTTATTATGCATGTATAAGTATTGTTGATTCAAATGGTATTGATTCTAAAATATTTTCTTTTATTCATATAGTATAGTATTAGTTATAAACAATTAGCATATATTTACATATTTATGCATTTTGTATACATAATATTCACTAGCATATCTTTTCTTATTTACACTGACATATTATTTTTTATTTATGCATTTTGTATACATATAGTATTCTCATGTGTTATGTAGGATGTTTTTGTATTCATATATTAATCACTAGCACATCTTTTTCTTATTTATGCATTTTGTATTCATATAGTATTCCCATCTGTTATGCGGTGTGCAATTTGTATCCATATAGTATTCACATGTGTTATGCAATATGCAATTTGTATCCATATAGTATTCACTAGCAAATATTTTCGATTTATACATTTTGTATCCATACAATATTCACATGTGTTAGCCATATGAATTCAAATATTTTTAAGCTTTTTATGTAAGAATTTTTATATTTGGACAAGTAATAAGTTTGTATGTTACTTATTAATACAATATGACCAATTTTTGTATTATGTATCCATATTGTATCCCTATTAGGTCACTATTAAAGATTGAAGAACTATCAGTTTTGGATATGAATTTATTTTGGATAATTAATAGGAATGTTTGCTAAAAAAGGGCATCAAATCACGTTACAACTATTGTATTCCTTGATTTTAGATAACTTGGGCAGGAATTTTTTTATTTTTTATTTTTCTAGCTTTATCATGGCTATAATTTTTTAGGTCTAACTGAATGTAAGCTACATTAGTGGAATGGTTATTTATATTAGATCAATTTGCCTTACTTGTTTGGGCTCGGTTTTACGCAAGACTTGACAAGATTATTTGCACCCAGTAGAATTTTTTGGCGCCATTCTAACATTTTCATACCCTATAAAGAATTATTTAATTTTTAGTCCCAATTGTCCTATTATCAGATTCTTCTGCCAGGATTTTTGGCTATGTATCAAACTTAAAAGTAAAGTGTGTTCTTATAGGGGCCAAAAATATGTGATAGGTTCCAAAATGTACTATTTATGTAAATTACCAAAAACTTCGTATGGAACTTCAGGCCAGTAAGGGATGTAAGTAAAACCCATTACTGGGCATTATATAGACTTGGAACTTTAGGGCTTTATCCATTTCAAAGCCATGGAGCCTCGTCATTTCACAGAAGCTCAAAGAGAAACACCTCAATTTTGCTCTAAGTGAACATTATCAACCAATTAATAATTTTTTGGATGAAGGATCGAAATTGCCACTAGATTATCATAATAGACTTAGTTATGCCTCTCGTTAAAAAACATTGTGCTAAGATGTCATTACGTAATATTTTGGGCTTAAAATTGTCATTATTTGTGTCTTGGCTCAAAAAGCCGTTATTTCTGTTGCGCGGCGCCCTTTTGATGCCTTGATGCATGTCGTGTCTCTGCACCACAGGCGGGCCATACGAATGTCAGTCGCTCGGTCGAGTATCGGTCGTGTGCTGAACGAGTGTCAGTCGTGCACTGGACGAGTGCCAGTCGTGCGCTGGATGAGTTTCAGCCGCGTGCTTGAGGTGAAGCATTTACCATGCATTAGACGAGTATGGGAATGGGATGAAACTTCATGGAGGTGTGAAGGAAGTCAAGAGGAATCTCTAGGAACAAATGACACCTCATTTGGAGATGGAAGTTGAAAGTTAAGCCCTTGTATGATTCTCTGTATAAAAGATGTCAACTATTGAGACATGGGTTTTTTTTAAGACATATATAAGGGGGGCAGACATGGTGACAGCCTACTAGCCCTCTCCGTGGACTTTGTCGGGAAGTCACACTAAGTGAGCCTCAAGGGCTTGCCTGGACATCTCAGAGGAGTGTTCCAAGTATGCATACGAGTCAAGCGGCTCTATGGACGGCGTGTAGCCAGAGGACCAACATTGGTTGCACAATGGGTAGTAGAGGCTTGACAGGAGTAATGACTAAGCCCCACGGCCTGTCTTTGGATAAGATAAAGACGTCGTTGCCAATTGAGTACTCGATGAGCTATCAAGAGCCTCGTGGATGGACTTGTGAGCATGGCAAGGGTTCGGCCATGCAAGCAAGGGCTCGTTGGCCTAGACGTGCATTCGTGGGGTGATTCTGAACTACTCATGGACGCATGATACAAGGGCTATGCTTGCCAATGTCAGAAGACATTGGAAGGTATCTTTGGAGACGCATATGGCAAGGGCCATGAGCTTAAGAGTTGTCCTACCCGGTCAAAGCATAGCCAAGTGCCAGGGCACAAGGCGAGCTCCAAGCTTGAGGATTGCAATACGCGCGTAGGAGCGACGCTTAGTGCTAGGCGAGGTATGGGCAGGTCCTTAGCGAAACCCAAATGTGTGCACATTGAAGTTTCCGTATATAAGATGTGCATAAGGAAGAACTTTTGGGCGGTACAGTTGAAGCTAGGGCACTGAGGCAAGCTTCCTAGAAACCTAGAACGAGGAGTAGGTTGGCTCGTAGCCAGGTGGGATTACGAGCACTGCATGGGCCAATAGTGTGCCGCTGTCGTTGGGAAGGTGCGGCCTGTGATATTTGGTATCAGAGCAGAGGATGCTCAGGATGGTGAGGTTGGTGCTAAGTGGATTGGTATCCAAAGCAGGAGCTCTGTGTCGGTAATGAGATGCAATATGAAACGCACCGTCAGGAATTTATTTTAGAGCATTGTGATTTTGAGATGCCATCAAAGCACAATTTTGTACTTGCTTTAGGGATTGCAGGGCATTGTGAGCTAAGCCATCAGGGAAGGTTGATTCGTGCCAATAAGAAGCTGATGTCGGTAAAATGAGTATGGCCATGGTTGATGTCTGACACGAACCAGAATCCGGCTAGGCCGTGCGGGCACCCGAAATCCTCCCTAGACCCGTCGGACGAACCTTTACCAATTAAATTAAGAAAATAAATATAATTCAATTCATAAATAAGAACAGGACTTAAAAAAAAGCACTGACATTCTGATACCTCTCAGCTGTACAAAAGAAATTACAGCTGACTACCCAACATACTAGGTTTAGGGCTATCCAGACTAGACATCTAAGAGTACAAAAGAAGAAGACAGATACCTCCTGAAGGGAGCAAAATGCAACTGAAATAATAACCAATAAACTGGTTGCCATCCGAAATAAAAGCCAGCTCACCCTGACAACTGAAGTCGTCTTCGCTCCTTCACAACATGGCAAACTCAATCCTGGAGCGAACCTGCCGAAACGAAATAGATAGACAAGAAACAAACAACAAACAAGGGTGACTCAAAAGGACTCAATAATTGGGGCAGACTAGCTACCTCAAAGAACAGAATAGCTAGCTAGGGAGAAAAGAGACGGATAAACCAAATTCCTCTTATTTAAATTATAAAAAGGCAGAGCCAGATAATAACTGAAAACACGTATGAAATCATAAATTCATTAACAACAAGGAACATAAGATAGCCAGAACATATAGGTATCCCGAACATATCAATAATAAGAAATACATCCTATTGCGGCGTACAACCCGATCCATATATTAATCCCGTTGCGGCGTGAAACCCGATCCATATATTCATACCATCGCGACGTGCAACCCGATCCATATATTTATACCGTTGCGGCGTGCAACCCGATCCATATATTTATACCGTTGCGGCGTGCAACCCGATCCATATATTTATACCGTTGCGGCGTGCAACCCGATTCCCGCAACCCAGAGTACTAGCCAGAAATATATAAGCAAACTGAGATATGTCCACAACATGGTATACATATCGCATACAAAAAAACACAACACAATACACATAATAGTCAGTATGCGGTGCAATGAGATGTGATGAATGCGGTACGATGCAATGCAGTCGCATATACCTGATACCTATCTCCGGCGCGGGACTCTCATCGCCTACCAGGAGATATATGCAATAGTGACCCTTCACCGGATCGGGACTCTCATCGATTACTGGGAAGTATATGCAGTGATAACCCTTCACCGGCTCGGGACTCTCATCGATTACTGGGAAGTATATGCAGTGATAACCCTTCACCGGCTCGGGACTCTCATCAATTACCGGGAAGTATATGCAATGATGACCATTCACCGGCTCGGGACTCTCATCGATTACTGAAAAGTATATGCAATAATGACCCTTCACCGGTGCGGGACTCTCATCGCCAATCGGGAAGTATATACAATAATGACCCTTCACCGGTGCGGGACTCTCATCGCCAACCGGGAAGTACATGCAATAATTATCCTTCACCGGCTCGAGACTCTCATCGATTACCGGGAAGTATATGTAATAATGACCCTTCACTGGCTCGGGACTCTCATCGATTACCGGAAAGTATATGTATATGCAATGTAATGTATATGAATGCAATATGATGCAATAATAACCTTTCACCGGCGCGGGACTCTCATCGACAGCCGGGAAGTAGATGCCCACTCACAGTAAGAGTACAATGCTCAGACCCTCAATGCAATACCAACAACAGGACATAACATATAATATACAATGTAAATCTAAAGCTAAGGCGTAGTGAGTACGCCTATCAGCAGCTACACACGCAAGGAACACGTGGTAGAAAATCCACGAGGCCAGGTGCCTCCAAAGAAATGGATATAAACACTTACCTCTTCCAAAAGTTAGTATTGTTGATCAACAACCGCTTTATCCGTTGGTTTCATTGCCAAACGATCCCACTCTGAATGTTTCGAGGTAAAAATTCTACTATTTTTCCGGCTCTTTTCTCATTTTCTGGCATTTTTTTGGATATATTTCTTTGTGTTTCTCATTTCCTCGTTTATCTTTTTGTTTCTGTAACTCTCCTCTAAGCTAAGCTAAGGGAAAGGGATTTTTATCCCAATCCCTTATTATCCACCGTCTGCCTTTATTTTTTTTCTTTTTTATTTTATTTTCCTTTCTTTTCGTGACAAAAATTAAAATGGTACCAATTTCAACTTTTGCATACAAGTTACACAAAATATATATAACATACCCGCGAAGGCGGATCTCAAATCGGACTCCCGAAACTCAATATGCGAATTTAATTGAAAAAAGTCAAATTATTTAACTTTCGGCATTTTAGCGGAAACTAGCCGAACAACATCGAAATTCACTTCGGAAAATTTACAAAAGTCACAAATAATCAAACGAACCTAACGGTGCTTTCGAATTTCGAATCGGAGCTCGTTCGCCAAAACTGAGCTCGAAAATCTCTTTTTAATATTTATCGACGATAATAACTGAAACCTTTTTCCGACGCCTACCAAACAAGGTCTGATTTAGCTCAAATTTTACAGACATGTCCTAATGGATATTATGAATATTTTAAAATTATCAGCACGCCAATCGGAGTCCTAACTTCCGAAACGACTGACCGAGGTCGTTTCATTCTCCTCCACTTAAACTCTCGTCCTCGAACGAGCCTAAGTCCAAAGAAAATTCGCACAGATAACAAGAGAACTTGCAAGACCTTCATAGACTACTCTACGGGCATTATCTTCTTATTACAGGATCAGAGTCATAACACGTATATCGTACTTTTGGAATAAAATATATCTGGATAATATGATAATACCATTGCACAACTTATTCTGACTAAGTTGATCCTTCCTCGATTACGAGAGGAGAGTTCTACATTTTCGAAATAAAGATACACGAAACTTTGAATGGATTAACATGATTCAGCCGATACTCACCTCTTCGATATACCTTTCGATATAGAACAGGTCGATGAAACAAAGAATTGGCTTACGCTTCAGCAACACCTTAGAGATCTAATATTAACATTTTGTATAGGAGGAAGACTCCTCCACTTAGAGCATAAGCTCATACAACTAATTTGAATAGGAATAACCATCCCCGCACAGTCTGCTGGACTAAAGAAGATTTAGCTAAAGGTTAAACGTAGGCAGACCTAAGCTACCAACTACTCTTTTGAGTTTCCAAACAACTGCAACTCTCGAGTCACAACTCCATACATTTTCTATAAGCACCGCCGCCTGACGGATCAAATCAAAGGTCAAATGACGCCTCTCATTACCCTTAGTAGCCTTGAAAAACAACGCACTCTGGCTCAATGAAGGGAATATCACAAGAGGCTACTGACCGCCTAAGCTCACCAGTGCCGAACAAAGAAGAGATGGTAACGGACTGAGGATAGAAATTATTAGAGCTTTAGAAGCTTATCTTCTTATTTACTTGGCTACTTGAGCTAGACTACTTACGTGTCAAGTTAGCCGAAGAATTGCAATTGAAGAAATAGATATTAAATAAGCTCTATGGAACAACATCCATGCCAATTTAACCTCCCAATAAGAAGGAAACTTTGACAATTTACTAGAAAATCCTTTCATAACCCAAATAAGCTCATGGGATAACATGACTGTACTAGCGTCTTGAACAAAAGGAAGACACATAAATTGCATATTACTTACTTATCACTTTGCACCGGAAGAAATGATAATACTTTCTGATGGTGATGAATTAGGATCCCATTATCCTACCAACATTGAATTCCGAGGAGAGAGGTAAACTGACTTGACATAATATCAGAATGTGGCACAATAAGATGCCAAGTAGAAAATACCGCCACTCACTCCCAATCTCTCACATGTAAACCTAGTAGGTCTCACAAATGCCAGAAATAAATAATACTAGAAGTTGACCCCTCTACCGCAACCGATTTTTGTTAGAAACAACATCAAAAGAAACCATGGAAACATGATAGGACATCCCATTTCCAGATCGGCTGGAAGAATCAAATCTTACTCATATTTAAGGGAAGAAGAAATACTTGGGTGTACTACATCAGATACCTCAGCATCCGGCCGGATTGGTAGTTCATAGAATTACCTCTGCAGCTGATCACTGAGCCACTACCCTGACAATCACTTTCTGAAGAACCACTGCCAGCACACTCTCAACCTCTACTGGATGGTGGCATTTCTCTGGCTGATTGAGATCTAAATAAAATCCCCTGCGACTGTGCAGGTGCCTGACGAGAGAAAGGATAACTGCCTACTTGCCGGAGTAAGGGAAAACTTCTTAAAGGATAACCAGACTTACGACAATGATAACACATTTTCGCTGAAAATGGAAGCTGGACAGATTTTTGAAAGCTACAAAGAGAAAGCTGAGTCTAATCCTGATGAACTACTCGTGCACTCTGAGAATCACGCTCTACAAGCTGAGATAATCTGGAAGGTGACCTCCCAAAATAATCAGAACTCTTACCTCCAAATGAGGTACCATGGTTACCCACTAGGGCCACGGGATCTCTTGCTCTCCCGCTTTAACTCTTCCCGCTCTAACTTATGGTATGCCTAATATCTTTGAGCAATATCAACAACAACATCAGATGAAGTCCCGAACTCAATCTCTCAAGCCATCTGGGATCTCAAGGGAAAAAAAAAGGTCATCAATAAATCTTTGAATCTCTCGAAAGGCTCATGGACTAGTTCTAATGCATATCCAGCCATTCTATAGAATTCAATCTCATATTCTGAAACACCAACAGACTAACCGACAAGCTACCCTGTCCAATCCACTCAAACTGGAACCACTTTTCATCTCGCTTGCTACTCGAAAGGAACTTTTCCACGAATCTAGAAGAAAAACCGAACCAAGTTAGCTAATAAGAGAGCGGTCCACCAATTCAAGGCTGGATCCCTGAAACTGGAGAGCAGAATAATCAACACCATACCGCTCGATATAAGCAAGAGCCTGAAGGATACGCTGACATCATTTTATTTTAAAAAGAATCACGAGGTTTATCTGATGCATTGCTTAAGAATATAGAAGGTTCAACCGCGTAAAATAACGCAACCTCTTTGAGCACTCGGACCCAATAATTACCTCAGTTACCTGCCCAGCCAGAGCAACTGGAGGCACACCACATGCTGCCTCCGGAACATACTTTACTGCGGCAATATTAAGAATTAGAACAAGAGCCCTCTAAGTCCGAACATCTGCATCTACAACAACCTGATAAGCTGCCTAGCAAATAATAGGTTCTTGCGGTATCTGCGTCGCCAAGATTCTCGTAAAAGCATCGTAGAGAGCCAAGGGAACCACAAGGCCCTGCTCCCTTGCCTATCGCGAGCTCGTACAGCTGGAACTACCAATCCGGATGAGCATATTGCTGCTTACTATACAACAGTCAAAATCAACGAGTTTTTTGAAGAAGTGACTCAATCTGCTCCGGTGAAGAGGTTGGACTCGACCTTAACTAAAGGTTTCCTTGCATGGTGCACTCAGTTATCAATGGGTTCAATCGGGTCATTCATCCAGATGCAAGATTAGTTCAAGAAAGCGCATTCCGGAGCCCGAAAGAAAGAGAACCGCATGGAGGATATCTTCGAGATCCGACAACACGACGACGAGTTGCTGAACGACTAGATGGAGAGATTCCACATGGAACACATGGAGTTTCCGCCAGTTCCCGACAGCATCATTGTGGTAGCTTTTGGAAAAAGTCTGAACTCCAAGGGTTCATTGGCCACACGAGAGTTATAATGGAGTCTCACTCAGCACCCGGTGATAACATGGAATGATCTACATCAGAGATACATGGAGAATCTTCATTTGGTGCCTGAACAATCCTCGGCCTTTGATGGTAGAATTTGCCCAATCGTCGAGGACATCAACCATCAGGGGCAAAAAAGGAATACACTTAAGAACCTTGGGCTGGAGATAAAGGGAAACAAAGCAGGAGAGATTAAAGAGTCGACTTCCCAAGGCCATTTGAAAAATGGGAGGACAATAGAAAAGTATCGACGCTCCCCACAAAGGGTCACTCATCATAGACAGGGTACTTGATAGGTTTGAAGAGTTGGGACTATGTGTCAACATTGAGCATTTGTGAAAGATCATCTGAAAAGCGCTCAAGTACGTTGGCCTAGCAACATGAGGGCGGAACCTGACAGAAGAGACGCAAACCTCTATTGTGACTTTCACAAAGATCACGAGCACGAGACTTTCGGCTGGATACTTGAAGGATCTATTGACGGATAAAGGAAAACAGACATACACTTAAAATAGGAGGCTGGACGGCCCTCCCAATTTTTCGGAACTAAAGAGGTCCATCAATGTGAGAGTCGATGTCCCGATACTGTTTAATTATTCACATCACATCGAGCGCCTTATAGAGGACACGCCGGAGATGAGATGATCTTGCTTAGTGATGAGGATAGCACCAACTGCAGCGCTCCTCACCACGACGCCTTGGTCATAACACTTAGAACTGGGGATACAGATGTCAAATGCATCTTTGTCGACGCTGGCAGCAGTGTAAACCTTATCAAGTAGGACACCTTACAGGCGATAGGAATTGAGGACAAGATAACTCTAAATGTTTATACATCGGTTGGCTTCAACAACTCCTGCGAGAAGTATGTAGGATAAATAATCCTTGTTACGTGCATACCATAAGTAGATCACGTTTCGTCTTTCTAGGTAATCAAATGAAGGGTCTCATATAATGCCATCGTGGGACGACCGTAGATTTACCAGGTCAAAGCAGTACCTTCCACCCTACACCAAAAACTTAAATACCCTACCGAGTGGGGAGTAAAAGAAGTTAATGGAGATTAGGAAGTAGCAAGAGAGTGTTATACGATAGCTATCCTAGGAGCGCTTGTCCCTGAAGAAGCACCAGAGGCAAACCTCTTTAAGGATTAAGCTTATGAAGACCTCGAAACTTTAATTATTTAGTATGATGACTACGACTTCGTGGTTGACTAAACGTTTGGGGGGGGGGGGAGGGGATGGGAGAAGGAGCAGGGAACTTGGAAGTATAATCATTCTCAGTTTATTACTTTAATTAAGTCTCTAGTTTCCTTTTAGAATTTTGGTTACATTGTTTTCATGCTTATCAATCATGTTACGAGTTTTCAACCATAACAGCTCAGGCCCAGTGCCCCCTTATCAATGAAACTATTATTCTATTTAGTTAGTTTTTTTACAATCAGATCGCCAGCACAACTTAAGTTGAAGTAATACACATACTTTGCGTGCCAAAAGTAGAGTAAATTACTCGCTTAAAGCTAGATCACTTCTAGTTTAGCTACCGGGAATTATTCGTAAGTTGAAATCGTCAATTCAACAAATTGCACGTACATGTTAGTGGGGATGCCCGCTCGTATACTGCCAGAAAGTCTTAAAATACTCGAGTAAACAAGCAAAGACGTTGTAACTTGAACACAAAAGTGCCATGTTACATACAACGGGCTCCAGACGTCCAATTGTACGTGCAAACATCCGTCTATCACAGGCGCAACTTAAGAAGTCAGCGATTGCCGCATACACAACAGACGTACTCACCCGAGCAGGCTCACTGTTAAACATTCTATACCTTAGAATAAACAGTGCGTCTGATACTTAATCAAAAGCCGCCAAACCACTTGGCGCACACACCTATGCAGGCATGACTTTGCAAAACCATTTTCTCAAAAACTGCTTACGGCAGAAATTAAAATTCATCAAAAACAAAATGGATAATTCAAGTCAAAAGCTTAAAATGGGCCCAAAAATATAATAATTACGCCCAAAACATAGACAAGTGTTCAAAACATGATCATAAAAATTGCATTAGGGGGGTTCTAGTTCCTTCTCAGGGGACTTCCTTCAGCAGCAACACTCCACGAAGGCAATGCCTCCCCAACTGACACATCATCGCCTTTTTCGTCACTAGCCTCTTCAGAACCTTCCTCAAGGTTGGATCCTAGTTGTGCATCTGCTTGGGCAACAAGCTCGGCCAACGATGCAATCTCAGCAGCTAGGTCTAAACTAGGGTTGTCACAAACCCGGAGCAAAGACGAAAGAGCAGTCGCGATGTTAGCTTGATCTACCTCGGCCATGCGGCGGACGCTCAAGGCGTTCATCTTTTCCTCCTTGCGATGGACATCATTACAAAGTTTGTCGTGGTACTTCTTCAAGGACGCCACTTTGCTTTTCAGCTTGTCGTTCTTATATTGGAGGAAGGTAGAAAGGCCCTTGGCATCAGAAGCTTCTTTCTCAGCAGCCTGGACCTTCCCCTCAATTGCAGATAGGTTTTGCTGAAGGCTCTCTTCAACTGCTTCTAAACAAGTCACGTTGGCATAATGTACCTGCCCGACAAGTCGAGCCTCTTTTAGAGGCGACTGAAGAGTTCCACAGCCTTCTGGTGCTTGTGAATCTCATTACTCACCTCGACATTGAGGTTCTTGTTCTTCATTTCATCTTGATGATAGGCTTTGCGTGTAGTGAGGAGTTCTCCTTTCAGTTGTGCCACCTTTTCTACAAAAGGTTTTAGGCCGACGACTTGTCCCCACAAAGCATGATTTTAATCCTTCAGAGCGTCATCCGAGCTCCCCCGATGAAGAACCTCGTGATAGATCATTAACCCATGGATCAATGTCTAAATTGTTGATTAGGAAGAGGAAGGAGAAAATTCAATTTGTAATATCACACATGGCTGAAGGAAGCTTACCTGGAGAAAGCATCCTGCAACAACCGCAAACAGCTTCTAGGGACTATAGTTAGTGAGGTGACTCCGTTTGCAAGGACCAATCAGCTTAGTAGTGTGATCAGCCACAACACCCGGGCTTTCAAATAGGTTAATTCTCATAGCAATGGGAATGATAACCTCACGGGGCCCATCCACGGGTTCTACAAGAATGGGCATATCCACAGCCATCTCTTTGCTCGGAAGGTTCCGAAAGGAATCGGTCGGCTCAGGGAAAGGAGTCAGCATAGCAGGTTCTACAGAGGCACGATGGGTATTCACTTACGAAATGTATGAAGAAATTACACCAGTGAAAGTATGAACAGAGGAACCAACCTGATGATTGAGGTTTGAGAGGAGTGGTTGGCAATGCCACCTCATCTCCCTCAACGTTCTCTTCTTCAGCTTCAGGGTCTTCATCAATCAGAAGTCTGCATTTTTGCATAGAAGGAACGGACTCAGGAGTAGTGGTAATGGAAGAAGGAGTTGCAACATCTTCATGCTCGGGCACTCGAGCGATTTCTCCCTCGCTATCGGAAATTACCAGGGTTTCATTGACGACCACAACGTTGTCAAACTTAGTAGGCATCTTTCTCTTCAAAGAACGGGAGTTGCTCACCTCTGAATGATCCTCCCACCAGATGCCTGTACGTCAGGCATGGGAGAAAAAATAGGGCAGAAATTTTGATTTCCCTCAGTGGAGGCATTTCACGATAGGAAAACCCTGAGAAAGAGCAGGAATGATGGTATTAATTGAAGTATGGAATCAAGGTGAATATTCAGCAGAGACGGCTTACCATGGTCCTTCACTTGCTAGCCATTCATGTTAGCCAGGGCTGTGAAGGTCATCGTAGTAGGGGGTTTTTCGCAAAGATTGCAGTAACCCACATGGTTAACTCCTCATGAGTTAACGAAATAGCAGTCATAGAATTCACTAAGAATGATGGAATGTCAGTTCAAAGAAACGGTGGATGAAAATGCACAAGAATAGGAATGTAACCACTTATTCCTGTTGAATATTTCTGGAAAGGGAGAGGATGACACTATGGACGGGGTACGTATTGCCACGTATCGATGGAACCAGCCATGATCTCTAGAGTCCTCATTAATAGAAACTTTGCCTTTTCTTCCTCGCTTAATGAGGTTCAACATGCCTGCCTTGTGAAGACGGGGAGAGTATAAAGCAAGAAGATGCAAAAAAGAGAATTTCACCCTAGCATGGTTGGCCAGATGATCTAATATGGCTACCAAGCGGTAGACAGAGGGGCTAACTTGGCCCAGGCAGATGTTATTCTAACGGTATATTTCTTCGACGATTGAATGTATACGTTCGTTAAGTTGCAAAGTAAAGGGGGTATGTATGGACCATCGAATATCCAAAACGATGGAAGTGAATTCTTTCTTCAGCAGTAGGGACAATGATATGTACCAAATCAGGCCACTTACAATCAAGCTTCATACGAGTTACGTCATCCTCTACGACGGCAGATTGGTGAAACTTGATAGAAAGGTTACTGTTTTCACCTTCCTATTTGGCTGTCTAGCCTTGCATTCAGCCATCCCTTTCTAAACTCAATACTGCGGGTAGATAATCTTGAGCCTTGAAATTTTTAGGGAGTTAGTTTTCTCCTTGGGCCATATTGAAAAGGAACGTTTTGAAGAAGATTGATGAACGCTTCTTTCTAAAGAAATTTTTTAAAAGAGTTTGAAGATGAATAAAGGGCTCTGTGATTATTGTGTATTTGTACGCGCCTAAAGGAGTCTTATAAAGGAAGCTAATCGTTCTGAAGATGTAAGATCGTGATCATTACTACTTACATGATACATCCCAATAATTATGGGATATGACAAGGCGGTTGCAACATTGGAAAGACGCAAATAATAACCCTTGCAATCACAGAGTTACACATCATCATTCTTGAGCACTTGCATTTAATGCAACGCATGCGAAGAGAACAGGGACGGGTATCAGGAGCAGGCACACCTTCACGTCTTCAATCACACCTCTTTCACTTTCTGACTGCTTACGACAATACTTAGCAAGTAGGGGTGGGGGGACTGATAGTATGGGCAAAAATATGCCACCTATGATTACGGGAATACAAATCCATCTGGCGAGACTAGGCTTAGATTACAAGACAGTAGACGTAGAGGATACACACCCGCTCCTCAAGCTACGACCGCTCAGTCGGTGCAGGCATAGGACGCAGAGTACACATCTCGCTTCCTTAGGGTTACATTCTCCTAGTTAGGGTTTCATATATACCACCGCCTTGAGTTTATAGGTCCATGACCTTTATTAGTCTTTGTATTTTACCATAATTCACCCCTCCCTACATTGTATTATACATAAAGTGATTCACACAGAATCAGAAAATTCTCAAAGAATAAAATTATTACTTTCTTGCTTATTACTTTTCTATCAGCTTTATTTACCTTTTCCTGCATATTTACTGTATTGCTTGTGACTCTCTAACAAATTTAATTATTTTACCTCAACGACCAAATTTAGGCATAAACATGCCAATAATGCGATAGATAAGTATCAGCCACGTGCTTGAGGGGAAGTATTGGCCATGCGCTAGACGAGTGCTAGGCAGGGGCTAGATGAGGGCCAGCAAGGTGCTGGACGAGTGTCAGCTGCGCGCAGGCTGAGTGTCAGCCGTGCGAGCTGTGTGCAGGCACGACTGTCAGTGCCGCACGATTTTGAGATATAGTGGGAATCTTAGATTAAAGGGTGAGGGCCTTGTTCCTAATACTTTATAGAGTGTGTATGCCAAGTTTAGTGCCGTTCGGAGCTTGTTTGCCTATGGGCTTGACTTAGCCAGGAAGCAGTCATATTTTCGTAATTATGCTGATCTCCCGAGGGTTATATCTCTTCCCACGAGTATGGGAATGGAATGAAACTTCATAGAGGTGTGAAGGAAGTCAAGAAGAGTCTCTTGGAACAAACGACACCTCATTTGGAGGTGAGAGTTGAATATTAAGCCTTTGTATGATTCTTTGGAAAAAGGTTGTTAACTGCTGAGACAAGGATTTTTCTTTTTAAGACATATATAAAGGGGGCAGGCATTGTGATAACCAATTAGCCCTCCCCGTAGACTTTGTCGGGAAGTCGAACCAAGTAAGTTGCCTTAGGGAAGGATCTCAAGGGCCTGCCTGGATATCTCAGAGGAGTGTCCCAAGTATCCATACGAGTCAGGCCACTCTATGGACGGCGTGTGGCCAGAGGCCCAATGTTGGGCGCACAATGGGCGGCAAACGCTTGACGGAAGAAAAGACTAAGCCCCTTGGGCTATCTTTAAATAAGATAAAGACCTCTGTGCCGATTAAGTAACCATGGAGCTATCAAGAGCCTCGTGTATTGACTTGTGAGCATGGTAAGGGTTCAACCATACAAGCAAGGGCTCGTTGGCCTAGACCTACAGTCGTGAGGCGACACTGCACTACTCAGGAGGGATGCATGATGCGAGGGCTACGTTTACCAATGTCAGAAGACATTGGGAGGTATCTTTGGAGACGCATATGGCAAGGGCCAAGGGCCAAGGGGTTAAGAGTTGTCCTACCTGGGCAAAGCATAGGCAAGTGCCAAGGCACAAGGCGAGGGCGAAGCTTGAGGATTGTACTGCATGCGCAGGAGCGACGCTTAGTACTAGGCAAGGGATGGGCAGGTCCTTATCTAAATCTAGACGTGCACACATTGAAGTTTCCGCATATGAGATGCGCACAAGGGAGAACCTTCGGGTGACACAGTTGAAGCTAGGCCACTGAGGCAAGCTTACTAGAAATCTGGGACGAGGAGCAGACTAGTTTGTAGTCAGGTAGGATCCGCACGGGCCAATTATGTGCCGCTGTCATTTGAAGGTGCGGCCCGTGACATTTCTAATGGACCCTTCTTTTCCTATTTTGAAATTTTGAAAAAAAAAAAACTTATCAAAAATTTATGAAATGATTCATGTCCAATTAACCCACACCACTAACTCTTTTTCCAACACCCCCTCCCACATTCCACCCTATTTTTTAACCCCGTTTAAATGGAAAAATTTTCCATTTAAGATCAACAAAAAAAATAGAGAACACATGCAATAAAAATGGAAAAGTAACAAAATTAGCCAATCCACATCCCCTTATTACATCTCACTAGCCTATAATTCCTTTCAACATTCATGCAATTTTTCTTCCAAAAGCTTGAGGAGTGTAATTGGTATGAAGTGGGATAGGAATGGGAATAGTGGGATCTGAAAATGAAAGTGGGGAGGTGGGATGGGAATCAGGGGCGGATCTACGGTATGGTGATCGGGTTCCACGGCACCCGCTAGCTTCGACAAAAAGTTTGAAATTGTACACATATATCTGCAGAAAACCTATAGATAAGCATAGTGGCACCCATAGTAACAAAAGGTCTGCGGGTGTCGTAGTCGAGCGCTGGGTTTAAAGTCCCTTCTCACTGCTCTGTTCTGAGTTCGATTCCCATTCCCAACATCTTGTGGTCTTTTTCCTGTCTCTTTCTGTTTATATTGTCCTTCCGCTTTTGCTTGCTCTTTTCCATATTTTTTTAGTTAAATCTTATTTTGATAATAACATGAATTGATTTTAGTTAATATATAGTTCTTCTTATTTACACAATTCGAACTTAATCTATATAAATAAAGAATAATTTTAGCAAAATTACCGTTAAAAAATTAAGTGGCTTGCTCACTAAAACTTTTGAGTTGAATATCATAGATTGAAAATTTAAAGCTGTTGTTGGGTAAAGAATTGTCAATAGATTTGATGATTAAGATGAAATCATTATCTCGAGATTTTTGAAAGTAAATTAATTTAGTCAAACATGAATGTATAATAATAGTTTACGTTTTAAGTAATTTTTTTTATTTGGATGTGCTCTTTTATAATTTATTTTTATATAAGTATTAAATGTGCGAGAAAGAATAATTGTACTAAACCGTTATCAATAGCATTAATCAACCTAGCTAAAATAACAAATATCCTATTGAACTGATCGTACAGATGAAAAAGTGGCACCTGCTATCTTAAAATACTGGATCCGCCCCGGATGGGAATAAGGTAAAAATTGGGGAGGTAGGAGTGGGGTAAAAGCTGGAGAGGTTAAGGTGTAAATTAGAGGGGGTTAGGATTTGGGGGTAGGAGGTAGGGTATATTTTCGATCTAAAAATAAAAGTAGTAAGGTGGGGTGAGTATGGGGTGGGGTAGGGTAGGGTAGGGTAGAAGATGGGGGTGGGAGTGGATAGAAGGTTGGGATGTTGTGGGTGAAGATAGGGGATTGGGTGGAAACGAGGGTGGAGGTGGTGTGTGGTAAGAAGAGGTTGGGATGGGGTGGGGTATGGGATGAAAGGTAAGAGGTAGGCTAGGTGGAGGATAGGGTAGGAAGTGGGAAATAGGGGTGGAAGGTAGGAGGTTGGGGTGGGATGGAGGTAGGAGGTGGGGTTGGGTAGAGGGGTAGGAGTTGAGGATGGATGTGGGGTGTAGGGTAGGAAGGTGGGGGTGGGTGGTATTTTTGTGTTGTAGGAGATAATGAGTATGAATTATCAATTTTGGAATATATTGATATGGGGGTGGAGATGGGTAGGTTTTAGGTCCGGGATAGTGGTGGGGGTAGAGGTGGAAGGTAGAAGTTGGAGTAGGAATAAGGGGTGGGGTTGGAAGAGCGAGGGGTGGAGTGGAAGTGCCGGTGGGTGGTGTTTTGATCTAAAAATGAAGTTGGAGAAGTGGGCTAGAGTAGAAGGTAGGGATGTAGGAATGGGGTTTGGGTGGGTAGAAGGTGGGGGAGCTTGGGGGTAGGGGTAGGGGTTATAGGTGGAAATTGGGGAAGGGAGGGGTGATGGAGGGTGGGTATAGGGTGGAAGTAGAAGGCAGGGCTGGGTTGAAGGCTAGGTAAGGTGGGTGAGAGAGGTAGTGGTGGATGGGTGCAGGTGCAGAAAGTCGGCGAGGTAGGGGGTACGTAGGGGAGTGAGTAGAGAGTGAGGTGAGGGTTATGGTGTGTGGGTTGAATGAGGTGGCAGATAGAAGTATGGGTGAGGGTGGGGCTAGGGTAGGATGTGAGTTGTATGGGGTGATGGTAGGGTTTTTGGAAGGTAGGGTGTGGGTTGAAGGGTAGGAGGTAGGGTTGGTGGTACTTCGATCTTAAATTAAAAGTGGGGTGGTAGGGTGGGTTATAGGGTATGGTGGGGTAGGGTAGAAGGTTGGGAGGTGGGAGTTGGTAGAA
Source organism: Petunia x hybrida (assembly GCA_037355625.1). Taxonomy (NCBI): domain Eukaryota; kingdom Viridiplantae; phylum Streptophyta; class Magnoliopsida; order Solanales; family Solanaceae; genus Petunia; species Petunia x hybrida. Next base: position 2,007,941 of record JBBBVM010001100.1, on the reverse strand, counting down.
GGTGGAGAAGTTTGGGGTAGGGTTTGGTGTAAAATAGGGGTGGGAGGTATATGGAGGGGGTTGGGGTGGGTAGTTGTGAGGAGGGGCAAGGTAGGAGTTAGGCTGGGACGGGGCTGGAATGGGAGGTGGGTTGGTTTGGGAGTGGAAAAGTGAGAAGGTGGGGTAGGTAGGTTTTTTTTGGGGTGGAGAGGTAGGAGTTGTGAGGTGGGTAGGGGCGGGGTGTGGTAAGAAAGGTTAGGGGTAGGTGATATTTTTGTGTTGGATGCAGATAATTAGGGTGACTCAACAATTTTTTAAAATATTGGTATGAAAAATATTTTATAAAATTTTTAATCAAACCTAACATGGAAAATTTGGGAAACATATTTTGAAAAACATTTTAGGAAGAGAAACGGCTATGGAATGTTGAAAGAATGCTCTAATGGCTAATGTGGGTAATTTACACAAAACATGACTATTTTTGGTTGAAATTAAAAGTCATTAGACACATAGAGTAATTTTCCTAATAAAAAAAATACGAAATAATAATATCCACAAGATAATCACTCCCAAAAGTAACTCCCGGCAGTCCAACATCTCAACAAAAAAAAACCTCTACATCTACACATTCCTCAACATTCGCAAGTTGCTTCCACCAATAAACTATGCAAATTAAGGCACCCATTTGCTAAAATTCTCAATTTATTGTCAGTTCCATCACAAGGTAAAAAATAACCTTTAGCTATGTTTCTTTCATTTAGTCGTACATTATTTGGGTGATGAGGTGGTGGTTCCATACTTCTTTCTTTTTCTGATTTTATTTTTTATTTTTTTCTGCCGCCCCACTGTGTGGAATAAGTTGAGGGTGGGTGTAAAATGGACAAGCGTTATTTTTTAATTTTTTTAATTTATATTATATTATTATAAAAGTACAAACGCCTTAGTGAAATGTCACTCGACTTTTTACCCTTCATTAAAAGATCCTACAATTGAAAATATGAAACGACCTTAGGTAGTCGTTTTGGGAATTAGGGCCCCTATTTGCGTGCCGATAATTTTAAAATTTTCGTAAGGTCCATTAGGACCTGTCTGTAAAATTTGAGCTAAATCAGACTTCGTTTAATATGTACCGGAAGAAGGTTTCAGTTTTCGTTGTCGGTAAATATTAAAAAGAGATTTTCGAGCTCGATTTTTGCGAATGAGCTCCGATTCTAAATTCAAAAGCTCCGTTAGGTTCGTATGATTATTTTTGACTTGTGTGAACTTTCGGAAGTGAATTTCGAGGTCGTTCGGATAGCTTCCGCTAAAATGCTGAAAATTAAAGAATTTGATCTTTTCCATTTAATTCGTATCTTGAGCTTCAGAAATCCGATTTAAAATCCGCCTTAGGAAATATGTTATATATATTTTGTATAACTTACTCGAGAAATTTGAGAATATTTCGGATTTCTTAGGACTACATTTTTATTTTATTACGAAAATAAAATAAAAGAAAAAGAAAAAGGAAAAGAAAGAAAAAGAATAAGTCAATGGCGGTGGGATAAGGGATTATATATCCCTTAGCTACATTTCCTAGCAGCATTAAAAACGAAACAAGGACAGAAACAGAAACGTGAGTAGAAACGAAGCAGAGAAAAAAATCCGAAACGAGAGAAATTAAAGGAAAATGAGCGGGAAAAAAATAAAATTTTTACCCCAAAATATCCAAATAATGGTGTTAATCCATTATTTCAGTTTATTACGTATGTTTAAATATATTTTAACGGTAAAAATTGGGATATAAGACATTGTTTTAAAAAGTTAAATTTATAGTTTAAAGGGCAATTGGACCCCGATAATGAAATTGATTATATATTCATACTCATGGAGTTAGGGCAACCCATAAATATAATTTATTAAGAGTTTGGTTATGGGCTGATATGTCATATACTGAGTGCAGGAGTATTCCGCCTCAGCTTTATATTATATCGGGTGCAGGAGTATTCTGCCCCAGGAGTAGGAGGATTCCGCTCCATTGCATCATATTGAGGGTAGGAGGATTCCGCCCTAGGAGCAGGAGGATTCCGCTCCTTACAGCATATCGAGAGTAGGAGGATTCCGCCAATTTGAGTGGATTGGATATGGAAGCTTGTCAGATTTTAGAATATGAGATTAAGTTCTTTGGGATGGCTGGATATGCGCTGGAATTAGTCCATGAACCTTCCGAGAATGTTCAAAGATTTATTGGTGACCTTTCTCCTTCCTTCAGATCCCAGATGGCTCGAAAAATTGAGGTTGGGACTTCATTTGATGTCTTTGTTGATATTGCTCGGAGGTATTAGGCATACCATAAGTTAGAGCGGGAAGAGTTAGAGTGGGAGAGCAAGAGATCCCATGGCCTTGGTGGGCACCATACCTCCTTTGGAGGTAAGAGTTTTGATTATTTTGGGAGGTTACTTGCCAGGTTATCTCAGTTTGTAGAGCGTGATTCTCAGAGTGAGCGTAGTTCATTAAGATTAGACTCAGCTTTCTCTTTGTAGCTTTCAACAATCTGTCCAGCCTCCATTTTCAGCGAAAATGTGTTATCATTGTCGTGAGTCTGGTTATCCTTTGAGGAATTTTTCCTTACTCCAGCAAGTAGGCAATCATCCTTTTTCTCGTCATCAGGCACCTGCATAGTCGCAGGGGATTTTATTTAGATCTTAATCAGCCAGAGAAATTCCACCATCCAATAGAGGTCGAAAGCGTGGTGGTTGTGGTTCTTATGGAACTAATTATCAGGGTACCGGCTCAGCACAGCTGCAGAGACAGTTCTATAAACTGCTAGTCTGGAAGGATGCTGAGGTATCCGATGTAGTAGACCCTGGGATTTCTTCTTCCCTTAAATGTGAGTAAGATTTGATTCTTCCGGTCGATCTGGAGATGTGGTGTCCTATCATGTTTCCATGGTTTTTTTTTTGATGTTGTTTCTATTAATAATTGGTTGCGGTGGAGGGGTGAGCCTCTGGTATGATTTATTCATGGCATTTGCGAAAGATTTGGAAGTGAGTTTCGGTATTGTCTGCTTGGCATCTTGTTGTGCCACATTCTGTTATTATGTCAAGTTAGTTTACCTCTCTCGTCGGAATTCAATATTGGTAGGATAATGGGATCCTAATTCATCACCATCAGAAAGTGCTATCGTTTCTTCTGGTGCAAAGTGATTGTAATATTCGATCTATGTGTCTTCCTTAGGTTCAAGATGCTTGTAGAGTCATATTATTCTATGAGCTTGTCTTAGTTATAAAAGGGTTTCTAATAAATTGTCAGAATTTCCTTCTTATTGAGAGGTTAAATTGGCATAGATGTCGTTCCATAAAGCTTATTTAATGTCTATTCCTTCAATTGTGATTTTTTGGTTAACCGAGTCGGATGTACTCTAGCTTTGGTAGCCAAGTAAATAAGAAGATGACCTTCCTGAAGCTCTAATTATTTCTATCCTCGGTCCATTGCCTTTTCTTCGTTGTCCGACACTAGTGAGCTCGGGAAATTAGTAGCAGTTTGTGATGTTCCCTATGTTGAGCCAGAGTGCGTGTCAAGGTAGCCGGATAAGCACATTATTGTGTTTCAAGGCTACTAAGGGTAATGGAGAGTGTCGTTCGTCCCGTGAATTGAGCTATCGAGCGGTGGTGCTTATGGAAAAGATATGGAGTTGTGAACTCGAGAATTGCAGCTGTTTGGAAACTCGAGAGGGTAATTTGGTAGCTCAGGTCTGAGCCGCATTTTGTTTTTAGCTATGTCTTCCTTAGTCCGACAGACTGTGCGAGGATGGCTATTTCTATTCAGTTAGCTGTATGAGTTAATGCTCTAAGTGGAGGATTCTTTCTCCAACACTGAATGCTAATATTTAATCTCTAAGGTATTGTTGAAGCGTAAGCTAATTCTTTGTTTCATCGACCTGTTCTATATCGCAAAGTATATCGAGGAGGCGATTCATCATCGAAATTATGTTAATCCATCAGAAGTCCCGTATATCTTTGTTCCGATAATGTAGAACTCTCCCCTTATGATCGAGGAAAGGCCAATTTAGTCAGAATAATCTGGGCGGTGGTATTATGATATTATCCAGCTATGTTTTTATCCAAGAGTTTGATGTGCGCGTTATAATTCTGATTCTGTAATCATGAGATAATGTCCGTGGAGTAGTTTCTGAAGGTCGTGCAAGTTCTTTTATTATCTGTGTGAATATGCTTTAGACTCAAGCTCGTTCGAGGACGAACAGGAGTCTAAGTGGAGGAGAATGAAATGACCTTAGGTAGTCGTGTCGGGAATTAGGGCCCCGATTTACGTGCCGATAATTTTAAAATCTTTGTAAGGTCCATTAGGACATGTCTGTAAAATTTGAGCTAAATCAGACTTCGTTTGGTAGGTATCGGGAGAAGGTCTCAGTTTCCGTTGTCGGTAAATATTAAAAAGAGATTTTCGAGCTCGATTTTGGCGAATGAGCTCCGATTCAAAATTCAAAATTGTCGTTAGGTTCGTATGATTATTTTTGACTTGTGTGAACTTTCGGAAGTGAATTTTGGCGAATGAGCTCCGATTCAAAATTCAAAAATGCCGAAAGTTAAAGAATTTGATCTTTTCCATTTAATTCGTATCTTGAGCTTCAGAAATCCGATTTAAGATCCGCCTTAGCAAGTACATTACATATATTTTGTATAATTTACCTTAGAAATTTGGGAATATTCTGGATTTCGTAGGACTGCATTTTAATTTTATTACGAAAATATAATAAAAGAAAAAAAAAAGGAAAAGAAAGAAAAAGAATAAGTCAATGGCGGTGGGATAAGGGATTATATCCCTTAGCTACATTTCCTATCGGCATTAAAAACGAAACAAGGACAGAAACAGAAACGAGAGTAGAAACGAAGCAGAGAAAAAAATCAGAAACGAGAGAAATTAAAGGAAAATGAGCGGGAAAAAAAAAAATTTTACCCCAAAATATCCAAGTAATGGTGTTAATCCATTATTTCAGTTTATTACGTATGTTTAAATATATTTTAACAGTAAAAATTGGGATATTAGACATCATTTTAATAAGTTAAATTGATAGTTTAAAGGGTAATTGGACCCCGATAATGGAATTATTTATATATTCGTACTCAGGGAGTTATGGGCAACCCATAAATATAATTTATTCAGAGTTTGGTTATGTGACTTTGAACACTGTACATAGGCCTGGCCTGCGTATTGCGTATGCGAATAAGGTATCAGGTTCCTAACCGGATTGCCCTAAGATGTGATGAATGAAGCCTTTAGCGTAATTTGATATATTTTTCTGCTTATTGAATAGAGCGAGATCGTTTGCCAGTGAATCCAAAAGATAAAGCGGTTGTTGAGTAGCAGTGCTAGCTTTGGAACAAGGTAAGTGATTATATCCATTTCTTTGGAGGCATTTGGCCTTGTGGATTTTCTATCACGTGTTCCTTACGTGTGTAGTTGCCGGTAGGCGTACTCATTACGCCTTAACTTTGGATTTATATTTTATATTATAGCTTATGCCTTGTTGTTGGTATTGCATTGAGCGTAGAAGCATTGTATTCTTGTTGTGAGCTTGACACATACTTCCCGGCAGTCGATGAGAGTCCCGCGCCGGTGAAGGGTCATTATTGCATCATACTGCATTCATATGTATTATATTTTCTGGTTATGGGCTGATATATCATATACTGGGTGCAAGAGTATTCCGCCTCAGCTTTATATTTTATCGGGTGCAGGAGTATTCCGCCCTAGGAGTAGGAGGATTCCGTTCCATTGCATCATATCGAGGGTAGGAGGATTCCACCCCAGAAGCAGGAGGATTCCGCTCTTTGCATCATATCGATGGTAGGAGGATTCCGTCCTAGGAGCATGAGGATTCCGCTCCTTGCATCATATTGAGGGTAGGAGGATTCCGCCCTAGGAGCAGGAGGATTCCGCTCCACTCCATCATATTGAGGGTAGGAGGATTCCGCCCTAGGAGTAGGAGGATTCTTCTCCTTACATCATATTGAGGGTAGGAGAATTCCGCCCCGGAGTAGAAGGATTCCGCTCCATCTATTTGGCACATGTGACTACATTGCATCATACTGCATTCATTCCATTTCATTGCACGCCGCAACATTATAAATATATAGATCGGGTTGCATGCCACAACATTATAAGTATATTGATCGAGTTGCATGCCGCAACAATATCTACATATAATAAGAGGTATTACTTATTATTGATATGTTCGGAATACCTTTATGTTCTATCTATCTTATGTCCCTGGTTATTTATGAGTTTATGGTTCCATACATATTTCTAGTTATTATCTGCTTTTCTTCTCCTTGGCTAGCTATCCTATTCTCTAGCTAGTCTGCCTCACTTATTGAGTCCTTTTGACTCACCATTGTTTGTTGTTTGTTTCTTGTCCATTTATTTCGTTTCGGCAAGTTCGCTCCAGGATTGAGTTCGCCATGTTGTTAAGGAGCGAAGACGACTTCAGCTGTCAGGGTGAGCCAGCTTTTATTTCAGATGGCCACCAATTTTATGTTTATTATTTCAGTTGTATTTTGCTCCCTTCAGGAGGCGTATGTATTCTTTTGTACTCTTAGATGTTTAGTCTGGATAGCCCTAAACCTAGTATATTAGGTAGTCAGCTGTAACTTCTTCTGTACAGCTTATATATAATTATGTTCGTGTCTCTTTAGGTCTTATTTCTTATCTATAAGTTGATTTATATGTATTTTTGTGAATTCAATTCAAAAGGGTTCGCCCGACAGGTATAGGGGAGGATGTCGGCTGCCTGCACGACCTAGCCAAAAATTCAGGCCGTGTCACAAAATTGTCATATATTATCTTTTCTTATATATATATATATATATATATATATATATATATATATATATATATATATATATATATATATATATATATATATATATATATATATATATATATATATATATATATATATATTATATTAATTATTAAACCAATCCTTGATTAATTAGAATCTCACGTAAAATAACTTTTCCAAACTAGACTTCTGATTAACTACATATTTTGTATGAATTTTTACGCTAATTAACATACTAAACCACTTAATTACAGAAAATACCAATACTTTTGAATAATTATCCTATATAACAACATTTTTCACATTTTATAATATATACAATTTTTTCATTTCCTTCCTCTCTCTCTCTCTTTATCCAAAACCCTGATTTCTCCCTCTCTCTTTCTCTCCTCCACCCACTCACCCTCCCACCGTCACCCCCTCCCCCGTGTCTCTGCTCCACCATCAATGTCGCTGCACCGCCGAGCATCTACTGATCTGCTACTCTGCTGCTCCATTTTGCTTTGATTTGCTCCGATCTACCACCATTTTTGTTGTGGTTTTGTCGATGCGTGGTGGTGGTTGATGCTGCACTGTGGTAGTTGTTGTTGAGTGCCTACTCCGGCTACCCTTGCCAGAGCTTCGATCTGCTTCTTCTTTTTTTGTTTGTTTAGATTCGGGCATACTCTTGTATGCTCGCGTATTTATATGTTTGGGGTGGTTGTTGGTGATTGTTGGAAGGTGGAAGCAAGTGTATGTTTGGATTCGCGCAGGTGTATATATATGTATGTATATGAATATCTTTTACAAGTGCAGAGTGTATGTATGTGTATATATCATTATATGAATGTGTATTTCTGAGTATATATTGTATATTTTCGTATGTTTTATGTGTGTGTATGTAAGTCAAAGCTTGGCTCACATAAATTTGTATGTATAATTCATAGATCTGTGAGTGTTTAGTGTATGTATAACTTATTTTTTTTTGTGTATGTGTATGTATATTTTGTTTAAATGTATTTAGCAACTGTTATTTAAAAAAAAAAACAATGTATATATATGTGTATTTAGTGTTTTCCATCGATCTTATAGATAAAAAAACAAAAAAAAAAATTCTGTTGGGTGGTCGGCGGCGGTGACTAGGCGCCGCCGCCGCCTAGGGTGGTAGCAGTAGGAGGGGGGCAGTAGGAAGAAGGAGGACTAAGCCCTAATTTATTAGTTTTGTTGGTTTTGTATATAATGTGTAAAAAGATGTTGGTATTTTTTGTAAAATAAAAATAATGTTGTTATTTTTTGTAATTTTGGTGTTAGGATTGTATATATTTGTAATTAACCCATTTTGTATTTAAGTATTTGATGTCAACTTAAATTAAAGAGATATTAATGGATGTATAATATGAGCATCAACCTTGCACACTTCAAGTTCTCATCAGCATACTTATCTTAATCTCATCCTCCCGCCCCATGGTGTCCCTTATTATACAACCTCATGGTACTAATTGCTGACTGAAGTGCTTATTCGTAACTAATGTTATAGCGCAATTGGTCGTGAGTCATTGGTTAATGTAAGTTTAAGTTTATAACATGGAGGAGTTTTTTCTTATTGTGTTCTTAATATGTGCATTATGTAATTTTATTGTTTGTGATTCCACTGGAAACTAATTGTTCTCATCCAGACAACTTGATTTGAATGGATGTTGATCTAAATCATCATATCATATATATATATATTATATTATATTATATTATTATATTACTATAAAAATATATCCTCAAAAAGTCTAAAAGTCATATTACCTATTTGTCCTTTACAAAATCTAAATTTACCAATCTTGCCAAAAATTTAAAAAAATAAAAAGACTCACGCCAAAACCAAGGACAGAATCCACAAGATAACACCAAAAGACGCAGCGCTTAGCAAAACCACAAACTGGAAACGATGTAATCCTTCCAAAAACTGTGCTACTTATTGCTACGAACATAATCACCAGAATATGGATTTATGCCTCTCCAACAACACCGGTCATGGCTTAATACAATGGGATGCGCTTCTTTGGATAACTTCAACTAGTATAATGCAGTAAGCAAAGCAATCTACAGGACGTCTTATTCCAACTATAGAAAATGGAAGTACGAAGCCAACCTCCATAGACAAATGTGTATTATGTGGATATTTCAGTTGGATCTCAAGTATTTATTCTTGAAGTTTTGCACCAACTGGTATGGCTAATTATCTTTTCTTTACGGCTTATTTAGTGGGAATAATTATAAGGTGGCGGAAATTTTATTTTGATAGGGCAAAATTGATCACGTCAAAATAACTGATCAAGAATAAAGTAGCAAAAATCGGGTTGCTTTCTTACTGTACTTATCATTTCATTATCTTTTTTTTTATTTACAAAAATCAATATTATGGATGCTACCACAAGATAGTCATGATCCCCTGATATACTCTTGATCTCTCTTTCAATTCGTGGTGATACAAAAAATAAGAAATTGATCTCTCTCTCAATTCATGGTGATACAAAAAATAAGAAAACAAAAGGAGTAGTCAAATTAGCGAAATCACCTGTTTGTCCCGTGGAAAATTTATGCACAAGTATATGTGGTAGTATTTTTGTTAGAACAAAAAATATAGAACTCCTGAGACAATGCTATGCATGAAAACCACAAGATCACAGCTCTCTGAATTTAAATGCACAATTCTTTAATTTTACCAGTTAAAAGATCGTTCAATCTTTCAAAATTTACAAACTTAAGTTGTTTAGGTCACTTCTTTAAATCAACCAGTTTGCAACATACCATCAGTATATCAAGTTGTTGCAATTTGGATAGATGGAAATAATCCAAATATACCATTCAAAAGAGATATTACTGCTTATAATATTCACGCAACAAATATGGAGTAAAATATTACTATAGTTGTTATGACCTGCTATTACATTATTTCTTTTTTTTTTCCCAAAAATTCAAGGCAATTAACATCAAGGGATAGGGTAATATCGCAATTCAAATCGTGGCATTACTACATATGAAGTCGCAGGTGTCGGCACAAATATTACAACGTTTCTATCTGCCAGTGACGTGTTTGACAGCGAGGAATAAGGTAATTATTTACGAATTATGCCATAATTATTTTCCATAACTTAAACTAAGGATTATCATGATTAACAAATCTTACTTATAGGTGTACGTCCTTTTGATAGTATCCTGATTTTATATGTTAAAAGGAATATTGACAGCTCACTTTCTTGTGCACATTCCATGTCATGCAATATGGTGATATGAAGCTTAAGATAATAATCTTCCCTTATATATGGGACAAGGTATGCACTAAGCTCCTTTATACAGTGTTATGTTCAGTTGCCAACTGGAAGCCAAGAAGCAGTTGCCTGAAGCTATACCACACATAATGTACATGGACGACTGCATTAAACTTATTGAAAAGCTCATATCTGGGATCGAGAAGGTATAGAGGGGACACTACTAGAAAAATGCATTTTAGGGACGGACAATACGGACGGCTAGCCGTTCCTAAACGAGGTTTACGGACGAGCTATGCGACGACATGGTCCGTCCGTAAATTGCTCGCCGCTAGACACAAAGGGAGATGGGCAGCCGTCCGCGATACAGATGGCTAGCCCTCCCTACACAGTGAAATTTTGAATATAATTTTTTGTTTAAGGAAGGGTGGTCGTCCCTATTTTTACGTTTTTCACTGATTAGGGACGACTAGACCTCCCTACACATTGAAATCTGGATTTTTTTGGGAGGGGTGCCCGTCCCTATTTTTACGTCTTTAGTTTGGTAGAGACGGCTAGCCATCGCTACTTGTGATAAACCTGCATAATAAAATGTCAAAAAACAGATACATGCCTGCCAACATGCAATGCATATCCATATATAACACAGCTAGTCGAACAGATAATTAAACTAGAATACACAAATATTTTAATAATTTGTCTACTAAATCTTTCATACATTTACTTTAAATCCTAAGCATAAAGGCACATAACACTTATGCCAAATCCAACACCAAATATAAAGTTTCACAATTAACAATTAAAGACACATGCAACATAAAGTCTTAACAAAAGAACATTAATAGTGGTATGGAAGAAATATGTCCAATATTTTTTGTATTGATTTCTTTTTTTTAAACTTCTTCATCCAAGTCCAATTCCGGCAAATTAACATCTTTATCCAAGTCCAATTCCGGCAAATCGACATCTTCATCCAAGTCCGATTCGGGCAAATCAACATAGTGGGGAAGAAAAATACGTATTATTGTGTCCGAAATTTTTTGTTTTGATTTCTTTCCTTTTCCAACTTCTTCATCCAAATCCAATTCCGCCAAATCAACATCATCATCCAAGTCCGATTCCGGTCCATATCAATTGAATCTTCAATCGTATCTTGAATGATTTCAATTGAGTCTTCAATTGACTCTTGAGCAATATCAATTGAGTCTTTGTCGTTGATATCCATGATAGATCTTGACGGAGGGACTGCAAATTTTGAAAAAAAGTAAACTCGTTTATGTTTAAATTTTACCGAGAAAATATGAAAAAAAAAAAACGGAAAAAACTTACCAATGAAGAAGGTGAGTCGTTTGATTTATGTTTTAGAGGTGTTTGAAGGAAGAAAATGGGTTTGGGGATGCTTGAAATCGGGAGAGAGAAGTTTTGTAAGGAAGAAGATGTATTTTTGTGTGATATGCTCGAGTGTTTTGTAGGTGGATATGGTGGAATTTAACAGAATGTCTCTAAGAAAATAGGGAGGGCTGGTCGTCCCTAACTTTTGTATTTTTAAAATTTGACAGATTGTGTTAAAGGCGGCTAGCCCTAAAATAATAGTGAGGGCTGGTCGACCCTAACTTTTGTCTTTTTAAAATTTGTCAGATTGTGTTAGGGACGGCTAGCCCTCTCTAAGATAATAGGGAGGGCTGGCCGTCCATAACTTTTTTCTTTTTAAAATTTAATAGATTGTGTTAGGGACGGCTAGCCTTCTCTAAGAAAATAAGGAGGGCTGGCCGTCCCTAACTTTTGAAACTTTTTAAATTGTCAGAAGCTTAGGGACGGCTACCCATCTCTACGCAAATACGGACGGTTAGCCGTCCCTACCCTTCCGTCCCTAAATCGAGTTTTTCTAGTAGTAAGATGACTACCGTCCGAACTTTTGGCGAGCCTCTTATAGTTGATTCGGACTCTGTATAAATCCTTTATAACCATAATCTAGATGTCGACTTAAACCACTAATTAGATTCCTAATATTCCTCTGCATAATTATTCACATAAAAGTCCATGCTTTTATAATTGTGTACTCAAAATTGTTTCTTTAAATAATATTTGATATTTTTTTACAAATTATGCACTACATAATTAGATGTGCACGTGAAACTAGTATAAGTAAAAGCTTACCTGCATTTACATCAAATCAATTCAATATTTTCACAATATTCATGCCACAGTTTTGGAGGTGCATAGATATTTTTGACTTTATACATAAATTTGCCATTATGAATCGGTAACATATTCTCCTATATTAGTGTTGTATATTAGGTTTTACTGGCACTAAGAAGTGTCATGTTCTCAGAGTTGTTCGGTTAGGACCTTTAATTTTTTTTTTTTTGACATTACTTTTATATTTTAGATGCTAATTATTTCTTTATGGTGTTACGATCTTGCTTTAAACAACTATTTATTTTCATGCTTTAGATCTTTCGTGAATTACTAACTCAAATGTATTTGCATCTTTATTTTTGTACATTCTTAATTCCTGGCACCAATTTGTAGATTTTGAGAATTACTGGTAAAAGTTAGTTTTGATTGTACATCTTTTTCATGTTCATAGGTTGGATGAGATTGTTGAGGTTTAGTCACTCGATCGTAAATAACAATATATTTATGGTGCATTCGATGTTCCCCATTATCATATGGTATTAGTTAAGCTATTGTATCATATGGTGTTAGATAAGTTATTGTATTTGGCTCTTGGTATAAGCTATTGTGATATTGGATCACTTTGATTTGTATACATTTTTTTAGTGGGATTGTGTATCCTAATGTTATCTTTGATTCATTCTTGGGTTGAAATTTAGGGAAGCAAGGGAAGTATGTTGGCATTTTTAGATGAAGAAAGCTTGTGATGTCTTTGCTTCTAAGATTATAAAAAGAAATAAAGAAGAAGAGCCAATATTTTAAGAGGAACCAATAATCAGCGTTGACACTAATGAATTGACCTATGAAGAACCAAAATCAGCATTGTTGCTAAGCCTTCTGAAGGTAGTAAGCTAATGTTCAATGAAGTGGGAAACAACCATGTAGCTAAGTCATCTGTAGGTAGTAAGCTAATGTCAATGAAGACATAGGAAAAATCCATATATGTTCATTGTTGGTTGAGCACACTACTAAAAATCAAGAGATTTCTCACCGAAAATTTCGGACCGAAAGTTGGTCGGATCACGTGTTCGGACCGCATCGGTCGGACAATTCAGCTAATTTAAATTTAATTATTTTTTTATATCATCCGACCGCAGCGGTCGGATACCAATTAAATTATTATTTTTTCTAATCTAGCCGATCGCAGTGGTCGGATGCTGTAAATATTAGAATGGACATCATCCCTTTTTTCCCTAACTCCACATTTTATTTCATCTCTCTCCCACAAAATACAACCTGACCCATCCACCCCAAAATTGATCTTCCCTATTTTTCCATCCCTCAAATCGATCTTCCCTATTTTCTTATCCCCAAAATCGTTCTTTCCCACTTCCCCAAAGTAAGTTTTTCAATTTCTATCCCTAACCCCTATTTCATTATTTTTTCAATATAAACCCTAACCCCTATTTTTTTTTTACAGATTTGCTCTGGTGGTGCTGCTCCGGTACAACTGCTCAAGTGGGTCAGTCTGTTTGGTTTTTTTTTTTTTGATTTTTTATTTGCTTTTATTTGTGGAATTTATTGAAATCATTAGACCATGGTGATGATTGTGTGGATGTTATGGGGTTGATAAAAGTGTGGATGTTATAGGGTTGTTTTGGATTTTGATAAAAGTATATATGGTGAAAATTGGATTTCGGATAGAAAATGGAGAAATAGTGAAAAACTATTATGGGTTTTGGATAGAAAATGGATAGAAAATTGGGTTTTGGATAGTAAAATTGTTAAGTTTGTTTTGGTTAGTGTAGAAGATCGTGAATCCTTTTTTACCATGATTTTGTTTGTTTTGGTTAGTGTAGAAGATAGTGTAGAAGATAGTCAAAAACTAATTAATTTAGCCCATGACTTAGTGTAGAAGATAGTGTCTCCCACACTTTTTTTGTTTGTTTTGGTTTTAACTTTGAGACTTGAGTTTTGGTGAGGTTTGTGTAGAAGATAATTTAGGCTATAGTTTAGTAACCGGGTTATCATTAGAGTAATTGTTGTTTGGTTAGTTTTAATTAGTATAATAAAGTTTTGACATTGATAATTTCTAGATGGTGTGTCTTTTATTAGTTGCTTTGTCATTTATTAAATTGTTCACAAAGTATTATGTTGTTAGCAAGTGAACCAGTATTATGTTCTCAAGTAGAACCATAGTTAGAGAGTTAGGAATATAAGGAGAAAGTTAGGTTCTTGATATCTCCTAAATTGCTAAAGTTTGAATATTTTTAACCATTTAGCTTAGAATGAGATACTTGTTTTATAAAGTGACAAATATATAACTTTCTCGTAGCATAAATTGTAAGTAATTGAACTACTATCACACTTAACAATAATTTAGGAGGCGTTAGCTATAAGTAATATTGTAGTTACACAACTTAAAATATCTTAATTATTTTTGTAAATTTATTTGAATGAAATAAATTATTTCTAAATATCTATTTTTAAATTATTGATTCTATTTCATTTGATTCTTAAGGAGTATTATTAATTACTAAATGATAATCTTAGAGAACAAATTAGTTAGTAATATAAAAGTAATTGACTTAGATATAATACTACTAACACTAGTAAGTTGTATAATTACTTAATCTTATGAAAATTGGTAGAGTATCAAAGTAATTTTTTTTAATCTTTGCAATTTAATATGTATCTAAAACTTGTAATTTTTGTGTAGATATGGAATATGAAAGTCGTAGTTGGATGTATAATAGAAATAATCTCGGGCGGTGGGCGATGAGGGAAGAATTTGCAGTAGGTGTTCAAGAATTTATTGAAAAGGCGAAAACACTTGATGATTTTATACAGAATGGCCAGATGATCCTCTCGACCTGGAGGGCATCCTTCAAGTCCATCTAGAAAAGATGGAGTTTAAGTGTCCTTGTGTGAAATGCAAGTGCACAAAAGGACAACGTTTGGAAGATGTTGAAATGCATATTTATAGGAAGGGTTTTATGCCAAATTATTATGTTTGGGTTTATCATGGAGAGTCTAGGGATATGGGTGGTGATGTTAATTTTCAAAATGCTTATATCGGTTGGAGTGGTCCGTTTGTGGAGAATGATCTTGATAATTATCCAATAAACGATATGGTTAATGATGCTTTTAGGATGTACCAAGAGAAGCCATCCCAACCGGGTACATCGCAACCAAATGTTGAGCACGTTCGTAATGATGAGGCAAAGCTCTTCTATAAACGGTTGGAGGAAGCTAGTCGTTCATTGTATGAAGGCTCAGTGCATTCCAAGTTGTCAGTTGCTGTTAGATTGTTAAGTATTAAATCTGATTTTAGTATATCTCAAGCAGCCATGGATTCCATCGTTGGCCTTATGAATGAACTCAATCCGACTAACATGGCATTACAAACTGATTATTACCACACTAAGAAGTTGGTTTCCACGTTAGGCCTTTTTGCACAGAGAATTCATTGTTGTGTCAACGGTTGCATGTTGTTTTATAAGGATGATGCTGAATTAGATAAATGTAAATTCTGTGAGGAGCCTTGTTACAAGCCGGTTCTAAACCCTAAAAAGAAGCCTTGGATCGCAGTATGCCTCGGAACGTCTAAATTCAGGTTTGTTTGGCACTTACACTACTGCTAGTTCAATTAATCCCTCAGTGGAAGTGTCGTTGCGCAATGAAATCGAAGAACTTAAGAGATAGAGTGAAGAAGATCATTTGCGCAATGAGGAAAATATGAGAGTCATGCAGGAAATGATGCAGAACTTTGTGTGTGGTAGTGCGGACAAGGGAAAGAAGAAGGGCAAGGGTAAGAGCAAGAGCAAGAGCAAGAGCAGGGGGAAAGACAAGAGCAAACGTCAATACAGCTCATCATCTGAGTCTAGTTCCGAGTCTAGTTCTGAGGCAACAGAGTAGTAATAATAGATTGTTGATGTTTTAGACATGTGTTAGACTTATGGTTGGTTTTTGAGAAACTTCTTTGATTGTTAGACTTGTTGTTAAGTTTAACTTATTTGAATCGTTATCAAGTGTTGATGTTATGTAAATTATTAAAATTTTAGTTTAAAGGCAATAAGCCTTGTTTAGAAAAAAATTAAGGCTTGTAGAGGTGGTGGAGCTCTAACTACAGGTTTTACATTGCAGGTTTTACCCAGATTTCCGACTGAATCGGTCCAAAATTTGGGTTTTTTTTACCCAGAAATTACAATATTCGACCACCTCGGTCGCCTGGCTCAAGAAATTTTTTTCCAGAATTTGAAATCTCGGACTGCTTCGGTCGCCTGGCTCAATTATTTTTTTTTCAGAAATTACAATGTGCGACCGGTGTCCGACCGATTTGCGGTCGGAACATCGGACCGAGTTGGTCGGACACCCTTGTGCGACCACCCATTATCCGACCGCACCGTTTGATTGGTCCATATTGGCGGTCGGAAAACACCTTTTTTTTTAGTAGTGGCAAAAGAATAAATGTTGCTGCTTTCCCTTAGCAATAAAAAGAAGGAGAAACCTCAAAGAGTTTAAGAACAAAGGACGAGGAATCAGGAACAACGATTGAGTAGAATTCTCGATGAGGTGGGATCCAAGAATCAGCACAGTATAGAAAAGAAGAAAGAGAATCTTGGTGGAACCATGTTCACATAAGTTTTGATGAGTTGAAGTGCATGGGATTATAGCCCACAATATGCAAGCAAGGAAGAGTGACTTTTGGATGCAGTTATGGACCAGAGAAAAGAACACTCCAATCCCTGCTTGATAGAATTTGCAATTGTTAGTTTAGATGATATTAGAAGCAACTTAGAGCCTGTTTGGCCAAGCTTCTAGGGAGCCAAAAGTGCTTATTTTGAAAAATCGAGGTATTGGCCAAGTTTTTAGGAAAAAATAAGTGCTTTTGAGTGGCAGCAGAAGCTGTTTTCCTGCTGTGGGAAGAAGCTGGAAAAAGTAGTTTTTTCTAAAAGTACTTTTGAGTAGAAGTAGAAGCTGTTTTTAATTTCTATGATTACAAAAATATCCTTACCAAAAATACTTATATACCTAATTACCCATATATATTTTAACCTAATGATTATAATATATAAATAGTACATTACTTTTTTAATCACTATTTTTTCTATATACACCTACATCACTATTGTTACAAACTTTTAATCAAATAATTTTTTTTAAGGTATAGATCTAGAATATTCAATTATGAATGCTGTATTTTGAAATTTTTTTACTAAATAAAAAAATTAAATATAGTGTTTGAGAATAAATATTTTAAAATCATTCATCTAGTTAAATAACTGTAAAGTGAGTTTTTCAATGTCCTTACTCCTAATTTAACACTCAAAAGTACTTTTTCAAAAATTTGGACAAACACAAATTACTACTCAAAACAGAAGTACTTCTAAAATGAGTTGGCCATATACAATTTGCTTTCTCCAAAAGTACTTTTACAAATAGCACTTTTGAAGAGAAGTACTTCTCAAATAAGCAGTTTTCTGAATTTTCAATTGTCAGTTTAGATGATATTGAAAGTAACTTAGAGGGTGTTTGGCTAGGCTAAGCTTATAAGCTGGTCAAACGAGCTTATAAGCACTTTTTGGCTTATCTACGTATTTGGTAGGTATCAAAAGTGGTTATAAGCCAAGTTCTTATAAGCCAAGATCAGCCATAAGTTAGCCGTTCCCAACTTATTTTTTTCAGCTTATAAGCACTTTTAGTTTGTCCAAGTATTTTACTATTTTATCCTCAAAACATATTGTAATCCATGAAATATCACTTCTAAAATAAATATTTCAACCTCCTCCTCATTCTATATTCATCATTTGTCATTTTTAATGTAAAAGTATTTTTCAATTTATTTTTTCATAAATAAGTTAAAGGACATTTTAGTCATTTTAATAAAAAATGCACTTATCAGCACTGTTTATTTATAAAATCAGCTTCAACAGCTAAAAATACTTTTCAACACTTGATACTTATCAGCCACTTTAAATCAGCTAACATGCTCCTAATCAAGTTTCCGACTCCAACACAAGCTGCGAAAGGAATATATTACACTTGATAAAAAAGTTCTACTGATTAATTAGTAGAGAAGAGGAACTGAGATCATTCAGGATAGTGAGATTTAGAGGTTAATCGCAAAAGTTTCTGACTTTTCTTTGATTCTTTCAATTTCTTTCATTCTTTGTTAACTTTTGTTCATAGTGGGAAAAATGTCATTTGAGCAATTGTTTGATTTGTATGAAGGACAACGAAATTGAACAATAAAATTGTAAATCTTAAACAGTAAGCAAGTTACCTGTAACATACAATGAGTGAAGATAACATGATAATGTACAATTATCAATGAATATAACTTAAATTTATTTTTTTATTCAAATCATATATTTGCAAATAAACCGTGTTGAAAGTTTGAAACATCTAATTTCAAGGTTCTTCATTCATTCAATTAGATAAACAAGATAACATTACTCATTTTATAAAAACTAACACTACTTTAATTTTTATTTTATAATTCAAAAATACATAATAATATTTTATGTATTTTATTTTTAAAATATATTTATTAACGTGAGGTAACGTGCAATGCACGTACCTAGAGACTAGTTTTTTAATATAGGTAAAGAAGGTCTGTTAGAAATAATAGCGTTTTAAGGCCAAAACTCACAAATAATAACAATTTTGAGCCCAATACATCATATGCAGTGTAGTGAGGGCACTTGCAAAAATATGACATGGGAAGCTTTGGTTTGCCAAAATGCCTTCACTAACAAATGTTTAGCAAAAATTCCCTCATTAGTTTAATGAAATTTTTTTCGGACCAAAATATCTCTATAAATCAGTAAAAAGACGCGCCTCAGTCCCTCCCATTCCTTTTCTCCATTCACGCTATCAAGAAAATCATAAAACCCCATTCGTTTTACAGATTGCTTTGTTCAAGAGAAGATTCAACGTAAGATTTCAAGTTGCAAGGGTAAAGTTCTCTGCAACTATTGCCAAGAGTTTAAGTTCTGTTGCAAAGACTGAAAAATCTGTAAAGTATTGGCAATAGCCAAGACTTTAAACTCTACTGCAATGGGAGGCTGTGTAGAGACTTCTTGCTTATTGCCTAGACTTTAAGCCATATTGCCATGGTCTCTATAACTACAGAAAAAGTCTCTACAACTATTGCCAATAGCCAACACTTTAAATTCCAGCGGAAGGGGGAACTTGTACAAATAGTCTCTGCAAGTATTGACAATTGCCAGAACTTTAAACTCTAGTAGAAGGAGCAACTTATACAAATAGTCTCTGCAAGTACTGGCAATTGCCAAGACTTTTACCTATATTGCAATGCAAAACTTGCAGAGAAAGTCTTTGCAGCTCTTGGTAATAGCCAAGACTTTAAGTTCTGGCAAGAGGGACCTTACACTAAAAGACTCTAAGAGTATTGGCAATTGCCAAGACTTCTACCTCTAGTGCAGTGAACAAGTTGGAGACAAAGTCTCTGCAACTCTTAGCAATAGCCAAGACTCTAAGTTCTGGTGGAAGCGACAACTTACACAGAACTTCTCTGTAAGTATTGGCAATAGCCAAGACTTTAAACTCTACTGCAATAAGCAACTTGCAGAGAAAGTCTATGCAACTCTTGGCCATGGTCAAGATTTTAAGCTCTATGCAAAACATGAATATCTAATAGCCATAGGCAATAAAAACCTTCAAATCACTGGAATCAAGCAAACATAAGAAAAAAATCCCAAATTTCTAGCACACAAAGAAGAAAGAAGAAGGCCAGGAATGGGGAAAGAGAGAAGGAAATCTTTCAGCGTGAATTAAATAAATTGGGGGCCACACAAAGAAGAAAGAAGGAGGCCAGGAATGGGGAAAGAGAGAAGGAAACCTTCAGCGTGAATTAACACAAGTTGGGGGCATAATAGTCCTCTCATAAGGGGGGGGGGGGGGTATGATGTGGAGGGCATTTGCTTAAAACATTTGTAAGTGGGGGCAATTAGGTAAGACCATGTCTTATTGGGCACTAGGTGAAATTTTTTGTTGTAGTGATATCTTAATACCATATTTTTAACATATGACATAATTAGACATTTTTGATAGTCTAGGTGACAATTATGCTAATTGACTAATAACTTAAAGCTTATAAGGAAACAAATTAGAAAATGTCATCAGAAATGGAAATAATGGGTCGAAATATACATGGTTAGCGGGCAATTTTGTTTAGGAGTACTATTTTACTGCAAAACAAAAGTAACTTAGTGATCATATTCGTGTGAGTGAGAAAGTTTCACAAATACCTAATATTTAATTCAACAAGTCAAACAATGTAAAATCTTCAAGCAAAAATCAAAAGTAGAGAAAGATGAGGAGAACGTAATTCACACTAAAATTCTACAGCCAATTAATGGCTGGTCACTTCAAAATTCTGAATTTGTGATTCTCTTTGAACAATAAAATCATGTCATACAAAGAAATGGATAAACATAACAAGTGCACGGTCGGCAAGGGGTGCACTCTGTTGGTTGGGATTCCCGTCAATCTTTAACCAAGCTCGGCAGGTTTGATTCTTGGTAAAAGAAAACATTTTGGTAGGGTATTTAGTGATTTAATGCTTACGCTGCAAAAATCTAAATTAATCGAGTCTACTAAAAAAGAATTGGGTAGACAAACCACAAACTGATCGCTTGTGATTGGCTTCTAGAAAATACAATAAACCCTAATTAATCAACACAAGGTAAGCTTGTCAACTCCTTGGTCAAACTCGTGATTCATGTCAAATGTATATACACTACAAGTCTACAACAATTTTTGGTATTAGGTGGGCTCTCTTTCTCTTTCTAATTTTCTTTTGATGGTTAAAGACGATTTTGGAATGTAGATGATAGTCTGACTTGCTGTATATGTCACGAGAGTTTTCGTAATGAATAATCCTCAACAAAGTCTAGAATTATTTGAAACGTCTAAAAAGTGCTTACAAATATTGTCAATCGATGAAGCTATTAGAAATCTACAAACGGAAAATCAAAGACGAGAAGAAAAAGTTTATTCTCTTTTATCTGCTACATTGGATACTATATTTTAATTCATGCATCAGCTTCTGGATAAAAGGAAATTTTGCTTCTTCTTAGAAGTAAATTAAAATATTAAAATCATAAGGTATGCGAGAGCAAATTGCATCACCAAAAACAAGTTTTTATATGTATAATTCAAAGACATTCATTTGAACTTTCAAATATATGAACGTAATCTGATTGAAGAAGATAGCACGAATATTAAAACAAGTTGGTCAAATCGTTTGAAAAAAGTTATCATGTAGGCGTAGTATATCGTTTAAGATTGCTGAGAGTATGTTTGAATTCAAAGTTGGATCTGAGCTAAGATTAGGTTAGATTTTCTTCAAAAGTTTTAGTTCGGCATAATTTATGTTGTATGAGATATATATCTGAAGTGTCAGACGACGCCTTAGTCTAAACCTTAGCTAATGCTATATCAGCCTAGAATATTTAAAACTGTTTTCCCTTAGTTCCAATTAGTCAAATTGCCAGACCCTATGGTAGTTTCTTCCGATGTTTTAAAAGGCGGTACGCAAGGCGAGGCGTTTTATTTACAATGGGGTAAGGCGTAAGCTCCGAGACATGGGACGTAAATTCCATAGATCTTATTTTTTAATTAATTTTAAATTAATAAAATAGCATAATGATCCAAAAAATATTAAAAGTACATTAAAAATTTTAAGAAAATTAAAAGTAAGAAAAAAAATTATAGAAACAAAAAATCTAACTTTTTTAACAATGGTAAGTAATTGAATAATGTTACAGTTTTTATGAGATACAAATAAACCATAAGGTCTTAACTTTCAAACAATTAAAAATAAAAAATTGTCGCTGTAAAAAGTGAATAAACAATAAAATTTATTACTATTATAATTTAAAATATTAATTCTTCATTGATAAATATAAAATTGCTTCGAAATTGCAAAATAATTGAAGCCTAACAATTTTGAGTGACAGGAATAAGACATGAAGACCAATAACAAGTGATGATATATACATGACTATGCATTTTCAGATTAAGTGTACAGATGATATTCTCAATTATAATACATGTAATATTATATCTTGTTAATTGAGCTACACTCAAATTTTGAATTTCTACAAATGAATTACTTCATTTTTAAGGAAAATTGTGGATGAACAACCTTAATTAGGGAATTGGACAGATCAATTGCATAGGTTCTATTAGGCGAGTCCCGAGCGTTGAGCGTTGGGCGTGCTCTGGGCGCACCGTCGGGCGCTTGAGGCGTAAGCCTCACGGATCTAAGCCCCGCCAGAGAGCCTCAAGGTGTTTTGCAAGTGCCTCGCCCCGAAGCGAGTCCCGGATGAATCCCAAAACTGCCTTTTAAAACTGAGTACTTTCTTCGATGTTCAAAATATATCTTTGGTGAACTTGAAGAAAGAAAAATGAAGTCACTAAACAAGATTTTCTTTAATTCTGACAATGGCATAAGAGTCTCTAAATTGACTTGGTAAGTATAATGTCGCATCTAAATAATGATATTAGTGATCCCAAGTTTTATTTGATTAACGTTGAGGGTCATATCAATTCTGTTAAAATTAGCCAATTAAATTTCACATTACCTAATCGAAAGTACTTTTGAAAAGATCACTACATTTTGGATTTGCCTTTTATGAAACAAACTTGATCTCACAAGCTTATTGGCCAGACGTGTAATTAATAGGACTATCAGTGTCAACAGAAGTATTATTAAGTTGATGGACCTAACATGCTAATATTCGGTCGATCCGTTCGTCTTGTAAATCACTATTCCCTCTGTTTTAGTGTATTAGTTCGGAGTACGAAAGTTACATTTTTAATTTTTGACCACAAACTTGATATTGATTTTTAAAATTTTAACAAAATAAAATTTATATATTTTAGAACTACATAAAAGTACTATAAATTATATTAATATATAATTAAAATATTTAAAATATGTCAAAAGAAATGGTCAAGAATCATATCTAGATTATCCAAATAGTAATTGTATGATATAAATTGGGACAGAAAAGATATGTGGTTATTAGAACTCCTAAGCTAACATAAGGTTGTAACCAATTGATTGAAGATCTTTAATGCAAAGTAAGAGATAACAAATTGAACTAGCTAGGAAATAGAAATGACTTAGAGCCATGCTTTAATTGTTAATGTCAAATTCACTAAGAATCTAAAGTAACTCCAAACCCTAATGTGTTTCCAAAGAAATACATAATAAGCTAATAAAGAAATCGAACCTTAGGAATTAAAAATCTCACCTAATATAGTTGAAAAGTGTAGATACATTTTTTATATAAATGATACGCATGAGATACTGTAAATACAGTAAAACTAGAAGGAGAATTAGAAACAAATATGATGATACACTAGATACAAATAAATGCAATGTAAAAAATAGTATAGATACATTAAATGAAAAACATCATATCAGGAGGAAAACCTCCCGATTTGACGGAAAATGCTATATATTCATAAGAAAATACAATATTTTGAATGAAGAACATCAAATGTGATCTAAAATGATCATATCCACCCACAAAAAAAAATCATTAGATCTGAATGGAAAATACAAATCTGAACGGGAGCTTCTCGATTTCTTTATGTTGGGATGAACAAGGTGACAAAATAAGGTGTATCAACTAGAGATTTTATGTTTTAAGTGTAAATTCGATATAGCGCTGGAGTAAATTTCCAGGTAAAAATCCAAAAAATAATGCAGTGCCAGAAAGAAGAGGAAGATGCCGGCGCTGCAGGGATAAAATACGAGCAACGTGACGCCGGAGAAGGGAGTGTATCCGGGCCATGCTTCCGTGAGGCTCCAACGAGGGTGGCAGAGAGGCGGGGGAGTAAAAATGGAGAAAAGTGAGAGAAGGAGGTTAGGTTTCTTTTTTCTTTTCTAGGATTTGATCTTGTTGAGGATTTATCTTGCTATATTTGTAAATGTGTTGCTATTATTTTATATGTTTTATAAATTTTTTAAGGGGATTTATGTTTTATAAAAAAAATCTTATTTGTATATTCATGTAAAAATCTATGATAATATTTATAAAATAACTTTTTTTATATATAATATATGTTAGATAACCACAATAAATTAAAGAGAGTAATTTTGTTTTATCAACTTTTTTGGTAATTAAACAAGTTACACAAATGAACTTAGTAAGAGTTACATGGATGGACGATAATATATTAATTTAGAATATTTTGACCCGCTCAAATTTAATTAATCTGTTTATTTGACACACGTAGATTCATTGATCTTCCTAGTTTTCTACCTTTCTTGTAGGGAGTGGTATTATTATACAAAAATAATACAAAGATTATTATAAATATTGTATTGGCAAAATTATAGCTTGGACACGTGGTGGTCGAAGCTCGGGGCAACATCGACGAAGATCATGTCATAGCCATGGGAGTAATATCTAGAATACCGAGGTCGACCCCTGAGGTCAAGACTGCCCGTACCATAAATTGCGACCGTCCGAGTCGTAGAAATGAAGAGGGCCCGAGACAAATGGCTCGAGCCCAGCACAACTGAAACCCACGATTTACGATATATCTATGCTCCACGATCTCAACATTTAATAAGGGGAGATCGTGGGCCATCCACAATCTAAGCATGGAGGAGTGGGCTGATTAATGCCCCTAATAGCACTTATGTATCAATATAAAGACATTCAGAAAGATAATCAAAACTCTGTCAAATTATAATCTCAAGTTATTCATATTAAAGCCATCGTTCTTATTCATTTGTAATTGTCATTATTCACTGTTTATTGCAATCTTGATATGACGAATTGCTTGTAACCCAACCATAAATTCAATTGTACTCTAAAGTAATATTTAGTGGCATACAATTTGACGCCGTCTGTGGGGATCAAGCAATTAAGCTTTGTTCCACGGTTGTGTCTTACGCTCGTCCACATCCATTTTAGTCTTACAAGATGGTTGATAATACTGAAAGCGTGGTTGGAGATCATTCTCGTCCCGTTGGGCAGAATGACACTACTGATGGTGCATTTGTTCCTCCACCTAATATAACTGACCCAACCTCATCGGGGTCAACTGACTCTTGGAATATGCAGGTTATGAATTTTATGAGGCAAGTTCGAGAACAATTTGCTGAACAAGGTAGAGTTAATACCAAATTATATGTAGCTAATTACAAACTATCACGGAAAGTGTGAGATTTACTGCTACACCCACCAATACTCCACCCGTGACCCCTAATGAAGGCACTCCAAATTATGTTCCTCCGGCCGCAATAACAGGGGACTTCCAAATAGTGCCGCATTTGGAGGCTTGGGGAGTGCCCCTAATGGCACCCAACCTTTTGTAGCAGTCCCCACAGTGGTAGAAATAGCACTCGTGGTTCCATCCAGCATCCCGTCGGACCTCGAAAAATGGAAAAAGGATTTTAGAGCTCAATTCGAAAAGCGGTTGGAGAAAATCCCCAGGGCCCGAAAAACCCAAAAAATTCTAGACATTGAAAAATATAAGCAACAAGCTTTCAAACCGAAAGCAGCCCCGACCCTAATTCCAAAATACTTCAAGCCGTAAGTCTGAAAGAAATATGACGGTACAACGAATCCAGCAGACCATGTTGCTGAATATATGGCCATGGTGAGAGGAAATGATTTGTCAAAGGTGGACTTGGAATCTATGTTCCTAAAAAAGTTTGGGGAGATGCTGGAGAAAGGGGCACTACGCTGGTACTTGCATTTACCCTCCGAGTCAATTGGAAACTTTGATGAATTAGCTGATTTATTCATCAAGGCACATACCAGTGCCCAAAAGATCCTCAACAGAAAAGAAGATATTTTCCGTGTGAAGTAGTGGAACAAGGAACCACTTAGAGATTTTCTTGAGTGCTTCCAAGCGTAGCGAATGGATATGCCTCCAATGGAAGATGGCTTGTTATTATGGTTTCTAAAAGGAAAATACACGCAAACAATTCTGAGGCAGCTGCTGAACTGAAAAGGAACCTCCGAGAGTGGAAAGCTTATAATTGAGATAGTGTTCACGTCAGGACATCAGCCAAAATTAGGTTTGAAAAAGATGAGCTGAATATAGGAGTCACCCCGAGTCTTCTCGACGCAACGATGTGCAACGAGGGAACTCAAAAGGCCAATACAAATCTTGCAACTCCCTAAGGCAGCATGTGACCCAAAGATTAGGAGGTAAGGTTAGTAACAATGCTAATAAAAAAAGCACCACAGGGCCATTCTTGGTATCTAAGGAAAAGGATCTGCCCCGAATTTCTGATTACAACTTAAATATTTCTGATACGGATTTGGTGAATGCATTAAAGAGAATGATAGACAAGGGGGTGAGGCTCCCAAAACACATGAGATCTAACCCTGGTAAGAGGGACAAGAGCCTCTATTGTCACTTTTATGCAGATCATGGGCACCTCACCGAGGACTGTAAAGCCATATGGTACGAGGTGGCCCATCTCCAGCAAGAGTTTTCTTAATGTCATCATCGGGGAGGGGGAGGTCGGAAGTCAACGGTGTGAATATTGTTGTAGCAAAAAAATTGCAAAACTTTCCATCACATTGGAAAAGAGGAGCCGAGCTGGAGGCTCGAAGGACAAAATTGTGTTTAGTGAAGATGATTCTGAGGGGATGATGTTCCCTTACCATGATGCGCTGGTGATCATGTTAAGGATCAGTGACTCGGATATTAAACGACTCTTAATAGATGCTGGGAGCTCAGTTATCATTATAAGTTACAGAGCGGTGAAGAGAATGTGGTTGAAGGACCAAATCTTCCCGAAGGCAACCATATTGACAGGTTTCAACAATTCCATTGAAAAGACTTTGGGTGAGATCACTCTTACCACCTACACAGAAGGAGTTTCCAAGGAAAGAATGTTTCAAATTATGCCCGAGGACATAGCTAACAACGTTATCCTTGGGAACCCGTGGATCCACGCGATGGAGGCTGTGCCCTACACTCTTCATCAAGTTATTAAATTCCTATGCCGAGGGGTGTTCGCTCTATCAGCGGTGTACATGGAATGGCTAGGGAGTGCTATTCGATTGCCTTGAAGAGTGGAGTCGTCCTGGTTGGACCGTCTAAATAGAAACCAAAGCATCCGAGATCTCAGGAAGAAATGGGTCCGGTACTCGAAATGGACCCTCAAAAGGGAGTGATGGAATGGATCCCGATGTATGTTTAAGAGCCTAGGAAGCAAAAGGCTGAAGATTCAATGATCGAGGATTTGGAGTAGGTCATTTTGACAATGGAGTTTCCTGAGAGAAAAATATTTGTTGGATGGGAGTTGGACCCAGAGTAAAAAAAAGGCTATTGTTTCATTGTTTAACTCCAACAATGTTTGTTTTGCTAAGTCCTACGCCGACATGGTTTGGATGGACTCGAAGATAATGACGCACAAACTTAACGTGGATCCTCACGACACTTCAGTAAAGCAAAAGAAAAGGCCACATAATGGTTATAGGAAAAAGGTGATCAAAGATGAGACGAACAAGCTACGTGGAAATAATTTCATACGAGAAGTCATGACACGACCCGAATTTTTCGGCTAGGCCGTGCGGGCACCCGACATCCTTCCCTTAGCCCATCGGGTGAACCCTTTTTAATTGAATTCACAAAAATACGCATAAATCAACTTATATATAAGAAATAAGACCTAAATAGACACGAACATAACTATACATAAGCTATACAGAAGAAGTTACAACTGACTACCCAATGAACTATATTTAGGGCTATCCAGACAGACATCTAAGAATAAAAATGAAGTATAAATATCTCCTAAAGGGAGAAAAATACAACTGAAATAATAATCATAAAATTGGTGGCCATTCTGAAAAAAAGCTGGCTCACTCTGACAGCTGAAGTCGTCTTCACTCCTTAACAACGTGGCGAACTCAATCCTAGAGCGAACTTGCCGAAACGAAATAAATAGGTAAGAAACAAACAGAGGGTGAGTCAAAAGTACTCAGTAAGTGGGGGTTGGCTAGCCACCTCAAAGAAACAGATATGCTAGCCAGGGAAACAGAATCACTCGACAACTAACAAATAATGCACAGAGCGACAACTATGATAATGCTGGAGTCAAGCAATTAAAAAATAGCAGGCAACAGATAAAGAATACAATACATATAGCGTTCCATACATATGTCATGAAGTTGTATGTAATACATCTTATTATATGTAAATATTGTTGCGGCCTGCAGCGTGCAACCGATCCATATGTTTATACTGTTGCGGCTTGCAACCCAATCCATATATTTTATAATATTGCGGCGTGCAACTCGATCCATATGTTTATACTGTTGCGGCGTGCAACCCGATCCATATGTTTTATCAATACATATAATAGTAAACACATAATTTACTACGCACTTACAAACAAGGTGGCATAGTAAGTATATGCCCAAACCGGCAGCTATACATGAAAAAAATATGTACAAATATCCACGTGGCAAAAGACCACCAAAGGAATGGATATAAACCACTTACCTTATTCCAAAGTTAGAACTGCTACTCAGCAACCGCTTTTTCCTTTGAATTCACTACCAAACAATCCCGCTCTATTCAATAAGCAGAAAAATATATTAAATAAGACTGAAGGCTTCATTCCTTACGTCTTAGAACAATCCGGTTAGGAACCCGACACTCGATTCGCATAGGTAATACGTAGTTCAGGCCTTTGTACATGGTTCACAATCACATGACCAAACTCTTAATTAATTATATTTATGCGTTGCCCATAACTCCCTAAATTCGAATATATAATCAATTCCATAATCTGGGTCCAATTAACCCTTTAACTTATTAGAACGATGTCTATATCCCAATTTCTATCGTTAAAATATACTCAAACACATGTAATAAACTGAAATAATGAATTAACATCATTACCTGGATGATTCAGGATGAAAATTCTATTTGTCCTTCTCTTTTTCCTTTCCTTTCTCTCTTTTCTGATTTGTTTTTCTTCTTGTGTGTTCTCTGTTTCTTTCTTATTTCTGTTCGTCTTATGCTGCTTAATGTTAGCTAAGGGATTATAATATCCCTTAGCCCCACCGCCTCTCTCTTTTCACTTTTTCTTTCGTTTTGTCTTTTCCTTTTATTTTTATTTTTTAAAAAACTTGCTGTTGCGACTAAAATTAAATCGGAACCCTAAAAAATTCAGAATGATCCCAAATTTCTTGAGCAAGTTATACAAAATTTATGTGATGTACTCGCTAAGGCGGATCTCGAATCGAATTTTCAAAACTCAAGATGCGAATTAAACGGAAAGAGATCAAATTATTAATTTTTGGGACTTTAGCGGAAACTATCTGAACGACCTCGGAATTCACTTTCGAAAGTTCATACAGGTCAAAAATGATTATTCAAACCTAACGAAACTTTTGGATTTCGAATCGGACCTCATTCGCCAAAATCGAGCTCGAAAACCTCTTTTTAAGATTTACCGACAACTGAAACTGAAATATTCTTCCGATACCTATCAAACGAAGTCTGATTTAGCTCAAATTTTACATACAAGTCCTAATGAACCTTACAAAGCTTTTAAAATGTTGGCACACTAATTGGAGTCCTAACTCCCGAAATGACTACCTAAGGTTGTTTTAAGTCAAGTACCCCGAGTGGCTGGCAAATGTTGTGGTCGTGCCAAAGAAAAAAATGGAAAGTGGATTACGTACGTGGACTACACGAATTTAAACAAGGATTGCCCCAAATATTCATATATGTTGCCATAAATTGATATGTTAATAGAGCTAAACGATGAAGAAAAAACTTCCTTTATCACTGATCGTGGCACATATTGTTATAAGGTAATGCTTTGGCCTCAAAAACTTCGGGCCAACATAATAGAGGTTAGTATGCCGTATGTTCAAAGATTACATCGAAAAATCAATGGAAGTCTGCATCAATGACATGCTGGTGAGTTCGGTTGATAAAAGAAAGATATCTTATTCAAAGAGTAGAAGACCAGTTGAATCATTGAAGGGAAGCTTTTGCCATTATGAGGCAATATAGCATAAGCTTAAACCCTAAAAAATGTATTTTTGGTGTTGGTTCAGGCAAGTTTATAGGATTTATTATCTCCGAGCGAGAAATTGAAGCAAACCCCGAGAAAATTAGAGCAATTGAAGAAATCCTAGAAGTTCTCTCAGGGACTAAAGAAGGTCAATGCCTTTCTGACCGAATCGCTACCTTGAGTAGATTCATCTCGACGTCATCGAAATAATGCCACAAATGCTTCTTAATTTTGAAGAAAAACATGGCCTTCGAATGGACCTCAGAGTGCAAACACGCATTAAAGGAATTGAAGCACTATTTGGAAAACTCACAGTTACTTGTAAAGCCGAAAGATGGTGAAATATTGTTGGTTTATCTGGCCGTACCTGAATTGTCCATGAGCGCAGTCCTGGTTTGAGAGGCATATGGAAAACAGTAGCCAATATATTATGTTACCAAGTCGCTGCTTGATGCTAAAACCAATTAGCCTCAATTAGAGAAATTAGCACTAGCCTTAGTCATTACTGCACGTAAATTTCAACTCTATTTTCAATGCCATCCTATAGCAGTAGTCACTACCTTCTTGTTGAGAAATATACTTCACAAGCCTGAATTGTCAGGAAAGTTAGCTAAGTGGGTTGTTGAGCTGAGCGAGTACGATATCATTTATCAGCCTCGGAGGACCATAAAGTCCTAAGTGCTAGCTGATTTCATGGCTTATTTTAGTGCTAAGATCCTCCCCGAGGCGGAGAGGAAGAATTAATGTCGAAGAGGCCAGTTTCTGGTGTTGACACCTAATTTTGTCCCCCTTGTTCCGATAATCATTATTCGGACAAAACTGCACTGATAACCACACAACCACCATACACTCACTCCTATTCTAAGTCACTACTTTACGTACGCACATCAATTAGGCTATTTCAAAGGCATTTGCACAAGTGATCACAATTTTATAAAATTTGCATATTTCGTCACAAGTTCTCACAATTTTTCGCATTTTCTAGCAAAATTGCCTAAATTATTTTAAAACTTAAAAGAATAGGTTTTCCTAATTATTTAGACCTCACTATTAATTTTATCATTTTTATAATTTCTATAACTGTTCCATGTAATTTTTCCATGCATTTATACGCATTTTATACACTTATATGCATTTTTATACATATTTATATGATTGTATACACGTATATATATATATATACATACATTACACCTCACACTTATATATATCAGCTCCACATTGGTCCTATCTCGCGCCTACGTGGTGTTATCTCAGCCGTCCACGCATATAATCTTATGGCTGGAAATTCAATTTCCATTTTTAACTATACCCGACCCCCAAAACCCTAAAACCTATTCACTTTCCCCTCTCTCATCTCAGCCGCCCTCACTCTTCGTCTCTCTCACACGAACGCTAAAGCTTCCACGGTTACCACCATTTTTCGACCATTATCGCCGGTGAAACTGGAAACAAATGGCACTACTATGATCCTCTCACTCTCCGCTACAAAGCCTATGTATCGGTTTGCTCGTTTAAAAAAAGTTCGGATTCGACCCTAATCGTGACCTCTGTCTCCGGAAAATGTTTCGCCACTCCTTCGCTCAAATACGACCTTCACCAACAAAGGAAAGAGGGAAATCCCTCGCACATGCATTATTGAACCGGGTTAGAATTGACCCGATGTTGATCCTAAACGGGTAATCCTAAAGCCTTATTTGTTTTTCCTATTTATTTTCTGGATCTAAGTGATGTTAAATTTGAAATTGTCTAGCCTCTTAGCATGTTAACATAGTTGATTTGTTGATTAATTAGTAAAGTATACAAATTGACAATTTTGATTTACTTCACTTGTCTACGTGCGTGAATTTGCCTAATTTCGTTTGAGTAAAGCATTGATAATTTTCTATTAGTCGATTATTTAAAAGGGAAGACTGCTTGATTATTGATTTCACCATTAACTCATTGAGCCAAGTGAAAAGTTGTTCTTGATTTTGCTTGTATGTTCTGAACTCGACACTCTCGAGACTATGTTCCTTATCCCCATTACTGAAACTTAAATCACCTTGGACAGTGTATTTCGACCAATATTTTGTTAAGATGCATGATTACTTAGCTAAAACTGGTTTGATTTGATTTAGATGATCTTTACTAAAGCTTGGTTTGAATTGGTGATTTGTAGTGGATTCTTATAATTGACAAAATATCAATTAAGGGTTGATTGTAATCTTGTTAAGGTGATTGACTGATTTCTGGGAATTTCGATTGGATTTGTACACTAGTTGTGAACCTAGATGATATTGGAATTAAAGGGAAGGGAGTATAACTGACTATGATTATGTTTTCCTTAAATCTCTGGGACTGATTGATCTATATTTGGAAGGGGTACTTGACGGATTTTCTTAACTTTGGAAAATAATTTTCCTTTGCCTTACACACCAACTAATACACTAAGAAAAGTTTGCACTAATAATTTTCCTTACACACCAACTAATACACTAAGAAAAGTTTGCA
The DNA here is from genome assembly GCA_037355625.1 of Petunia x hybrida. NCBI lineage: Eukaryota > Viridiplantae > Streptophyta > Magnoliopsida > Solanales > Solanaceae > Petunia > Petunia x hybrida. Next base: position 1,975,216 of record JBBBVM010001100.1, on the reverse strand, counting down.
TAGCACTTCAAAGGCCTACACTTCTCCTTCTCTGCTTATTGGTTTTTCTTTGGAAGAATTTCTGCTCTGCTTGTGTGTTAGTTCTGCTCTTGCAAACATCTCTCTCTTCCTGCACTTTGTTGTTTATACTGCTAAAGGTATTTCTTCATCCTTGACTACCTGTTGCATTTGTTTATCTACTTATGATTGACTGCCTGTCTATTGCACTCCTTTTCTGTATTTACCTCACCTAGACTGCCTATGCTTATTTACACTTCTTGCTTCAATCCTGGTTGTTCTGTTAGTGCTGGTTAACCTTATACATTTATTAGGATGATCCACAAGGATCATACCAGTGTTACTAAAGTGCAGGGCAATGTTATGGTTTCTGAAGCTTAAATACTATGCTCGCGAGTCATTGGGGCAGTTCTAACTTAACAAATGCTTCTTTTACTTCCCCCCAGCTAGTATCCCCCCTGTATGTACATTTGTTAGGGCTCCCTGCTTGTATTCCTTTTAAAACAGGGTACACAGCTACGAGGCTGTATAAATGGCCACCCATGGACCTTTTTTTTAATCCTTTTCTCCTTATGTGGTTGCATCATATACAAAAACAAAGGTCGTTGTATGTAAATATTAAACCAGAAACTTAGCTTTCAATGTCTAATGGTTTTAACGCTGCTTAACAGTAACATCTATATGAAATTCGGTGATTTTAATGACCAGTGGAATTCTTAGTTGACTAAAACAAATGCAGAACAGTTTTTCGTACTTAAACTATTTTTGAAGCATGATTTTCTTTGGAACAAGGACTATATATGCTAAAACTGCCAAATTTGTGACTGTTTAATAAAAATCAAGTCTTCCCTTCTTTTACATCAGTTATCCAGGTCTAAAACCTCTTTTAAATTTGGTCTGTTTCGTGCGCTTTCATACTCTTAACTCATGTACACTAATATAATAGTGTGTAAGGGTGTATAAAGCATTTGGGGTCAATTATACGATATACTATATGTATTTTCAAAGATATATCGCTATTACTCCATGTATTTGTATGTCTATACTTATATTTACGTGTGGCAGCTCCTGTTTTCATTTATGTGCTTTGTGAACACGATTTTCTTCCAAAAACAACCCCTCTATCTATATTTTGAAATTGACCCCCTAAATCAAATAGTCACTAAGGTTAGGGCTCGACAATTGATGACGAATCATACCGACCCTAAATGGCTAACATTTTATTTCAAAAACAACCCTTACTTGTTTTTAACTAAATCTGAAAATTGATTACAAAATCTGCCTATTTTTGCAAAACCAATTCAATTCATGAAATTGCATAACTATACCGTTTCGTAATATTTGCTTGCAGCTTTAGCCACTTTCGATTAGGCATTCACAACTAAGGGTTAAAACGTGCGATTAGGCATAAGGGCTTGGGCCGTATTTGCAAATTCTCGAGCCCAAGTATCTACGTTACCCATGTCTACATTGCCTTGCACAAATCGAATTTAACTCTTTGATTGATTGTGAAATTAACCCCTTAAGCTAGTGATATATATATGATAACTTCTACAATTTGTTCAGACATCCCAAAATATAAACTCGGGCGGGAACCACTTTTCGTGGGACTTGGGAAAGTGCCTAATACATTTTTCTCCGAGTCACTTGGACTTCTTACCCTTGAATCTCTAGAACTAGACCAGTCTAAATAAAGACCCGACTTTAGACACATAGGTGACCTAATAAACCTTAGAAGTCCATATTAGGTGGCGACTCCAATCCTTAACTCAAACGAGTTACCCAGTCAAACCCAAATCTTGACTCACTCCGAGTTGAGTTTAAAATCGGGTATGACATCTGGGATTTGGACACTTTACACCGATGGAGCTACCAGCTCAAAAAACTCCAGGCTTGGCATAGTTTTAGTAGCTCCAATTGGGAAAGAGTAAGACACTCTAGTAGGGTCAAGCAGGTGACCAAGAATGAAGCCGAGTACAAGGCAGTGGTAGCAGGTTTAGAATTTTCTAAGGAGCTGGGGGTAGAAAAAATTGAAAACGTGATTTACAGTTAGTAGTGAATCAAATACTTGGGGACTTTTCGGATCGGGAGTCTAGAATGCAACAACTTTTAGCTAGAGTGCAACAAATCTTGTCTACATTTCTAGAATGGAGGATTGAACAGATCTCCCGATAGGAAAATGCGTAATCGGACGCCTTAGTAAATCTAGGCTCCGCTGCCGAAGAAAGCAACTCAGGGACTAATTCAGTTGTTTTGGCCGTATAAAGAGTAAAGCTTGAAGTTAATTCGGTGAGTCACACTTGGGACTGGTGCACCAAGTTTATTTCTTACTTGGACTTGGAGACTCAGCCAGCTGATAAAAAGGAAGCTAAATGTATTCACCTAATTTTGGCACGCCTTTAAATAAATTTCCAAAAATATCGTGCAAATTTATTTTTAGCATTTTGCTTCTTTTTCTTGAATTTGTTATTGTATGTGTTAAGTGAAAAATGCCAAAAATTATTCTAAAAAATATTTGTTGTGGTTCAAAGCTTATGTCTATCTTAATTTTGTATGATCTATCTTGACTAAGTTAATTGAGTTTGCGCTAGTTAATTAAGGTTTGAAGTTTGGCTAATTAAGGTTTGAAGTTTGGTTAAAATTAAATGGAAAGATCAGCCCACGCCACCCTTGACCCAGCCCATCCCTTTGGCTTAAAAGGAAAATTTTGTTAATTTAATTCATTTTTCCCAATTTCGAAAACACATACAATGCTGCCCATACCCCTAAACCCACCATGAACCGCTGTGAACCGTCAACTACAGCCTCTCGTCACCGTCCGGCGAACATATATATATATATATATATATATATATATATATATATATATATATATATATATATATATATATATATATCCCTAGACTTGCCATGACCCCCTCTCTCCATTTATAGGGTCAATTTCACCAAATAATCAACCAATTTGTGTGCACCAGACTTCAAAGAGGCGGCAAAACCCTAAAAATCCAGCGGACTCAATTTTTTCTGGTGAAAGTTACATAAAAAGGTTTGTCTCACTCTTCCATACACATTTCCAAAGGTATTTATCCCTAAAGCCCGCCTCTATTTTCCCCTCCTTTTCTCTGCCCATTTTTCCTTTTTTGTTTCGCCATGGAAATGGCATATATGGGTGGTGGTGTTGTAATATTTCCATAGTGATATTGTGAGGTGAGGCTGCGACGTCAAGGCAACAGCATCGCGGAATAGCTGGTGATGATGACAATGGGGGTTACAACTTAGGCTATTTGATGGCTGTGTTAGAGGTGAAGCGTTAGATTTTTGGCACTAATTTTGTTGGCAAGGCAGAGATGGCGGTGATGGGAGCTATTTCAATGTGTGTTTGTAGTGATTTTTTTTTGTTGTGGTAGTGCGATGATATAGGCGATGTGATGGTGGCTGTTTAGCGAGAAATGGTAGGATGTGTTGTAATGGTGACTCTGTGGGGGGGGGGTTTAAGGTGCAGCTGTTGTGACTGTTTGGTTAAGGCAAGGGCCTGGTTGTTGCTGTGTCTGCATTGTAGCAGTCATAGGGGCGATGATGATGTATGCAGCAACACTAAAGGCAAGGCAGTGATTCTAGTAAGGCGATGGCGACAATTGTGGTGTAGCTATTTCGATGATTGATGTTGGACGAAAATGGTAAAACATGGGACGATGCGGCTATGGTCAAGTGATATGCAGCAGGGGCAGCGATGGTGTTGGCTTATGGTGGCAGTTTCGCCTAGTCAACGGGTTAGGCAGATCTTTGAATCTCTTTGATCCTTTCATTATTTGTGTATGTTGTTAGATGTGTAGTCAAAGTCATGTAGTAGTTGTGTACATTAGTATTGATATCATGATTTGTATATTGCACCAAACTGAATGAGATATGCATATGGTTATCTCGGTTCAATTTTTCACTTTGAGCAAAATTTAGTTTGAAAATGATCAGTATTTGTGTCTGATTACATGCTAACAAATGTAATAGTGTTAGTTTGTAGCATTAGTCCACAGCTTATATTGTTTAGTTTATAATTCAAGTGTTAAGAAAGAGTTGGCCTGGATTTGTTTAAGTGTGAATCTTTACATTTCAATTTTTGAACATGAAGTTGTCGTCTTCTTATTTTCTATTGCTTTCATTCAAGCATGAGTTGTCTTATCTTGTCGTAGTAGTTTGTTTCAAGTGTGGAAATACTCTAGGTTTTCTAAAATCAAGTGCTTAAACATAGATGTTTGAACTTGTTGTTGGTTTGAGCTAGTCACTAGTTTTGTTCAATTGTAAAGGGGTCTGAGACCATGAAAAGAAAACGACAAGTCATGGTGGCTCTCTTTTTAGTCTTGCATATTGAGGCTTGTGTGTTTATGTGTCTTGTGAGGTTGTAAGTAAAACATATGAGAATCTTCTTAGTGTAAGTCTGTGTGACTGCGTTTTTGCTTTATTCATTAGTTTGAGTGTGTTAATGTTAGCTCTAATCCTGCCAAGTATCAGTGTAGTCAGTTCGTCCATTAAAGTTAAGCTTGAAATTTTGTGTAGACTTGCTAAAGTGTGTATGTGTATCTTGTTTAAAAGTGTTTTAGTTTTAATTTTTCTTTGTTTTAGAAGCTGGTACACAATTTGTTTTAAAGCTACTTAGGACTTGAACTTACTTGAACTTTAGATAGTTAAATTTTGCTCCTTTGGAGTCAGCATAATCTTTAGGATTGAACCTGGTATTGTTAGCTAGAGTTTAGGAGTCCTAAAGGGGTTGGTGTGAGATTTTTTTAGACTTAATGAGTTTGGACTCAATTTGGGGGTAACTAAGATATTATTGGACCTAACTGGGATGCCAAGTGGCCTAACAATTGCCCCTTTTATGTTCTGAATTTTTTTCTTCAATTGGACCATGTCAAGATCTAGTTTAAGTTGTTTTTGGGATGTTGATTGTTTGAAGGCTAGTAGCAAATTGATGTTTGGAATTTTATGCCTATATTTTCTTAATATTTCCTTACGTTTGGATACTTTATTCGCGCGTTTTCTAGTTAATGGATGTGATTTTGCACTGATTTTATGTCGTATGATTGTAGGTTGTTATGAAGTGCAATTGGAGCTTTAAAGAGCATGATCGAGCAAGAAAAGACTGGATTTTGATTGAGGATTGGATCGAGCACACGAAGGCATGACACGACGCGAGCTGCGTAGAAAGGCAAGGCAAGGCAAAATATGCCTGGCGCTTTGAGTGGCGCGCCGCGCCCCCAAAGGCGCCCAGCTTCTAGCGCTTTTCTCAGTACGGGGCGTGGCCAAGGCGCCCGGATTTCGACGGGTTCTGCTTGTGTCAGCGCGTTCGGGGCCGTGGGGCGCCAGCTACAGCGCCCCTGGAGCATTTTTGGACTTCCTATTTCGTCTAGGCTTAGGTGTAACTTATTACTAGGATTTTGTAAACCCTATAAATACTCTTTTACTTAGTTTTTGATAGGAGTTCAGACTTTGGAACAAATTGGAGAGCTCATAACATCTTGAACAACGGTTTTTCTTCCTTCCATTAATTTATTTCATTATTATATTATTATTTCAGCAAATCATTGTCTTTTGATTATGAGTATGCGTGGCTAAATCTTAAGTTCTAGGGTTAGAGTATTTCATGAAAGTTGATGTTTGAAGATTGAATTCCATATATTGAATCCCATAACGGATTGCTTGTTCTTTCTTGATTTCACTTGTGTAATTGTCAGGGCCCGAAAGAGGGAATTTATGAACGCAATAAGAAATAGTAGGGCTAGATTGTGAACCTGGGCATCGGGGAATCAATTTGTGAGTAGAATATACATATACTTGCTTGTCTAGCTTAACTAATTACATAGTTCGTTAATGCGTGCACGTGATTCAACCCATAGACATATAGGGATTGGAGTAGCCTGCATAGACCGTGAAGAATTGAAAGGTTTTCACGGGTACATTTAATCTGTTAGTTAGTAATCCGGGATTTAAGAAGTGGAATCAATTGGAAAACTCAACTGGATTGTTCGTAACTCTGACCCTGGACCGTCTCCTAATTACTGATCACAACCAAGTTTTGCTCCATTGTTTGAATTCACTTCTATCATTTTAATTATTGATCTTTAGTTAATAAAATTCTCACTGTTGGAAAAAGATTCCAGAGTAGTTGTTAAGAAATTGTTTGTTAGGAGTCCAGTCTGAATAGTCCTCGTGGGAACGATACTCTACTTATCACTTTATTACTTGTCGACCGCGTACACTTGCGTATGCGTTGAGAGCAACAAAATCTTTTAGTGAAGTGTTAAAGATTTTTTGGCGAGACTTTAGAAAGTTCAAGCCCGATAACTCATTTAGCCCAGCTCATAAGGCTATCCTGTCATTGGACAACCAACATTTTCAGCCTTTTAGGTGTGGTAGGGTGTGAAAACACTACCCAAGGCACCTTATAAAAAGGGATAGGGAACATAATCAAGTAGAGGGGTGTGGGGGAGTGACCTAAGATGATTTCACCCCCACTACCCCCCTCTCTTTCCTTTCTATAAATAGCAGGAGGACACACTAAACAAGGAGAGAAGAGTGCGTTAAAAAGAGACAAAAAATAGTAAAAATGAAAAGTTAAAAATTGGGAGAAAGTGTAAGAAAAAAGAGATAAAATAAAAGAAACAGATCTGAAAAAGTAAAGAGCAAAAATATAGTAGCAACTTAGAGAGAAAATAGTGAGTCATAAAGGGTTTAAGTTGGGGTTTTAATTCATGTAAAAGGTTAAAAGTGGGGCTTGTTCACTATTGTTTTCTTGGTGCTTATCGCTGCTGTTTTTATTGACTGGTCAGCTTGAATTTTCTGCACATTAGGTAAGTATTTCTTTTCCTTTCATGTTCTTGATACTCTTATGTGTAGAATGACATATTTAAGGTTGTTAACTTCCATGTTTAAAGTTCTGAAATCTGAAAACAAAGTCCAATGGGCTTGTTATGAGCTTTCATGTTTATGTACTTCATTATTACAGGTTATGTAACTTTTTTTTTATGTAAGTTGAATGAGCTACTTGACTGAGGCCATGAACTAAATAGTATATAACTATGAGGCCATTAGAAAATATTTGAGCTCCTAAACTTGAATATATTTTAACTTGGTTTACAATTTTTTCTTGTAAGATAATTGGCCATTTTCAAAACGAGTAGGCAAATTCTGGACTATTTTTCAGATTAAAACCAAACTTGTGTATAAGCTGAAAATTTGTGTAAAAAACTGGAAAAGCTTGCAATTTCAGCACATTAAGAACACTAGAAGTGAGGCGAAAAAATTGATTCTTTTCGTGAACCTCGTAAATGATTAAGAATTGATAAATTAGATGTAGCTAAATTGGACAAAAATCTAAAAATGGATACGCAAAATAGGACGTGAAATGCAAAACAAATTCAAAGGAAATTGGTGACGTTTCTGGTGCAGTGAAGTTAGGATTTTAAAACAACTAAAATTTTACTTGATGCATAGGCAAATATACTGATTAATAAGTCTAGTTATTTATATCAAAGCCCATTAAACTGAGAAAGTTTTTGTTCTATAGTATACCCTTCGGGTTACTTATTACAAAGTTGTTTTAAGGTATACCCAACAGGTGACTAGATACAATTTTAGGTGAAACAATCAAAGCGTGAAATTAATTAAATGGAAAAATATAACAACTATTTTTAATGAATTTAAACACGACAATAAAGCAGTTGTGCCTAGCACAGGATTCGAGGGTGCCTAATACCTTCCTGCGAGTCGATCGAAATCCTTACCCGGATTCTCTGACGCAGGCGTGTTCTAAATATACACCTTTTTGGTGAGTTGACACACTTTTGAACTAGTCAAGTGGCGACTCTGTATCTCATAATTTTTGTACCTTTAAAACACAGTCACAACCTTTAAAATAAACACCACCTAGTAATTTTTTAGGACGTGACAATACAAAAATTAGAATTCAAGAGGTCCCGTACTCACTGATTGAAGGAAAGTTGTATAAAAAGTTGCACAGCAGCCCATTAGCCAAATGTTTGGATCAGGGGCAAACTGAGTATGTGATGAGGGAAGTGCACAAGGGCGAGTGTAGTAATCATTTCGGAGGAAAGGCACTTACACGAAAATTTTTCAGAGCTGGGTATTATTAATCAGATATCGGCACGACTGTCAAGGTCTTTGTTAAGAAGTGTGACAAGTTTCAGCGCCATGCTCGAATGATTCACCAACTGGCTGAGCCTCTGCACTTCGTCGTGTCTCCGTGGCCATTCATGAAATGGGGGGATGGATATAGTTGGGCCACCCCCAAAGCTAAATGAGGTGTTCGTTTTCTTCTTGTGCTTACTGATTACTTCTCCATGTGGGTAGAAGCGGGGGCTTTTGCTCAAGTTAGGCAGAAAAAAGTTATTAGTTTTATATGAAAAAATATAATTTAATTTCGAAGTACCGAGGGAGATCATATGTGATAACGACCTACAGTTCATCGGCTCAACTAGGAGTGGGCGTTCGGTGTTTAGTGTTCGGTCCGATTTTTTTAAACTTCGGTTCGGTACTTCGGTCTTATGTTCGGTTTGAAGTGTCGAAAAACCCATAATTTTTATACTTCGGTTCGGTTCGATATTTAGTTCGGTATTCGATTCGGTACATCGATTATTCGGTTTAAACCAAAGTTTATAGCCCAAAAAAAAAAGGCCGAACAAGACAATTTATAAAGCTTAATTATTGGAGACATCCAGCATCTCATGTAAGATAGTCCAGAATAGTCGTCGCTTAATGCTATTTGAATTAATTACTAATTTGGTGCTTTACAATCCACACCTTAAGGTCAGTACCAAGAAATCTAGATGGGTTTTCTAGAACTATTATCTACGTTGATCAACCTTATCACAAACCGTTAGGGTTAGTACCAACAAATCTAGATGGATCTTTTAAACTATTCTCTACGATCATTAGCCTTATTGCAAACCGAGACACTATATCAGCTCTATTTTTGACCAAAAACCTTTAATAGTTCCCTTGAAGTTTCTGATTTTTTTTTAAAAAAAAAACTTCGGTTTTTCGATACCCGAAGTTCCAGAATACCCAAAACCGAAGACCGAACAGAAGTTTTTTAAATTTTCTAGACCGAACCCGAACCGAAAATCGAAGTACCGAACCCAAAGTTCTGAATTAGTTTGGTTCGGTTCGGTACTTCGATTTTTTCGGTTTAGTGCCCACCCCTAGGCTCAACTGTCACTCATTTTCTCAATAAGTTGGGTATTAAAAGGGTGTTGTCCACTCCATACTATCCAAGTGCAAACGGACAAGCCGAATCTTCAAATAGAGTGATCATTAAAAGTCTCAAAAAGAGGCCTGAGATAGAAAAAGGCATATGGCCCCATGAGTTGCCTGGCGTGTTGTGGGCACACCACATAATGGAGAAGAATAGCACAGGGGAAACCCCTTTTTCTCTTGTCTACGAGATGGATGCTTGAATCCCTGTAGAAGTTGGCTAACCAAGTCTCTTGGTACGCCCATGTAACCGAGGAAGCAAATCTCAAGCAATGCGAGTAGAATTGGATTTGCTTGATGGCAGGAGAGAATTAGCCTTGGTCCGAGTAGTGGCTCAAAAAAGGCAGATCGAAAGCTATCTCAACAATATAGCCAAGTTTAGATCTTTCAAAGTTGGGGATTATGTATTAAATATTTTAAACCAAATAACTAAGGAGCACAATGCCGGAAAATTGGCAGCTAATTGGGAAGGTCCCTACCGAGTTATAGCTATTGTTGGCAAAGGGACTTATCAATTGGAAGATAAGAATGGTAAATTGAAACCCTCAAATTGGAATATCTCTAATTGGAAGCGGTATTATTTTTAACTCTAAGGAACTTTACCTTATGAATTTTAACGAATTTTTTCCTACGGCACCGAACCTTCAAATGCTTCAACACTTGGGTCGAATGATTAAACTAACCCCCTTTTCTTCTTTGCTTGACCTTTTCGAGAAGTAGAGGGAGCGGAGTACCGTGCTCGGATCCTCGTCACTCACACTCGAACACTAGGGGATGGAAGAGATGGTGTGCAGTCTGATTCATGACTCGAAGCCTCTCATACCAGAGACTGTCCACAAACCTGAATACTGACAACCTTTATACTGGAGGCTGTCACCCCGAAGATTATCTTAGTGTTTATGTTATGTATATAGTGCCTGATAGCGGCATCTTAAGTTTTGCCTAAGTCTCGTTACGACTAGGTTCAATGTAACGCCGGATACGGCCTATTATAAATTAAATGAGTTTGACTCTACATCTCTTTTTTTCAATATCTAACTCCCGAAGTTATATCGTACAATTAATATTTTGTATGCCTCGGCAAGGGTACGAGACTTCGTTTTAAGCTGCATCGACTCCTTCATAAATTTTCTTATGTCTAGCAAGAAAAAATACTCTTAAGTGTCAAATTTTGCATCGCAACGAGATAAAGCAAACACTTAAACTAAATTCAAATTTCATTAAAACGGGCTCAAAGACCCCAAAAGTTAATTACAAGCTTGTCTCGTAGGCCACAACAAAAAAAAATTACTAGGTATTGCGATTGACATCATCTCCCCAAGGGAACCCTCTTCATCTCCAGAGGCCCCATCTTCATCGCCGCTTTCTTATTCTTCTTCATCGACCTCATCCTCGCCATCTGTCACGACCTTTTTTAACAAACTAAAAGAAGTAATGTTACTTAAAGGCACGTGACAGGTGTTTTAAGGTACACAAGTTATTAAGAGAGTCGGAGTCGCCACTTGCCAAGTTAAAGGTGTGCCAAGTCACAAAAGTGGTGTACCTAGAACACCCTTGACTCATTTAGTGCTCTGTATTAGAGCTCCGGGTAAGGATTTCGGTTGACTCTCATGAAAGTGTCAGGCACCCTCAAGTCTTGTGTTAAGCACAGTTGCTTTATTGACGTATTTTGACTCTTGTGAATTATGTTTGTTGTATTTGTCTTTTTTTTTTTTGTCATGCATTGATTTAGTTTGAAAGTCATCCATTCATTGATGAAACTTCTATCGGAGATTATCTGCAGCCCAGTTCCCGTTCGAATCTTCCAATATATATGTGTTTCATGTAAATGTCTGACCTTTGTTATGCTTTGATTTAAAGTTCGATCGCTAGTTCATGAAAATAAAACTCAGTCATATATAATCGTGCAAGCACCTTGCTCGGGGAAATCTTCCCTTGATTGAGTTTCGTGTGAACATGTCGTCATTCATTTAAACTTGTCGCAGCCTATCACTTGCCTAATCATTTCTTTCATTTGTTTGCTTAATAAGTTTGATATAATCAATTCTATTTCATTGTTAATCATGATTTTCTGAGGTCTAAGTTGTTACTTGGGCCAGACTCTCAAAGTATATCGAACCAAATTTTAAAGTTAATGATGTTTGGCATTTTATGCCAATGTTTCCTTAATATTTCCGCATGTTTGAGCTTGTTATTCGCCCGTTTTATAGTTTATGACCGTGGTTTCGCACTAATTTTATATCGTGCGTATGTAGGTTGTTATGCAGTACAATTGGAGCTTCAAAGAGCATGATCGAGCAAGAAAATATTAGATTTTGATTGAAGATTGGATCGAGCACACGAAGACACAACACGAAGCGAGCAAAGGAGCAAGGAAATAGAAAATTGCACTGGCCCCACAGGTGGCGCGCCGCGCCGCCCAAAGCGCCCAGCTTCTGGCGCGTTTGGCTGCGCGGCGCGGGGCAAAAGCGTGCAAACTTCGACGGCCACTGCTTGTCCCAGCGCGGTCGGGGGCGCGGGGCGCCAGTTATAGCGCCCCTAGAGCATATTTTGACGTCCTATTTCGTCTAGGCTCAGGTCTAACTTATTACCAGACCTTTGTAAACCCTATAAATACTATTTTACTTAGTTTTTGATAGGAGTTCAGAGCTTGGAGCTAATTGGAGAGCTCATAACATCTTGAACAAGGGTTTTTCTTCCTTCCATTAATTTATTACATCATTATTTCATTATTTCATCAAATCTTTGTGTTGTTATTATGAGTATGCGTGGCTAAATATCGTTCTAGGGTTAGAGTATTTCATAAAGGTTGATGCTTGAAGATTGATTTCTATTAATTGAATCCCATAACGGATTACTTATTCTTTCTTGATTTCACTTGTGTAATTGTCAGGGCCCGATTATTATGCATTATCTATGGTTTTTAGATTGAACTCGAAAGAGGGAATTTAATTACGTAATAAGAAAGAATAGGACTAGTTTGTGAACCCGGGCATCGGGGAACCAATTTGTGAGTAGGATAGACATATACTTGCTCGCCTAGTTTAACTCATTGCAGAATTCGTTAATGCGTGCACGTGATTCAACCCATAGACATATAGGGATTGGAGTAGCCTGCATAGACCGTGAAGAATCGAAAGGTTTTCACGGGTACATTTAATCTGTTAGTTAGTAATCCGGGATTTAGGAAGTGGAATCAATTGGAAAACTCAACTGGATTGTTCGTAACTCTGACCCTGGACCGTCTCCTTATTACTGATAACAACCAATTTTTGCTCCATTATTTGACTTCACTTTTACCCTTTTAATTAGTAAAATCTCAACCATTGAAAAAAGATCCCTGAATAGTTCTTAGGAAATTGTTTGCTAGAATTCAGTCTGAATAGTCCTCGTGGAAACGATACTCTACTTATCACTTTATTACTTGTCGATCATGTATACTTGCGTGTGCGTTTGGGAGCAACAAGTTATTGGCGCCGTTGCCGGGGACTAAACAATTGACTGATTTCTTTCTGAACAGTTTATTACTTTCTATTCAGGTTTAATTTTTATTTTGAGTTTTGTGCTGTTTCAGGTATTAGGTCCTGCTTGATCTTTACCTACAGGAATGGCAGCAGAACTAGCTTTAGCTGTGCGAGATGTTGCTCTCCCCAGCCTGGAGGGGGTAGCGTCTAGCATAGTTAAGCTCGCTATCACCGGGCACTTTGAGATTAAGTCCGACATGATTCAGTTGCTGCATGTGACTGGGCAATATGCTGGATTACTTCATGAAGATCCACAGCAACACATTCAGAATTTCCTAGAGATCAGTGATACTTATACACCAGCGGGGGTTCCTACTGATTATGTTCGCTTGACGTTGTTCCCGTTTTCACTGATTGGGGCAACAAGGAAGTGGTTAAAGGCTGAAAAGCCTGGGTCTATCACTACTTGGGAGGATTTGGCTAAGAAGTTCTTGGCTAAATTTTATCCATCTGCCAAGACAGCCCGGCTGAGGAGTGAAATTATGTCCTTCAAACAGATAGAAGGAGAGTCTTTGTATTCAGCCTGGGAGCGAGTTAAAGCTTTATTGAGAGATTGTCCACACCACAACCAATCCAATGAGGTTATTGCACATACTTTTGTCGAGGGGTTGAATGCGCATACTAAGATCGTGGTTGATGCTGCTGCTACTTGGCCTTAAATTTTGACCAGATCTATGATTTACTAGATAAGTTTTCGCATAGCACTCCTGATTGGCAGGGAGATGGTAGAGCTATTACGCAGAAATTTGCAGGGGTACTTCAGTTAGATGCAGTGTCAGAGCTAAGGGCGAGGATGGATGCTATTTCCAATCAAATTAGCAAGCTAGCTCTGCCAAAGACTCAGCAACCAGTGGCTCCAGTGCAACAATTCCAAAGTTTTTGTGAGGTTTGTGGTCAAGACCATGCTACAGAGGTTTGCTCCTCTAATCCAGAGTCAGTTTATTACGTGGGTAATCAAAACAGGCTGCAGGGTCAAAATCAGTTTGGTAATGCTTATTATCAAGGCAATACGAGAGCCCCGAATAATTACCACCCACTTCCAGCTCCACCACAGCAGGTTAGCAGTTCAGTTGAAGATATGCTAAAGCACATAATGGCGGGCCAGCAGAGAATGATAGTTGACACTGCAGCCCATGCACAGGCCATACAAGATATTGCCAATGCTCACAAGAACCTAGAGCACCAGTTGGGGCAGTTGGTGGGGGAAATAAGTATTGTTAAAAAAGAGCCTGAACAATGTCATGCAGTGACTTTAATTGAAGGTGGAGAGCTGATGGCCAAGTCCGAGGAGATAGCTGAAATAGAAAAAGTTGAAAAAGTGGAGAAGGTAAGGAAGAAAGAAGAGAGAAAGGAGGCACCTCTGCCGCCTCCACCATTCCCGCAGAGACTTATACCATCGAAGGATCTGGCCCAGTATCAAAAATTTGTGAGTATGTTGAAAGAACTTCAAGTTAATATTCCTTTGACTGATGTGTTTGAATTGATGTCATCCTTTGTGAAGTTCTTAGAAGAGATTTTAGTCATGAAGAAAAAGCCTCACGAGGTAGATACAGTTGAGTTAGTTGAGGAGTGTAGCACAATCTTGAGCAAGCTACCTCCAAAACTTCAAGATCCTGGGAGGTTTACTATTCCTTGTACCATTGGAGGGCATAATATTACTGGTGCATTATGTGATCTGGGTGCGAGCATAAATCTCATGCCTCTCTCTGTTTGCAAAAGGTTAGGCCTAGGAGCAATCAAGCCCTCTTCAGTTACTCTTAAGATGGCAGATGGATCTCTCACTCACCCTGATGGTAAGTTGGAAGATGTGTTACTAAAAGTTGGTAAGTTTACATTCTCTGCTGATTTTGTAGTCCTAGATTATGAAGAGGACCGAGAAGCTCCAATCATTTTGGGGAGACCATTCTTAGTCACCTCGAAGGAAATTATTGACATGGAGCTGGGTGAGATGACTGTTAGAGCGCATGGAGAAAAGGTTACTTTCAAGGTGTATACTGAGAAGGAGCACATAACCAAGGTTGAAGAGTGCTCTATGATCGAATGTGTAATACAAGAACATGGAAGTACACCAAATGTGAAGTTGAAGATGGGTTCTCTCAAGGAAAGGAAGAAAGTAAAGGTTCGTCGTAAGAAGAGAAGACATAAAGGCTGGAAGTGAGCTAAAAGTGTCGTCGTGCCACGACGTTAACTAAGGCGCTTCTCGGGAGGCAACCCGAGTTTGTACTTGTATTATTTTATTTATAGTGTCACGTAGTTTTTGTTTTTCCTTGGATTGCAGGTTCATGTAATGTCGAGGCTAAGTGTGGGGTGTCCTCACCCTTGCCTAATATTGATGACCTATTGGGGGAAGTCTGAGTACCTCATACTATAATGGAAGCTTGGAGGATGCTAGCACCAAGGACTAGAATCTTCAGGGAAGTTTTTTTTTACCTTGCACTTCTTATTTTTAGCACTGAGGACAGTGCTTAGTTAAGTGTGGGGTGGGAAACTACCCTTTTATTTATTTTTGAGGTTAGGGATGCATGTACCGTAGGACTTTTCTTTTGTCACTTGACTTTATTTTGATTTGTTTCTTGCTTTAATATATGAAAAAAATTGAAAAAAAAAATTAGAAAACCAATGAAAAAATTCCAAAAAGATTTTCCTTTTAGTTTTTATTAGTGGTACATGTCATCCACCCCGTGGTTTTTCTTATGGCCTCGGTTCTTTTCCACGGGGGGGCCTTTGAACCGGGTAGTTTTTATTTTTTTAAGATTAGAGTAGTTAGTTATAGGTGACCCTAGACGAAAGGTATAGGTAGAATGCTAGGTGCCCTTGATTTGTTTGATACCGGTGGACTTGAACTTGTTGCATGTGCTATTTGTGGTGTCTTTTGGTTTTAAATTGTGATGCATGCCTAGAAAAAAATGGAACGACCCCCTTGAGATGCTTGAGTCCACTTGCTTGGCTTTGTTGTGAACCTTTGTGCATTAGTGCTTCATTTTTCACAAGTTGTACTCTAATTGCTTGATTGAGAGTTGTGATAGAGCCTTTTTGTGTAGATTATGTGCAATGTGTGTTGTAAGGTATATTCTTATTTTGTACTCCATGTTTGCATATTGGTGTCTAGAACTTGCCCCGTGTGTGTACAAAGCGAAATCCTAGGTTTGCTCTAGTCGGGAAATGATACATGCCTTCTTTTGATTTGCCTACCCTTACATATACACCTTGACTTGATTGTTGTGAATTCTTTGACCTTTTTGTTGGCACCCACACCCCAAGCCTACCCACTTGTTCTAAATTGTTCTCTTTTGGCCCTTTACTCCTTAAGCACTTTAGTTGATATTGTGATATTATTGCGGAGTTGTGGTTGTATATTGGGAGGTTGTTGAGTGGAACCAATGAAGGGTAATACTTGAATGAATTGTATAGTAGTTGTTTATGAGCATTAGCAAGGTTGGAAAGTAATGAAATTGAAAAAGGAAAAAAAAAGAGCAAAGTTGAAAAGAAAAGAAAAAAGAAAAAAATTGTGGAAAAAGAAATAAAGAGAAAAGAATATCCATTCCTTGCTAATGTGTGCTTGAAAGAAAAAATATTGCTACTTGTTGAGAAGGTGTGTGTAAAAGTTGTTGATTGGGTGGCTTTGATGAGAATTGTGTTTGAAATAATTGTGATGTATTAAAAGTGCTTAGGGAGGTAGTCACTATTACCCATATATATCCTACCAGCCCCTTAGCCTACATTACAATCTTTTTAAAGTCCTAGTTAATCCCGATTGGAGTGAGCTTACATTAGTGGAGTCCTACACTACGGGCAAGCCTATGGTACATTGTGTGTGACATGTGAGACTTTCATGAGAGTGAGTGAATTCGTTCTATGTTATTGTCCCCGTTCTATTCATGATATTCATTGTTATGTGTGAGATTTGGGGGACACTCTTTTGCTTCATGTTGGTGAGGGCACATGGTTTGCATGAAATAGGTGAAGTTGATGGCTTCTTGGTTGAGTAGATAGGTGTGATTTTATGGGAGCATGGTTACAATGAGTTGAGTTTGTGCATTTAAGCTATTTTGGGGTGGTTGTTCTCCTGTTTTTGAGTTTGTTAAATTGTTGGCATGTTTGTGGACCCATAGTAGTCATGTGTGCATTTGTTCAATGATCGGTATCAACCATAGTCATAGGCAGACCTGTTTTGCCTAGGTTAGGAAGTTAGTTGTGACTTGCTCGAGGACGAGCAAGGGTTCAAGTGTGGGGTGGTGATGTTTGGCATTTTATGCCAATGTTTCCTTAATATTTCCGCATGTTTGAGCTTGTTATTCGCCCGTTTTATAATTTATAAATGTGGTTTCGCACTAATTTTATGTCGTGCGTATGTAGGTTGTTATGCAGTACAATTGGAGCTTTAAAGAGCATGATCGAGCAAGAAAAGATTGGATTTTGATTGAGGATTGGATCGAGCACACGAAGGCACAACACGATGCGAGCAAAGGAGCAAGGAAACATAAAATTGCACTGGTGCCACAGGTGGCGCGCCGCGCCGCCCAAAGCGCCCAGCTTCTGGCGCGTTTGGCTGCGCGGCGCGGGGCAAAAGCATGCAAACTTCGACGGCCACTGCTTGTCCCAGCGCGGTCAGGGGCGCGGGGCGCCAGTTATAGCGCCCCTAGAGCGTATTTTGACGTCCTATTTCGTCTAGGCTCAGATCTAACTTATTACCAGACCTTTGTAAACCCTATAAATACTATTTTACTTAGTTTTTGATAGGAGTTTAGAGCTTGGAGCAAATTGGAGAGCTCATAACATCTTGAACAAGGGTTTTTCTTCCTTCCATTAATTTATTACATCATTATTTTATTAATTCATCAAATCTTTGTGTTGTTATTATGAGTATGCGTGGCTAAATATATCGTTCTAGGGTTAGAGTATTTCATGAAGGTTGATGTTTGAAGATTGATTTCCATTAATTGAATCCCATAACGGATTACTTATTCTTTCTTGATTTCACTTGTGTAATTGTCTGGGCCCGATTATTATGCATTATCTATGATTTTTTTATTGAACTCGAAAGAGGGAATTTAATTACGTAATAAGAAAGAATAGGACTAGTTTGTGAACTCGGGCATCGGGGAACCAATTTGTGAGTAGGATAGACATATACTTGCTCGCCTATTTTAACTCATTACAGAATTAGTTAATGCGTGCACGTGATTCAACCCATAGACATATAGAGATTGGAGTAGCCTGCATAGACCGTGAAGAATTGAAAGATTTTACGGGTACATTTAATCTGTTTGTTAGTAATCCGGGATTTAGGAAGTGGAATCAATTGAAAAACTCAACTAGATTGTTCGTAACTCTGACCCTGGACCGTCTCCTTATTACTGATAACAACCAATTTTTGCTCCATTGTTTGACTTCACTTTTACCCTTTTAATTATTGCTCTTCAGTTAGTAAAATCTCAACCATTGGAAAAAGATCCCTGAATAGTTCTTAGGAAGTTGTTTGCTAAAATTCAGTCTGAATAGTCCTCGTGGGAACGATACTCTACTTATCACTTTATTACTTGTCGACCACGTATACTTGTGTGTGTGTTTGGGAGCAACAGTTAACAAGTCTGTTGGAACGTCTGTGACTTTACTATTTCGAATTTATTTGCATTCTTGTCCTATCTTCTTTCATATCTTTAACCTATATCCTTCACCTAGCCATTTTATGTTGGCCGAATTAATGTGTAAAACTGTTAGGAAGATTTAGATTCTTATATTAATACTAGTTATAATATAGTCGGATAAATAACAGTCTGCCGAGATCAGCGCCAACAAATAGATTTGGGCCTCATTTACATTTAAATTTACAAATACATTTGTACCTTTATTAAGTCATTTACATTTTATATTTTTACGCTCAGGAACATGCTAACATATTTTTATTAGAACAATTATTCTAATCAACAACAAAAGCAACTAAAAAGGGTAATGTAGTCTTGGTATATTTTTCCCTCAAATATACACCCTTGAACATGCTATATTTTCATATATCAAACGTTAAACATAATCAAAATACATACAAGATAAAAGAAAATCTTGAGAAATACCTTGTGAGCTGATTATACTAAGGCAAACAATGAAGATCCACTAGCCAAGTCCAACATCATTAGCAAACCAGCACCAGCAACCAACCACAGCAAACAAACTACTAACAGCTCCTCTAACTCCCAAACTTTAAGACATAAGACATCCCTTTCCTTTTTTTCAACTCTCTTTCTCACTTATTCTCTCAATTTTTTAGTGATTCAAATGTGGAATCAAGTTTTTGAGATGAAGAAGCATTGTTTTGAGAAGTGAAAATGTGTTTCTTCAGATGTATGTAGGTGTCTTAAAAATGAAAGAGTATGGGATTTTTTAAATAACCTTGAGGGTGGAGTGTAAGGGGAGTTAAAAGTACAAACCCCTTAAATGCCAAAGGTAGAGACGTTCCTTAGACTTGCAATAGACAAAGACTAGAAAACAAAAGTGGCAGGGAATCTCTTGCTTTTTGCTACCACCTTTGTCATTTTCCTTTGACTTTTGACCTCTTAAAAGAAATAGCTTGAACTCAATAAATCCCGAACTAATTCTAATTAAGACTCAAATCCCAACGCCAAAATCCTACCAGTTCAAACGTTCAAAGAACTGAAATACCCAAAGCTCATCCCATGAGACTTCCTAACCACAATTTCAACATTTCCTCACACATGCTTAAACAACAGATAGTCAGACTCCAAAACTAACATAATTAAATGTGTCCTCACAAATTATTCCATTAAACTACTACATACTAATTACTGAATAAACTCCCTCAATTTTCACCAACAAAGTAAATACACTAATTCATGCCTAGACTAACAGTAACACTTACACATGCACATAACTTAACTAAACAGTGTTGTACGTTTCATGAATCTCACACTATCCATATTCATTCAAAGATAAAAAATTAAATTAGTTCACAACCAAACTTAGAATAAAGGAAGCAAACAAACTCTAATACACTTGAACACGACTCAAACTGCTTCAAATGAAAATTAAAGCAAACGACTGACTACTCAAATCAAACCGTCAAATACTTGAACAATCACACTCACAAGTGATCCCAATCAATCTCGAACTAAACAATGAAGCACATGAAATAAGGCTAGCCAAACATACAGATTTACGCTAAATAGGAAGAACGTGTGTGCAACTTCAAAGAGAATCATTGAAAGCTCAACATCATGATATTTTTCTAAGTTTCAACTCTAAATAGGTACTAAAATCAGGACTGAGCAAACTGAAACTTTACTAGTTAAAAGTTTTTTCTTCTAACCAGTCGGAGTAAAGCACAAAACCACTGCTGCCCTCGTCACCGCCAAGCCACCATCCAGTGCCTCGCTATGCGCCATGAATGGATCAAACCATATCGGCACCCTTTCCACCACTGCATCAGCCTCGCTCCACTATTTTCACTATCACGGCCTCTGTATCATCACAGCAACACCATCACCACCTCTGCCTTGTTGCTACCTCGTCGCTGAACCATCGCACCATTGCCTCACCATTGCTCATTGAGCGACTGCCTCACTAAGTCATCTCCACTGCTCCAACATTCTCCTTTCCCACACTACCATCACAACAGCTTCTATATAGCATCAACATGTTGGCTGCCTCGCCAAGGCCAATCAGCGCCAATAATATGCCATTATGTACATCCAAGCATAAAACAGCCTTACAGTCCCCAATTCACCACCATAATACCGTTGCCTCCTCACAATAATACCAACCATAACATCCATGTAACAGAATCACCCAAACCACGGCCTCGTCGTCACCACACTCAAAATCATAGAAAACATCACCACCACGACATTATGCACTACTAGTTTTGAAAGGGGGAATTTTGGGAAAACCAAAGTAACAGAGGTGAAAGGGGAGATCTAACCGAACCTGTGAATGTATAAGTTGGCCGAAAAAACTCTCTATCGCCAGAGTTAGGGTTCCAACAAATCTTTAAACTCCAATTGATGCGAAATGGCTAAGATTTTGGGAAAACTATTGCCATGAATGGATAGAGGGGGTCGAGAGGCGTTCAGGGTTGTATAATTTGTCCCGAGTGGGTGGTTAGACCTCATCGCACGGCGGCCAGAGGCAGTTTCTGGCGAGCAGTAAAGGATTGGGCAGAGTTTCTTTATTTTGAAAAGTGGGGTATGTGAAAAATGAAGAAAAATGGGTTTAAAAGGGATGGGGCTAGCAGGTCAAACAGGTAAAACTCAGCCGGTTAAGCTTTTTGGTCCGATCCATTTCTTTTCTTTTGAATTAAGTGGCCTAATGTATTTAGCTTGACCAAATCACATCTTTAAGAACCCACTTGAACTAGACAATTAGCATAACAAATTAAACAAAATCATAAATAATAAACTCACGAAAACCACAAGACAAACATTAGAATTATCAAAAAAGTATTGTTGCTCCCAACGCATACGCAAGTATACGTGGTCGACAAGTAATAAAGTGATAAGTAGAGTATCGTTCGTACGAGGACTATTCAGACTAGACTCCTAACAAACAACTTCTAACAACTATTCAGGGATCTTTTCCAATAGTGAGAGTTTTAGTAACTAACGAGCAGTAATTAAAATGATGGAAATTCAGTCAAACAATGGAGCAAACGTTGGTTGTAAACAATATTAAAGAGATGGTCCAGGGTCAGAGTTACGAATAATCTAGTTGAGTTCTCCAGTTGATTCCACTTCTTAAATCCCGGATTACTAACTAACAGAGTAAATGTACCCGTGAAAACCTTTCGATTCTTCACGGTCTATGCAAGCTACTCTAATTCCTATATGTCTATGGGTTGAATCACGTGCACACATTAACGAATTCTGTAATTAGTTAAGTTAGACGAGCAAGTATATGTCTATCCTACTCACAAATTGGTTCCCCGATGCCCGGGTTCACAAACTAGCCCTACTCTTTCTTACTGCGTTCATAAATTCCCTCATTCGAGGTCAATCTAAAAACCATAGATAATGCATAATTATCGAGCTCTAACAATTACACAAGTGAAATCAAGAAAGAATAAGTAACCCGTTATGGGATTCAATTAATGGGAATCAATCTTCAAACATCAACTTTCATGAAATACTCTAACCCTAGAACGTAAGATTTAGCCACGTATACTCATAATCACAAGAAAATGAATTGATGAAATAATGATGTACTAGATTAATAGATGAAAGAATAGGAATTAAACCCCTTGTTCAATGAGGTATGGTGATCTCAATTGCTCCAAAGTCTGAACTACTATCAAAAACTAAGTAAAAGAGTATTTATAGAATTTACAAAGGCCTAGTAATAAGTTACACCTAAGCCTAGACGAAATAGGAAGACCAAAAGCGCTCCAGGGGCGCTGTAGCTGGCGCCCCGTTCCCCCGAACGCGCCCACGAAGGCAGAATCCGTCGAAATCCAAGCGCCATAGCCACGCCCCGCGCTGAGAATCGCGCCAGAAGGCTGGGCGCGGTGCGCCACTAAACGCGCCAGGCATATTTCTGCTTTCCTTGCTCCGCAGCTCGCGTCGTGTCATGCCTTCGTGTGCTCGATCCAATCCTCAATCAAAATCCAATCTTTTCTTGCTCGATCATGCTCTTTAAAGCTCCAATTGCACTTCATAACGACCTACACACATACGACATAATATCAGTGCAAAATCACATTCATTACCTAGAAAACGGGCGAATAAAATAGTCAAACGTGAGGAAATATTAAGGAAATATAGGCATAAAATGCCAAACATCACCACCCCACACTTGAACCTTTGCTCGCCATCGAGCAATTACCAACTAACTTCCCAACCTAGGTAGAACAGGTCTGCCTATGACTATGGTTGGTACCGATCATTGAACAAATGCACACACGACTACTATGGGTCCAACAAACATGCCAACAATTTATCAATCATCAAAAACACGAGAACAACCACCCCAAGATAGCTCAAATGCACAAACTCAACTCACTGCAACCATGCTCCTATAAAATCACACCTATCTACTCAACCAAGAAGCCACGACTTTACTTATTTCATGCAAACCAGGTTCCCTCACCAAAATGAAGCAAGAGAGTGTCCCCCAAATATCACACACAACAATGAATATCAAGAATAGAACGGGGACAATAGCATAGAAAGAATTCACTCACTCTTATGAAAATCTCACATGTCACACACGATGTACCATAGGCTTGCCCGTAGTGTAGGACTCCACTAATGTAAGCTTACTCCAATCGGGATTAACTAGGACTTTAAAAAGTTTGTAATATAGGCTAAGGGGCTGGTAGGATATATATGGGTAATAGTGACTACCTCCCTAAGCACTTTAGTACATCACAATTAATATAAGCACAAATCTCATCAAAGCTACCCAATCAACAACTTTCACACACACACCTTCTCAACAAGTAGCAATTTTTCTTTAAGCACACACTAGCAAGGATGGATACTCTTCTCTCTTTATTTCTTTTTCCAATTTTTTTCAGCTTTGCTTTTTTTTTTTCTTTTCTTTTCATTTGTTTTCTTTTTCTAGTCACTTCTTTCCAACCTTGCCAATTGCTCATAATCAACTACTACACAATTCATTACATATTCCTCTCATTGGTTCCACTCAAAAACCTCCCAATATTTCAACCACAACTTCGCAATAATATCACATTATCAATTAAAGTGCTTAAGGAGTAAAGGGTCAAAAGAAAGCAATTTAGAACAAGTGGGTAGGCTCGCGGTGTGGGCGCCAACAAAAAAGTCAAAGAGATCACAACAATCAAGTCCAAGGTGTATATATAAGGCTAGGCAAATCAAAAGAAGACGCGTATCATTTCCCGACTAGAGCAAACCTAGGATTTCGCTTTGCACACACACGGGGCAAGTTCTAGACACCAATATGCAAACATGGAGCAAAAATAAGAATATGCCTCACAACAGACACATTGCACACAATCTACACAAAAAGGCTCCATCACAACTCTCAATTAAGCAATTAGAGTGCAACTTGTGGAAAATTAAGCACTAATGCACAAAGGTTTACAACAAAGTCAAGCAAGTGGACTCAAGCATCTCAAGGGGGTCGTTCCATTTTTTCTCTAGGCATGCATCACAATTTAAAACCCAAGGACACCACAAATAGCACATGCAACAAGTTCAAGTCCACCCGTATCAAACAAATCAAAGGCACCTAGCATTCTACCTATTTCCTTCATCTAGGGTCACCTATACAAACTATTCTAATCCTAAAAAATAAAAACTACCTGGTTCAAAGGCCTCCCCGTGAAAGAGAACCGAGGCCATAAGAAAAACCACGGGGTGGATGACATGTACCACTAATAAAGACTAAAAAGAAAATCTTTTTGGAATTTTTTCATTGGTTTTGTAATTTTTTTTCAATTTTTCCATATATTAAAGCAAGAAAAAAATCAATGAAGGCCCGGTTTGGAGTGATCTCTTAGGAGCCGAGGCGGATGAAGAGCTTGGTTTGTGGGGTATTACAACCATGGTGCCTACAACAAACAAAAATACCAATGTGAGATGTCAATTCAAGCACAAGATTTCAATTCAAGCACAATTGGTAGGACACCACCCCACACTTATCGCTCATTCCATATATCACCAATTCAACTCATAAACACGAGCGACCCCACACTTAGCGAAAACTAGCATTGCACAAAATTGCCACGGTTGTGGACTTCATGATCAAGCTAGTGGGGGTTACAAAATAGCCAATTTTTATGCATGTGCGACACTCAACGTTCATCTTGAGCCTAAGGATATCATTGCTACTCAAGAATTCACAATGTTAGGCAATTTTCATAGTTGAGGCTTTTTAACAAACACTTTAGCTAAGGTAATGTGATAACCCTCCCAAATTGTTGGGAGATCCCTTTTTACAAGTACACAAGCTAAGCATGAAGCACAATTATTAATCTAATCAATTTAAGATCAAATTCAAATCACAAGCTTGCATACTAGTTAAGGAATTTAACATGGAAAGAGATTGTTAACTTACATGTAATGGAAAGAGAAGGGAGGGAATTACTTACTTGAAGATGTTAGATTGAGTGGAGAAGAACTTGTAATTAATTCCAAGAATTAGCAATGAGTTGGGGGAGCTTTTGGGAGTGTTTTGAGAGAAAATAATGAAGAAAAGGGGAGGGAATCGGATAAAAAGGGGAAAGGGAATCCGGGTCGCGGGTCAAACCCGTTTGGACCCGGAATTTTAAAAAAAATTATGCCTGGCGCGGTAGGCCTGCGGCGCGCCTCAAAGCCGCTAGGAATTCTGATGGTTCTGCCCACCCTTGCGCAACAGGGGGCGCGGGGCGGGCTAAAAGCGCTCAATTTTATTGCTTCAGCGACATCCAGGCGCGTTGGGAGGCGCGGGGCGCTCCCAAATGCGCCCGAGCAATTTTTTCGTACCAATTTTTCGATTCCAAGTGCGAACCCAAACGCGGGACATGCCTCAAAGCGTCCCATACCCCTCAACACATCAACTGCATCTCGTTTAGCACTCCCAACACCTACAAAAACGACACAACAAAACAAAAACTACATGACACTATAAAACGTAAAACAACTAAACTATTACAAGTACAAAACTCGGGTTGCCTCCCGAGAAGCGCCTTATTTAACGTCGTGGCACGACGAGTATCAATCATGGATCCCTCAAAGTAATGGAGGTACGATGATTCACCGAACCTCCCCAATAATGCTTCACCCTTTGGCCATTCACCAAGAATGTCTTCTCGGAATCGGGGGCTCTCAATTCAACCGCTCCATGTGCGGTAACACGAACTACTTCAAACGGCCCCGACCATCTAGATTTCAACTTGCCCGGAAATAGTTTCAACCTCGAGTTAAACAACAACACCAGCTGCCCGGGCTCAAACTGACGACGCTCAATGTGCTTGTCATGCCACTTCTTTGTCCGTTCCTTATACAATTTTGAATTTTCATAAGCATGGAAACGGAACTCTTCAAGTTCATGCAATTGAAGCATTCTCTTCTCACCCGCCAAGGCCATATCAAGATTTAGCTTTTGAATCGCCCAATATGCTTTATGCTCTAGCTCAACGGGCAAGTGAAAGGCCTTACGATAAACAAGCCTATATGGAGAGGTCTCAATAGGCGTTTTAAATGCAGTCCGATAGGCCCAGAGAGCATCATCTAACTTCATAGCCAATCCTTCCTCGAGGCATTCACAGTCTTCTCAAGGATTTGTTTTATCTCTCTATTAGACACTTCTACTTGGCCACTAGTTTGGGGATGATGAGCAGTTGCCACCTTGTGGCGAACCCCATACTTGGCCAACAATTTATTGAACAACCGATTGCAAAAATGAGTACATTCATCACTGATTATAGCCCGCGGTGTTCCAAAACGAGTGAAAATATTTTTCTTCAAGAATTTCACCACCACACTCGCATCATTTGTTGGAAGTGCCACAGCCTCCACCCATTTAGACACATAATCAACTTCCACAAGAATGTATTTGTGGCCCATGGAAGGCAAGAACGGACCCATAAAGTCAATCCCCCAACAATCAAACAGCTCATTCTCCAGGATATTATTCAAAGGCATCTCGTGACGCCTAGAAATAGTACTCATTTTTTGGCAACGATCACACTGCTTAACCAAAGCATGAGCATCTTTAAACAAAGTAGGCCAAAAGAAACCAGATTGAAGTACCTTTGCGGCTGTTCGATCTCCACCAAGATGGCCACCATAAGGAGAGGAAGGACAACTCTGTAGAATCGGCTCAACTTCTTCTTCTTCCTTTGGAATGCATCTCCTAGCTAATTGGTCAGGACCTATCTTGTACAAATAAGGCTCATCCCACACATAAAATCTGCTCTCATGAAGGAGTTTGCGCCTTTGCTCAGCTGTAGCCCCAGGAGGATACACATTACTCACAATTAAGTTCACCATATCAACATACCATGGCACCTCGGCTGCAGCTAAAGCAAAAAGCTGCTCATCAGGGAATACCTCTTTAATCTCAGGCCCTTCATCTACATGATCTCTATTCTCCAGCCTTGACAAATGATCAGCTGCTTGATTCTCAGTCCCCTTGCGATCTCGAATTTCAACATCAAATTCTTGCAATAGGAGAACCCATCGAATTAGCCTAGGCTTGGAATCCTTCTTCTCAAACAAATACCGGATTGCGGCATGATCAGTGTAGACAACAACACGAGTGCCAACCAAATAAGATCTGAATTTATCAAAAAGCATACACTACGGCTAGCAACTCCTTCTCAGTGGTGGTATAATTGGACTGGGCTGCATCAAGAGTCTTGCTTGCATAATAGATGGAGTGAAAGATTCTTCCAATTCTTTGGCCGAGAACAGCCCCAATAGCATTATCACTCGCATCACACATCAATTAAAATGGCAAAGACCAGTCAGGAGCAATGATGATTGGTGCAGTCACCAACCTTTTCTTCAACTCTTCAAATGCCTTGAGACAAGCATCATTAAACTCAAATTTCACATCTTTCTCCAACAACTTGCACATGGGATTAGAAATTTTGAAGAAGTCCTTTATGAAACGCCTATAAAAACCTGCATGTCCCAAGAAACTACGGACCCCCTTAACAGAGATAGGTGGTGGTAATTTCTCAATAGCCTCAATCTTCGCTTTATCAACCTCGATCCCTTGCTTTGACACCTTGTGCCTAAGTACTATGCCTTCTTGAACCATAAAGTAACATTTTCCCCAATTCAGCACCAAATTTGTTTCTTCACAACGACTCAGCACAGCATCTAAATTTTTCAAGAAATCATCAAAGGAGTCACCAACTACTGAGAAATCATCCATGAACACCTCAATAAATTTTTCCACCATGTCGGTGAAAATAGCCATCATGCACCGCTGAAAAGTCCCCGGGACATTACATAACCCAAACGGCATCCTCCTAAATGCATAGGTGCCATATGGACAAGTAAATGTAGTCTTCTCTTGATCTTCAGGATCTATCACAATCTGATTGTAGCCCGAATACCCATCCAAGAAGTAATAGTACTCGTGCCCAGCAAGTCTATCCAGCATTTGATTAATAAAGGGGAGTGGGAAGTGGTCTTTCCTGGTGGCCTTATTCAGCTTCCTATAATCAATGCAAATTCGCCACCCTGTGACTGTTCTTGTAGGAATCAACTCATTATGCCCATTCTTCAACATTGTCATGCCCTCCTTCTTTGAAACACATTGCAGTGGACTCACCCACTTGCTGTCAGAGATGGGAAAAATAATACCAGCATCCAGCCACTTGATAATTTCTTTCTTCACCACCTCCTTCATGATTGGATTTAATCTCCTATGCTGCTCTATAGATGGCTTATGGCCTTCTTCCAAAAGAATTTTGTGCATGCAGAAAGAAGGACTAATCCCTCTAATATCAGCAATGGTCCAGCCAATAGCTCTCTTGCGCTCTCGCAGCACTCGCAACACCTTTTCAACCTGCACATCAGACAACAAAGAAGAAAGGATCACGTGCAAGGTATTACCCTCGCCCAAATAAGCATAACGCAAATGCGCAGGTAAAGGTTTGAGTTCAAGAGTAGGAGCCTTCTCAATAGACGGTTCAGAAGGAGTTAAGGTTAACGGTCTATCAAGCTCCTCAAATTTCTTCCATCCTGGGATGAATTTACTATGCATATTAAGAATCTCCACATATTCTTCAATGTCATCATCCTTCAGGATATCATCATCATCACATAAGAGTGCCTTTTCCAGAGAATCAACATTAGCGGCCAAGAATGACCTCTCATCAGCAGTCAACTCATCATCTACCACTTTTACCATGGACAAATCTTCTTAATGAGAAGGAAGCTGGGTAGCTCTGAACACATTGAAAACAGCTTCTTCGCCATTTACCTTCATAATCATCTTTCCAGCTCTAACTCTAATGACAACATCAGCAGTAGCCAAAAATCCTCTTCCTAATATGAGAGGAACCTCAGGATCAGCTTCATAGTTAAGAATAATGAAGTCAACAGGCAATATAAACTGACCCACTTGTACAAGCACATCCTCAATAATCCCCTCGGGGCATGTCAAAGATCTATCAGCCAGTTGTAGAGTCACAATAGTTGGTCGTGGTTCACCCAGGCCTAGCTTTCTGAAAACTGATGAAGGCATTAAATTCACACTAGCACCCAAATCACACAAAGCTCGTCCAACCTCATACTCCCCAATTTTCAAGGAAATAGTAAAACTGCCAGGATCTTTCAATTTCTGAGGAAGTTTGCTTCTAACTCTAGAACTATACTCCTCAGTGAGTGCAACTGTCTCGAACTCAGTCAGTCTTCTCTTGTTAGCAACAATATCCTTGATGTATTTAGAATATTTGGGAACATCCCGCAAAAGCTCCACCTAAGGAATATTTACCTGAATCTGACTCAAAATCTCCAAAAATTTCTTGCATGCTGCATCAACTTTCTGCTTCTGAAGTCTCTGAGGGAAAGGTGGTGGTGGTCTCACAATAGCAGGCTCGGGCTGCTTTTCTATCACTTTCTCAGCTTCTTTCTCCACCTCTCTATCAGCATTAGGCTCTAACTCACCAACAGGCTTCCTTGGCTTTGGGGGAACTTCTTCTAGAGCTCTTCCATTCCTTAAAGTAACTGCTTGCACAAATTCCTTAGGATTTTTCTCTGTATCACTTGGCAAGGCACCCCGAGGTCTATTATTCTGTGCTCCAGCTAGTTGCCCCATTTGTCTCTCAAGATCTTTCTGAGAATTACTCAAATCTTTTATTGTTTGTGCCTGAGCTGCTGCATCATCCATGAGTTTTTGCTGTCCTGCAAGAATTTTCCTAAGCATATCCTCAACTGAATTAGACTGTTGTGGCTGAGTCTGTGACTGTGACCCCTGTTGTGGTGCATTTTGCAGATTATTTTGGGGTCTCTCATTGCCATGTAGCTGCTCACGGTTATCCCTCCAAGAAAAATCTGGGTGACTACACCAAATGGTGTTATATCTGTTACCATATTGATTGCGATTCTGACCCTGTGAACTGTTTTGATTACCCACATAATGCACTGACTCTGGATTAGATGGACAGACGTCAGTGGAATGATCCTCTCCACAAACCTCACAAAAGACTTGAAGTTGTTGCAATGGAGTTGCTGGTTGTTGAGTCTGCGGCAGAGCTAGCTTGCTGATTTGATTGGAAATAGCATCCATTTTCGCCCTCAGCTCTGAAACTGCATCCAATTGAAGTACCCCAGCAGATTTCTGTGCAGTAGCTCTACCAACTCCCTGCCAATCAGGATTGCTCTGCGAAAACTTGGCAAGTAAATCATAGATCTGGTCAAAATTTAAGGCCAGTACTTGACCTCCAGCAGCAGCATCTACCACGATGTTAGTATGCGCATTCAACCCCTCAACAAAAGTATGTGCAATAACCTCATTGGATTGGTTGTGGTGTGGACAATCTCTCAATAAAGCTTTAAATCGCTCCCAGACTGAATACAAAGATTCTCCTTCTATCTATCCGAATGACATAATTTCACTCCTCAGCCGGGCTGTCTTGGCAGATGGATAAAATTTAGCCAAGAACTTTTTAGCCAAATCCTCCCAAGTAGTGATAGACCCAGGTTTTTCAGCCTTTAACCACTTCCTTGCTGCCCCAATCAGTGAAAACGGGAACAACATCAAGCGAACATAATCAGTAGGAACTCCCGATGGTGTATAAGTGTCACTGATCTCCAGGAAATTCTGAATGTGTTGCTGCGGATCTTCATGAAGTAATCCAGCATATTGCCCAATCACATGCAGCAACTGAATCATGCCGGGCTTAATCTCAAAGTGCCCGGTGATAGCGGGCTTCACAATACTAGACGCCACTCCCCCAAGGCTGGGAAGAGCAACATCTCGCACCGCTACTGCTCGTTCTTCAGCCATTTCAGTGGGTAAGGAAGCAAGTACAATTGCTAGTGCTTTTCGGTCTCTCGCTTCTCTTCTTACCCTTCTCAAGGTCCTTTCAGGTTCGGGATCAAAAGGTGCGAGTGGTTCGTCCTTTCTATTCCTTTGCATGCAAAACCTGTTGCCTGAAACAGCACAAGAGACTCAACAAAAAATTAAACCTGAATAGATAATAAGTAATCGTTCAAAAAGAAATCAGTCAATAATTAGTCCCCGGTAACTGTGCCAAAAACTTGTTGCTCCCAACGCGCACGGAAGTATACGTGGTCGACAAGTAATAAAGTGATAAGTAGAGTATCGTTCCCACGAGGACTATTCAGACTGGACTCCTAACAAACAACTTCTAACAACTATTCAGGGATCTTTTCCAATAGTGAGAGTTTTAGTAACTAACGAGCAGTAATTAAAATAATGGAAATTCAGTCAAACAATAGAGCAAACGTTGGTTGTAAACAATATTAAAGAGACGGTCCAGGGTCAGAGTTACGAACAATCCAGTTGAGTTCTCCAGTTGATTCCACTTCCTAAATCTCGGATTACTAACTAACAGAGTAAATGTACCCGTGAAAATCTTTCGATTCTTCATGGTCTATGCAAGCTACTCCAATCCCTATATGTCTATGGGTTGAATCACGTGCACGCATTAACGAATTATGTAATTAGTTAAGCTAGGCGAGCAAGTATATGTCTATCCTACTCACAAATTGATTCATCGATGCCCGGGTTCACAAACTAGCCCTACTCTTTCTTATTGCATTCATAAATTCCCTCTTTCGAGTTCAATCTAAAAACTATAGATAATGCATAATTATCGAGCTCTAACAATTACATAAATGAAATCAAGAAAGAATAAATAACCCGTTGTGGGATTCAATTAATGGGAATCAATCTTCAAACATCAACTTTCATGAAATACTCTAACCCTAGAACGTAAGATTTAGCCACGCATACTCATAATCACAAGGCAATGAATTGATGAAATAATGATGTACTAGATTAATAGATGAAAGAATAGGAATTAAACCCTTGTTCAATGAAATATGGTGCTCTCAATTGCTCTAAAGTCTGAACTACTATCAAAAACTAAGTAAAAGAGTATTTATAGGGTTTACAAAGGCCTAGTAATAAGTTACAGCTAAGCCTAGACGAAATAGGAAGTCCAAAAACGCTCCAGGGGCGCTGTAGCTGGCGCCCCGTTCCCCCGAACGCGCCCACGAAGGCAGAATCCGTCGAAATCCAAGCGCCATAGCCATGCCCCGCACTGAGAAACGCGCCATAAGGCTGGGCGCCTTAGGGGTGCGGCACGCCACTCAACGCGCCAGGCATATTTCTGCTTTCCTTGCTCCGCAGCTCGCGTCGTGTCATGCCTTCGTGTGCTCGATCCAATCCTCAATCAAAATCCAATCTTTTCTTGCTCGATCATGCTCTTTAAAGCTCCAATTGCACTTCATAACTACCTACACACATACGACACAATATCAGTGCAAAATCACATTCATTAACTAGAAAACGAGCGAATAAAATAGTCAAACGTGAGGAAATATTAAGGAAATATAGGCATAAAATTCCAAACATCAAGTATCTGTCAAACATTTCTCATAAACAATCTCATTTTTTAAAATTTTTGATATTTTTCTGCTAATTAATTCACCTAAAATGCTAATGACCAATCATAAATACTAGCTAATCTAAACCAACATTTAAGGATTTGGCCCCAACATTAGGTGATTACACTATCATCTGAATCTTCGCTCGTTTCATAATCTCTTGAGCTTGAGCCACACGCTCATTGGCCTTGGCAATCTCGTAATCCATATTTAGATTCCTAGCTTTGCACTGCTCGAGGGCTTTAAGCCGAGTCTGGATTATGGCCCAACCTTGGTCTATTTCAGCTCTTTTGGCCTTGGCCTTCGACTTCGCCACCAGTGCAGCATTTTCGTCCCGAAGACGAGCAACCTATGACTCAAGTGTTGGAAGTTGTTCTGTTTGGCCTTCCAACTCCTTTATCTTGCGCACATGCATGGTCATTCTATCAAAATAGTCCTCATTGGCGTCGAGCAGCTTTGTGTTAGCTCGGCCAAGCTCGTCTTGCTACTCTCGATCCTTATTTGTCAATCTCGGGCTCTCTGCAATATGAGCATCCCTAAGAGCCTATATTAGCTCTTCAAAGGTCACCGAGCCTTGAGCCATTCTCTTGAGCTCGACATCTTTTTTGGCCAGACGAGCCTTAAGGTTGAGCATTTTATCTCTTTGCCTCACCTCTTTCACACTCCGGGCAGCCTTCAGCCTGTGAAGTTCGGCCACTTAAAAATGTTCACGTTGCCCCGATTTAAGAGAATACAAGAGATTCTGCAAGAAAAAACAAGAAATTAGAATGTGAAGCCAAGTTAAAAGAATAGGTGTGAGCACAACAGCTTATCTGAAGCGCGCAGACGGTAGATCGAGCCATTGCAGTCTCCGTGGATGCTGACTTTAGATGCTCTTCCTCGAGTGGACCGAATAGTTGAGCAAACGGGGGCCTTTTTGAAGAAGGTCCTGTTACCAACATCGACCACCTCCTTTTCAGCTGGAGGCGATTCGGGCACACTCTCACCAATTCTGGCTTTGCCCTTGGCTTTCTTAGCAATGTAGTCAGATCCCTCGAGATCTACCACCTCAGCTTAGTCAGGAGCCTTGGGGTCTTTGTCGCTTGGCTTATCCCTCAGCCCGAATTGAGATGTCGAGGCTAATTTAGCCTACGAACCAATATTCTCCCCAACCCGAGACGAACGGCCCGATCCTACTTCTTCGAGGGTGCTATTTCCTCTTTGGGTCCACAGGAGCAAAAGTCGAAGGCTTGGCAGTAGTAGACTGTCGGACAACGCTGTTGAGACGGATGTCTGCATCATCTCGAGAAGAAGACCCTTGGCCAAATAAGCCCACCGAAGTCTTGGCCTTTGTCTTTGTAATGGAAGTCGCCAAGTTTGTCATCTTGGCCAAAGATGTGTCAGGATCGGGGACTTTCATCTCTTCTTTTTCCCCCTTTCTGGCCTTTGGGCACTGTGGGTTCTTTCCCTTGGAAGTGGACAGCTTGGCGGGGAGACCTACAATCAAAGAGAAAACTGTTGAAGAGAAAGTGTGAGAAGCCCTCCAAAGGGATTAAAATATGAAGAAGACTCACCATGTCTTTTGGTCACCCACTCATTTTCGGATGCTATGCTCTCTCAAGTCCTGTTGGGCCGAGTGGGGCCATCGATTATAGCTCGAAACTAATTTGTCAATTCGGGCATAACAATGATCTTTACTTTGTTAGCCGTAAATGAAAAAGATGAGTAAGAAACACTGGCCGAGGATGAGAAAGCCAGAATAAAAGTAGAGGACAAAAGTTGACTTATGCTTGCTCGGCCGAGATTTATACAGTAGGGATCACAACATAACAGTCGGCCTATCTACGATCCGATGTGTCCTCGCTTTTAGTATTCAGCGAGTATTTGCTTCGACTATTCAAGGCTACAATTCCATCCTTATAAAAGTAAAGGTAGTAGAGTGATGTCAGGTGTTGAAGGGTGAAAAGCAGCCCGACCTTTTTGCACAAGAAATCGAGGCATCCTACAACTCTCCACACGCCGGGCCCGACCTGAGCAAGCACAGGTTGTAGATGCGGCAAAACGAGTCAATCACCCTGTGCACAGGAAGGGTGAATCTTACAATGAATGGATATGTATATACAAATGAATACCCTGCCGTGTGATAAGAGCTCACGCTGCTGTTTGGGTCCGCAATGCCAACTTCAATCTCTGATCCCCATTTGCAGTCATCCTGAAGCTCCATCATATGAGCTTGTGTAATCAAAGAAGGAGTGGACTGGTCATGTACGTTTCTGTTCTTCTCTTGCTGCGCCACAGACTGACTCTGGACGACAAAGTCCTTTTTGTTGTTAAAGAAAGAAGGTATGACATGATGAGGTTCGATTTCTGCACCGAGTGGAATCTCTTTGGACTTGGACGATTCCCCATCACCTTCATCCACGTTTCTGGCGGCCTCCTCTTCGTCTTTTACTTTCCCAGACTCACCACGATGAGCGGTGGCTTGGCATCGTCTTGGTATTAAGTCGATCGCTTTAGAAACTGCTTCACTACCAGCCGCCGCCGGTAAAACCACATTTAGGGGCGCCATAAAATTGATTATTTCACCTCCGACATTTATCGCGGCGGTGTCAGCAATATCATCACCAAAGAGATTAGAAGAGTTTTGTGCAGACATCTTGTTTTTGCTAAAAATTGGTGATTTTGATTATGAACTTGAAAGAAAAGATGAAGATTTTACTTGAAATTCGATTGCTACAGTTGCTTGTAATCAAGAGTAAAGTGTGGAAATGAACAAGTTGGAGGA
This sequence comes from Petunia x hybrida, assembly GCA_037355625.1. Classification (NCBI taxonomy): domain Eukaryota; kingdom Viridiplantae; phylum Streptophyta; class Magnoliopsida; order Solanales; family Solanaceae; genus Petunia; species Petunia x hybrida. The sequence continues at coordinate 1,940,105 of JBBBVM010001100.1, read as the reverse complement.
TTTATACTGGAAGAGTCATGATTGCTTAGGGAAGAAGCACTACAGTCACGACCACTCTCTGGCCTCCATGTGGAGTGGAGGGGAAGGCGAAGTGAAAGCCACCTTTTCGAAATACAAGGTGCACGTGCGGCCACGTTATCTTTCCCGCCATTCTCATTTCATTCCCTGAGAACTCTGACAGCTACACGAGGAGTGGGGGGGGGGGTCTATCTGTTTTGGTAAAATTATAGCTTGGATACATGGTGGTTGAGGCGCGAATCTCGGGGCGACTACCACGGGAGTTATATCTAGAACACCATGGTCGAGCGCTGAGGTCAAGCCTGCCCGTGCCATAAATAGCAACCGCCTGATTCGTCGAAATGCAGAGGGCCCGAGACAAATGGCTCGAGCCCAGCACAACTGAAACCCACAATTTCCGCCCCACGATCTCAGCATTCAATGAGGGGGAGATCATGGGCCATCCACGATCTAAGCATGGAGGAGTGGGCTGATAAATCCCCCTAATTATCTTAATTCATTTGTCTATATATAGCACTTATGTATCAATTTTTAAAGACATTCAGAAAGATAGCCAAAACTCGGTCAAATTGTAATCTCAAGTTATTCATATTGAAGCCATCGTTCTTATTCATTGTTACTCTCATTATTCACCTGTTTATTGTAATCTTGATACGACGAATTGCTGGTAACTCAAATATAAATTCAATTATACTCTAAAATCATAGGCATACGAATTCCTCATGAAAGTTAAGTTAAAAAATTCATCACAATCGATATCCTTGCTCTTAATCATCCAAAATATAACAGTGTTGAAGATATCCTTCTGTAAATTAAAGAGAGATTAATTATTGGACACAACTTAACCTTAATATCATCGCATGAGCCTGAGATCCAAACTCCTTTACAAGACAAATTCTGAAATATTGTATATGCCACTCACTGCAACCAAACTTGGTATATAGCTGCGCAGATCCTGACATGCATAGACCAAACTAGTTTTCTCAAACGTGTATCTTTTCAATAAAAGAAGATGGGTGGAAAACTAGCTCTTATGACTCCATCACAACCATCACAACAATTTTTTTATTAATTTACTATTTAAAATTTATTGACCCGATTAATTTGAACTCTGACCGAGAAAATAATAAAGGAGTAAAATGCGTCCTATCAACAAGTTTTTCATTTTTAAAGTTTGAACACGAAATCTCTAATTTGGATAGAAGGATCCCAACCATGAACAATAGCACCATACTTATGGGTGAGAAACAATCACAACTTTCATTGCTTAAGTAAAGAAAGATTGGAAAATCCTTCTGATTTTGACTTTGGAAATCAATAAGTTGTAATAACCATTAATGCCGTATGGTACAGAACCACTATATTGGACTTCTTTTGGCTGAACCAACAGCTCATTTCACGCATACAGGCATTTATTATAATTGGTAATGTTTTCATGTGTTAGGTAAGTCAAATTTCGTTAGGTCCTTGTCTTTGAATATTTCAGTTACATTACAAGCACAACTGAACCAGATTTGTCTCTCATTTTTGTCGTGCAAGTCTCTGGTAATTTTCCATATGGTCATCTTAATATTTCGAAATTGCAAATTCCTCCTGTATTCAAAATTCTCATGTTTTAATCTGTCTCATTTCCCCTTTGTGATCACTTCTTTTCTTTTTCAGTGAGAATTGGACTTAAACTTATTACGCGGAGGACTTCCATTAATATCACTGGATTGTAAGTCTTTAATAATGCGATCACTTGTTTGTTCGATAGACACCTATTCAAATTTAATCAGTTATTGTAGATGTTTGAAAAGTAATTGAAAATCTATGGAAATCTCAAGTGAGCTCTTCTACAATTGAGATAAATATAAAGTCATTATGTAAATCGCAGTAAGATGGTCATGTTTGTTTCAAGATTTATTTGCGGATTATTTACCAACTAGTCAATTTTCCAATTACCTTGAGAAAAAGGATTCATTGTACAATATATCAAAACTTGTATAAACATGCACATAGGCAGTTCTTGAAAGCACATTTAGACTATCTTGGACTATAATTGTGGTAGCAATTGGATTATTCCAATCGTCATAATTGGAAATGAGTGTAGACAATGTTGAAATAGACATCACTAACTAAGCCATCATTATCCACCGCACGGAAAACATCATTATCTACTATGATTCAAACCAACAAATTTTACAAGAATCCAAAATCTTGTAGTTTGTATATTACGAAGTAAGTAACACTAATGTAAACTTCACAATCAATAAAAAGACGGGTTAGAAATAACCTATATGATCATGACAGGTAAAACTAAGAGACAAAATAAAGTTTTCATTATCCTTTATAATGATTCATAATTTCTTTTATAATTCCGTCATTTTAATGAAATAATTCCGAAGTAAGTTGAACGGAATTGTACACGTAACTACTTATTACAATGTATAAGAGATTTTATTTACGTAATAGATCAAAATGAAATAAAAGTATTCCTTACGCTGTATTTCCCACTATGCCACTTTTTACCTAATCCGACTCAAACCACTTATTCTGAGAAACTAATTTAAGCACATTTTAGTTTTACTTTGTACGACAGTTAATCTAACCCCTTAAGCATAACCAAATAGGAAGTTCAATTTGTGGGAAAAGGAGTAACATTTATGTTAATCCCTTCTTTTGTAAATCAATTTTGTTAAAATATTTGGTAGTGGGGGTACGTTCTTTTTCAATACTTAAAAAAGGGTTATAAAAACAAAAGATGGCGAAATGTTGTTTTATTTTAGTAAAAGGGGGAAAATATATAAAAAGGACAAACAAAGTTGAGGGATAAAGGGGCAAAGGTTTGACCAAAGTGACTATACAAAGATACGTCTAAAGGACCAAATATGTTACACCAAAAGTAATCACCAGCCGTGCAATTTGTGAAATGAACCGACCAAGCGAACAATTAGGGGGCTCCACAAATAGAAACTAAAGTAAGTTGTCCACTGCTCATAAGTGGGTCCAACCAGCCCACGTTCCTTTTCCTCATCATACGCAACAATTTCGAACCTAATCCAATCCCACCAACGTGAATCGTCACCTAAATATCATAGTCTCTGCTACCAATTTGAGCCCACATAAGTTTGACCATGAACCCATCCTAATTATACTATCTCATTTATTTATACTACTACTACTACACCTTGTAATTTAGGGAATTTGGTCCCCCTATCGCCACTCTCCTACTTCCCTTCTACTTAGGCGCGAAATTTATGATTAAAGAAAATTTAGGTTTGGATATAGATTTGGTTAAAATATAAAAATTTGAGTTTTTAAAGTTGAGTTGAAATATAATTTTTAAAAGTTGAAGTTATTTTTGAACATATATTTTACTTAAAAAGAAGTTGACGTTTATGAGTGAAAATTCTTCTCTCAAAAGCTAATCTGAATCAGTTTTTTTTTTCGTTTTAAAAAATTCATCTCAAAAAATGTCACATTCTATAAACAACAATGTATTTCAAAATCTGTTTTTGAAAAAAGTTAAGAAAGTCTATGTCCAAATGGGAGGATAAGATTTTTAAAACTTCTTATCATAAACATGCAATACTTTATTAGTTTGACTCGATATTAAGCTAGCGTTTGGACATATGGGCAGTTTTTGAGGCCATTTTTTAAAATCAGTTTTTGGGAAATCTCCTCACAAACTTCAAATTTTGTTCCAAATAAAATGTATGTCCAAACAAAATTTCAATTTCCCAAATTCCAAATCTCAAATCCCAAATCATGTCCAAACGGGAGCTAAGTTTAAAAAAGAAATGAAGACTCTTGATATTTGAGGTCCAAAATAAGCTATAGATATGTGTGTAGTTATAAATTATTTTATTAAGGGTAAAGTAATAATTATTTTTGAAGTTAAATATTTTCAAATTTAGAATGTACTATTCATTCTTTTTGGAACAAACTGATAAGAAAGTGTTGAAACATTAATTGAAATTGAGGGAGTAATATAAAGCTTTTGAAGGCCCTGTTTGTTCATAGAATTTGAAATATTACTTCAAATTTTTATTTGTTCATAGGATTTGTACAAAATTTGAAAGCAAAAACTTTAAATTCCCAAATTTTAGTTGTGAGTAGTATTTGGGAGATTTGGAGAAAAAACTTTTTTACGACTCATGAAACTTCAACTTTTTTTAAAGTAAAATATATGTCCAAGCATAACTTCTAATTCTAAAAATTATTTTTCAACTCAACTTTAAAAACTCAAATTTTCAAGTTTCAACCAAATCTATATCCAAACGTTAGCTAAAACTACTTGAGCATTTGCCCTTGCATTTGTGTAGGTTTATGTCATTTTCTCTTAAACATACTAATAATAGAAAATATTATAGTGTGTTGTAAAATTTAACTCTTCATAAAAAAGCTCGTCTTCTGGTCCTCAAGGGTCAATATTGTTCCCACTTATATGATATGCAGATGAATTCTCTTACTTAGCAGTTAGTGGCTATTAATAGTGGCGGATCTAGAGTGGTAATTACGGTTCGACAGAATCCAGTAACTTTTATTCATATCTTGTATTTGTATTGAAAATTTTCTAAATATAAATAAATAACTCATCAGAACCCAGTGACTAAAAAGTATTATATTTCAGAACGCATAAATTAAAAATTCTGGATCCGCTATATATATATATATATATATAAAAGTTTCACTCGTTAACTACAATTATCAATTTATCGTATGTATCTTTATGTTATTAAGAATTTTTTCTATAGCGATATTTGGATTTCTTAGAAGTTAAAGTAGTTAAAGTTGAGCCTCCTCTCCAAGATAGCCAAGACATATATGTTGAGGGTCAAATGAAAAGACATATAAGTAACTTGAGTAAGATCTTGGTATTCTAATATTCCTCCCATTAGTTGTTTTCAGATAAATAATGCAATAAGGAGCATCTAAATTTGGATAAGCAGGTGATAAATAAAGTTAAACTTGTCCTTTAACCGTAATGGAGCATGTACATCTACTGTGGACAAGTGGGAGAAGACAGTAAATGTCTTGAATACCCTTATAATAATCATACATTATTAAAAGTTGATCTCTCTAAACTTATTTTAACCATGAATAAAGTAAATTAATCTTCTTCTTTTATTCTTCAGATAAGACAAATTGAAAGGAATCCAATTTTGAATAATAAAAATAAAGAAAGGAAAAAAGTGAAAGGAGCTTGTAAATTGGATGGCGATGAGCAAAGCACATTAAAGAAGAGAACCTCATTGCAACACCCAATGTGCTTGCCTTTTTCCCCCATTTGAATTGAATAAAAACCTTTCCTTTCATTGACCATTCTCCTCTCTCCCTGCGACCCAAATGTATATATTAAATGAAGTATTTTATTTTTATTATTTATTACTATAAAGGTGGTGATTGAATCAAGTTGGCACATTTCATCGGACTATTAGTACTCCTTCCGGTCAACTTTATTTGATTTTTTGGCCTTTTATCGTTGGTCCAAAATAATTGATTTGTTCAAAGTTCAAGAAGTTTTTAAATAGTTCTTCCCAAATATACCTTTGTCAATAAATGATCTAAATATATTTTTTAAAAGTCCTCACAAATTTCTATTAGTAAATTTGAAAGAGACAACGATTAATTTTGTAAATGATCTTTTTAATTAATGCTAAAAGATAAATTTTTTAATCTACGTGAAACAAGTAAAAAATCAAATAATATGGATCGGAGGGAGTATTTTTCAAGAATGCAAGTCTAGAAAATTATGTCCACAAAAATTTATACAGATAAAAAGAAATCACTTAATATATTTTTTTCAAATTAAATTTAAAATTGAAACCTCCTAAGTTTTAATACTAGTACATTGATCATAACTAAGTGTATTATAGCTATAATAGATTTAATCAACCTTAAGTAACATGTATCTTAAACTTAATTATCACTTAGATATAATAAATTTAAATATCGTATAAATATCATATGCAAGAAAAGTTTGTGACTCTACTCCACTAAACATAAAAAGAGAAACAACACAAAAGAAAAATAAAAGGAATAAAACACTACTACATAAAAAGCAAAGGAATTTCTACCAAATGACGTAACCATACCTTTGACTCTGTTTTTGCTTTCTTCTTCATAAACCCCTTCTTTCCCCATTCCCCCACCTCCCAATTCTTCTCTATTCCTTTCTCTCTCTATCTAACATAGACCCACCAAACAGCACAATTTCTACTTTCTCTCTCTAAAACTCACTGAGTTGAACAGAAAAAATGCGGAAGGATGATTTGTACATAACGGTACCGAGTTTTTTTCGGTGTCCAATTTCATTGGACGTGATGAAATCTCCGGTGAGTTTATGCACCGGGGTCACGTACGATAGGAGTTGCATCCAACGGTGGCTGGACAGCGGAAACAATACGTGTCCAGCCACCATGCAGGTCCTTCAAACGAAGGACCTTGTACCTAACCACACTCTACAAAGGCTCATCCAGATCTGGTCCGACTCGGTCAAAACTAAACCTGAGCCGAACCGAGCCAGCTCTATTAATCATGATCAGGTCCGTGGCCTGATCAAACAGTTCGTAACCGACTTTCGAGTTCACTCCGAGCTGGCAGTGAACTCGGATCGGTTGTCGAAACTCTTATCGTTCTCCGAAGAATCTATTGAGAATCGTAAATTCATAGCTTCTTTATCAGCTGAGAGCGATTTACTCGCGATTCTCACTTCGTTCCTTGTCCATAATCCTCAAAACGTCAAAGTTATGGAGAAAATCGTACCTTTATGGAAAATGCTACTTGAACGAGGTACAGTATCAAAACTCGGCAGCAAAGTGAATGATATTTATCCAGCTATATTATATGCTCTGAAACAAGGAAGTACAAAGTTGAAAATCGAGATGACTAAAGCTCTACAAATTATCATATCTACAGATAATTCTGAAGTATCTAAATTATTGTTACCAGAAAATTCTGAATTATACTCGGTACTAGTGAGTTTCTCAACGATTAATTCCGAGTGGAATATCGAATCAATGGAATCATCAATTAGTTGTTTAATTTCTCTCGCTATGGTACGGAGAAACCGTGTAAAGGTTGTAAAATCAGGTGCAGTAAAGGCAATCGGAAAAGCATTATCAGTAGCGGAGATTGGTACAACGTTAACAGCTAAACTGTTAAAATTGTTGGAACTCATATCTACTTGTAAAGAAGGAAGAATTGAGCTCTGTAAGGATGGAGACTGTATACAAGCGATCGTTAAAAAAGTGTTGAAAGTATCAAACGAAGCAACTGAACATGCAGTAACGATTTTATGGAGTTTGTGTTGTTTGTTTCGCGATAAGAAAGCGCAAGAATCAGTGGCCAAAAGTAATGGAATGGCGAAAATATTGTTGTTGTTACAGAGTAATTGTTCACCAGCAGTTAGACAAATGGCTGCAGATTTGCTTAAAGTGTTTAGGGTGAATTCTAAAGCTGCTGCTTCTTGTCTTTCTACTAGTTATGATACTAAAACTACTCACATCATGCCATTTTGATGAGAGCGGTTTAATTTTTTTAATTGTTGATATACTTTTTGGAGGTTTTGTTTTGTAAATCATAAGCAATTTTGTTGAAGAAAGTTATAGAATGCAAACAGAAACTTTAATTGTTATCTTACTCTAGAGACTAGATAGGTGTTTCTTTAGTTCTTGAGTTGATCCCTTTATTTCCTTACCTAATCCTTTTTCATTGATTATTTTGATCAATCAACAACACTTAGAAGACTAAATTAGTTGAAATTGATTATATAGATGTTACCATGTGCTTTTTGTCAATTCTGAGAAATTATTAGATGATCATCCAAAGGTAAAAGTGTAGCTTGTCATGTGTAAATTTAGTGCTGAGTTCAAATCGGCATTTAAGTAAACAAGGGACTCCCGTATCAAATTGAGTTTTGACTATCTGCCAGAAAATCTTTAGAAAAAAGAAAAGAAGATTGATGAGCTTGAGAACTTTATTCAAACTTGATGTATACACAGAACTTTGCATAATTTGAAGTCAATTCTTTCATTTTAAAGGCTAACGCTTTTAAAACAGTGTAGAAAAGTTTTAGGTCATAGTTATTGGTCAATTGATCTCTCCTCAGGAAACCTAACAGGTTGGCATATAATTTCAATGGCTTTAATTAGTGTACTTGCTACTTCTTGCAAAGAGAACATAGGATGGTTGTAATGCAACTCACGATTTGTACTTGCACTAACCACTCCTACACGAGTTGCACTTGTTTTTCAACAAGTTTAGTACAACTTTTACTTGTTGGAGAAATGAGTCGAGTTGAAAAATATCGGGTAATAAAATTAAGATTTTGCAGTGCCTTTAAGTTTTCTTTTCACCAAAAAAACAAATTTATTTTCAACACTAACTAACTGACTGTTGAGACTGAGGTGGCGAATCTAAAAAAATGATCTGCTTTATAATCCCACCCAGTTGAACGATGACATACTCTTGATCGATAACCTTACTTGAGCAAAGACTTGATTTTTGACTAGGAAGTGGGATTATAAAACTTAATTTTTTAAGACATGGAAATGGTCTTGCAATATTTTTCTTTTTTTATTTTGGATAGGGCTGAACGATTGAAGGCCTTTTGCTACCACAAATTAGGGAAAATTACGGAACTATGTCACTTAAGGCCGTGGTCTGCCTAATTGACCTCACTAAGGGTAGTTTAACAAGAATGACCTTACTTAACTTAAGTAAAATATTTTCGGACAAAATTACTTCTGAACAACTAATAAAAAGACGTGATCTGTCCCTTTTCCTTCCTTTACCATTTTGCAACTTATTTCCCCAGAAAAAAGAAGCTTTTGCAACTGCTTCAAACCATAAGAATCCAAATTTCCAGAAAAAAGAAGATTCAAAGGAAATTTCTTCAATATTTCATTAATTATACGTAGTTTTAAAATTAAATTTTGTAAAATTACATTTTAAATTCGTAGAATTTGTTTAATTTTCGTATAATAATAAATTAGCTATAGCGAGTTGTCTTCAAACCATAAGAATCCAAATTTCCAGAAAAAAGAAGATTCAAAGGTAATATCTTCAATATTCCATTAATTATACGTTATTTTGTAAAATTACATTTTAAATTCGTAGAATTTGTTTAATTTTCGTATAATAACAAATTAGCTATAGCGAGTTGTCTTCAAACCATAAGAATCCAAATTTTCAGGAAAAAATAAGATTCAAAGGTAATTTCTTCAATATTTCATTAATTATACGTAGTTTTTAAATTAAATTTTGTAAAATTACATTTTAAATTCATAGAATTTGTTTAATTTTTGTATAATAACAAATTAGCTATAGCGAGTTGTGAATTTTGATGATAATGATTAAAAACTAATGCTAGATAACCAACAATTAACGTCACATTGAATTTTAATTGCTGCAAAAAAAATATTAGTTTGAATCTGTATTTGCTGCAGAATTTACGAATAGAAATTGCGATTACTCTTATTTAGTTGCAACTGCATTGCTTTGCCCTAAATTAACTTGAAATAACTTGTAGATGATATCTGTAAATTGTCAATAATAGGAAACGCTTTTTAAGATCTGTTCCATGGAAATTTGTTTGTAATGCACTCACTGCCTTGTGGGCAGTACTTGCAGTTGTACTGCAAATAATTGTTTGTAGATAAACTCTATATGTGTTGCCTAATATGCAACACTTTTGATTGCATGGAGTGGTGCCTTGTAAGTGTCGCCCACAGGGCTACACTTGGACTTCTGGTTCAAAACAGCACATGTAGAGTAGCTCTACTTGTGCTGCCTAGGAGGCAGCAGTTTTTAACGCATAGTATGTGTCTTTTCAAGTGTTGCCTTGTGGGTAGCACTTGGAGGTTTGGTGCAAAATAAAATGTAGATAAATGCAAAATAAAATGTAGTTGTTTTGTAAAATCTTTGTGTTCACTTGCTATAGCTTATGTACTGAATTTTCCTACAAGTTGTGGCTGAAGGCCAACACTTTAAGTAAAAAAATGTAGACAAGTTTCTACAACTTGCTGTCAGTCGACCTCTACCGCCTACGCACAATACTAAACAAATCAAAAATTGAATATTTGCATCTATCTTGTTAATCTATTCAACAAAATCTAAACTCGTGTAACCATTTTATTGCGTGCAGAATTTAGATGGTAACAAAATGCATATACATTGCTTGCAATGGAACACGGGGCACTATTTTGAAGAGCGATGTAGCAAGTCTGAATGATGAAATGAAAATATTAGCTGCAGAATTTGGAGTTTAAATCACAATGTCCATAAAAGTACTCAAACAAATCAGTGATATGGTGCTTACGGGACATATAAATGACGATGACGAACCAAATATCATTGATGAATCTACTCAACCGGCTTCAGCAAATTAGTGCTATTTTGTCATGTCATTATGTTTTGTAATATTATGTTTTCTTTTATGTATTTTGAAGGGCATTTTAAAAGACACTGTTTGTTTTTGTCTTATTGTATTTTGATTGAATATGTTTTCTCTTTATTTCTCCCTTAACCCCACTATCATTATATTTTCCTGTAAGTGTTGATAAATAGGCAATCGTTGTCTGCCAATCCTTACCGAATCCTCACAGGCAATTGTCTTGAGTAGCTGCCCAGGCAACACTCGGCCTCTTCCCATCACCAAATTCCCCTAGCCAATTCCATTCAACCCTTAGTCTCTAACCTCTCACCAAATTCCCCAAGCCAATACCTTTGAAATGCTGCCTAGGCAGCGCGTGACCCCCATCCCCCACCAAATTTTCCCAATCTCCAATTCCCTTAAATTGCTGCATAGGCAGCACTTGACCTCAACCGTCACCAAATCCCCTAAGCCAATTGTCTTGAGTTGTTTCCGTCACATAATAAGCTTAAAATGTGCAAACAAACACTAAAAACACAAGCTAAGCATTCAATATGTCTTAGCTTCATTTCTCTATAAACCCGTCCCCCTACCCCTCTACCATTATGTTTAGATGCAAGTGTTGGCATATAGGCAATCCATGAAGACTTACCAAAACCTCACAACCAAATGCCTTAAGTGGATGCCTGACAGGCAGCACTTGGCCTACACCACTCACAAACCAGATCCCTTAACATGCAGCACTTTGCCTCTACCCCCTACCCAAATTCCTAAAGCTAATACACTTGAAATGATGCTGCCTAGGCAGCACTTCACCCCTACCCCTCACCAAATTCCACAAGCCACTTGCATTGAGTTACTGCCCTCACAACATCATCAGTTTATAAAATACAAACATTAAAAAACAAGCCGTGACGCACATAAAATGCTTACAAAAAATGTACACGCAACACTAAATACAATCAAACTCTACAAATCCCAAGGCATTCACATTGCTAAACATATAATCACCTGTTACACACAAACCATTCAGTCGTATCAACTAAAAAGACAAGCATTCACATTAACAATTCAGTCATCCTCATTACTTTTATACAACAGAGAAAGGTTTTCCAAGTAATCATTCATAAAGAAGAAAATTATGGTCTTGGTAATTATCACTATCTTCTCATGAGGAGTATCATATCCACCATTTGACTTGGACCTAGCATGACTCCACAGATTAGCAACCCAATCAGAACGATAATCTTTCAACTGCGCACACTTCATCTTGGAAACATATTTGCCGTGCATTATTGAATCAACAAACTTAAGCACATAAGCACCACAATCATACCTGCACAAATTTAACGGAAGGCTGAATTGAAAAAACAGAATAAAATAAATAAAAAATTAAATCAACAAATGCAGTGTTCACACCATAATTAACTCAATATTAATAGGAAACAAGTTTTTCTGTACAATCAACAAATGTAATGTCAAAATCACAAAAAAGAATGAAAAATTAAAAGACAATACCTATTACTAAACATTGAGCAAAGTACAGCCTGACAGACAACATTTTCTCTACAAAAAGAACTTATGCTAGAATATTATGTCAATTGTTGTCATGTGGGCAACAGTTCAACAACAATAGGAAAATAAAAAATGCAACAACCAATAAAACTTATCCTTGAATATAATCTCAGTTATTGCCTTGTGATCAACAGTTTCTACAGCAAAAAAAATATATATATATACAATACCAACACTTTGCTAAAAATTTACATCAACTACGTAATTAATATATTTTATATAACATATTAAATAATATTAAACAAAAATTACCGATTAACAATAAAATTTAATGATTCAAGGAAGCAAAAATTGCAAAAGAAACAAACTGAAAGGCAGCACTTTTGATACAAAGCACAACGCATGCTTGATATTAAATTAAATACATAACTAATATAATTTATGTCAATTGTTGCCTTCTGGGAAATATTTTCTACAGTTAAAGAAAATCAAAGTGAAAAAAAAATACTTTGCTAAAAATTACATTAACTACTTGATTAAAATAATTTAATATAACAAATTATATAAACCGATTAACAACAAAATTTAAACATTGACGGAATGAAAAATTGGATAAATAATGAACATCAACAAAGAGAAAACACAAATTCGCAGTAACCTAAACAAACAAAAAAGAAATGAGAAAGGAAATTAACCCTAATTAGAGAGAGAGAGAGAGAGAGAGAGAGAGAGGAAGGAAAAAAAAGGGCGGCTTGGACATAGAATTAGAGCTTATTTTGGTGAGGGGAAAAAAAGTCTTTTTACACATTTAAAAATGGGTAGGAGGCCATTTTGCTTAAATAACATTTCTTAGTGGGGACAAAAGACCATAACTAGAGATTAGGGGGTACATGTGGTGAAATTTTTTGCACAAATTATGATAAAGGCAGGGGCGGGCCGATAAATTGTAAAAATTTCGCCCCGCAGCCTCTTTTAACACTGTTATTTGGTTTGAGGCCACTATTTTCTTTGGTCTTACACTAGAGACCACTTTTGGGCCTTTACTAAATAAATATTGACTTAAGTTCTGATAATTGACTGAAGTTCAGTCCATACGGCCCCTGGACTGAAGTTCCATCTCTTAAGGACTGAACTTTCAGTCCATATGGCCATGGACTGAACTTCAGTCCATGGTATGGCTATAGACTGAAGTTCCATTTTAAGGACTGGACTGAACTTCAGTCCACATGGTCCTGGATTGAAGTTCAATCTTTAAGGACTGAACTTCAATCCGGCCTCTGGACTGAAGTTTTATCTCTTTAAGTAAAAGTGGCCACAAACTAAATATTTTGGTATTAGTGGCCTGTGCCCAAAGACCGGTAGTAAAAGTGGCCTTTCGTGCACTTAGCCCCGATAAATTTTGTGGCCTAAAGCCAAACTTTAATGAGTGACCTTAACATAAAAATAATATATATAAATTTGAAGTCTATATTTTTCTAGCTTTTTGAGACGCAAAGTCATTAACAAATTTTTTATAATCAATTTTTTCTAATAAGTCTTTCTCAATTGATAATATAACCAAACCATTTAATCTCTCTTGGGATATTGTTGATATTAGATTCCTAGATAAGATTTGATCGATTTTATGTAACTTTCCACATATCTTACTTTATCACTTCAAATACATTTTTTTAAACTTACATACTATATTTATTTCATTATAAGTGTGCATTTTACTTTTTACGCCCATTAATATTAGATATTACTATCTCCATTTCACTTTTTTCTTGTTAGTTTGTTAAAAAAGAATGACTTATTTCTAACTTTGAAAACAATTCAATCCCAAATTTAATATTGTGCCCTTAATGAATTGATTTATATCCACACAAATATCAATGGTTTAGTTTAGACCATAAGTTTCAAAAGTTTTTATTTTTTTAGTAAACTTTGTGTCACGTCAAATAGGTTCACATAAATTAAAATAAATGGGGTATATATTTTACCACATTGCCCTAGCTAATTTACTAATCTGGAATACCAAATTTAAGTACAACTATGATTATTTCTTACATCTTTAATTGCATGAGCAAGATTAGAAAAGAATAATTAAACTTGCAATGATTTTTTAAAGTGATACTTATTTAAAAAAATAAAAGAAAATAGACACTTATTAAGAAATGGAGGTATATAACCTATTATGGGGGAATTTGCAAAAATATGACACGGGAAGCAATGGTTTGCCTTTTTGCCCGCGCTAAGAAATGGTTTGCAAAAATGTCCCCATTAAGATTTAATTAAAAAAATTCGGGGTCAAGACTTCCCGTTATATTTTTTCGCTTTTCAATACTTATCCCTTCAAGTATTGACAATAGGCAATACTTGCCGCACTAGGCCGTAAGTATTGGCAATTGCCAAGACTTGCCATTGACCCCTGCTCGATTTTCCAACACTTGCACGACAAGTATTGACAATAGGTAACACTTGCTGCATTGCGTCGTAAGTCTTGACAATTCTCAAGACTTGCCCCTTCCAGTTTTCCCTGCATTCTCGCCATATACTTGAAGTATTGGCAAAACAACACTTGCCCTTGAAGTATAGCCAATTTTCAAGACTTACAAATTTTTTACCTTGAAGTCTTGGCTTGCGGACTGAATAAGGGCATTTTGCTAAGACATTCCTTAGCGCGGGTAATTTTATAAAACCACTCTTTATGGAAGGCATACGGTGAAATTTTTTACCTATTATGTGTAACAAAAAATATGGCCCTCATAAAAGTAGGGCTTAAAGCAGTGGCTTTACCTGCTTTAAGGGAGGGCCGACACTGGATAAAGGCTCGACCACTTAAGTAGAGCTTAAACAACTAGCACCCATCCGAAGTGTTATGGAGATCACCTCTTATAGGCCTTCTTACCAAGTATTTCTACTATTTCTCAAATAGTATTTAAATGAGTTGCCATAATTTTTTTGAAGAGAAATATGAATAAAGACGTGCCAAATTCATTCACATTCTTATGCATTAAACAATTCTTTCATTTTGCCTAGTTTAGGAGCGAATGGGGTCACTACAAGAATATACATCTATCGCTACTAAATCTTAGCTACAAATAAAAACATCATAGCTACTACCTAGTAATAACTACAAAAATTAAAGTTTTGTAGCTATTTATAATTTCGTAAATTTTCTTAGCTACAAAATAACTCTAGCGAAGCTAATCCTTCATTTTTGCCATAGTTAATAACTATCGTGGCAATAATTATCTAAATAGCTACAAATGTATTGCTGCAATAAAATTTCGTAGAAAATCATTAATTTTTGCTACGCACTTAGATTTGTTGTGGCAATAAAAACCTTTTAGCCACAAAAAATTATTAGTAACAAAATATTAGTAGTAGACATATATTTTTCCTTCAAGTTATAACACTCGTGGCAACTGTACAAGAAATGCGAATTAATTGCTACAATAAAGTTCGTAGCAAATTATAAGCTTTTGTTACGCATATAAAATTATTGACAATTGTACTATTTTAGCCATAATAAATTATTTAAAATAAAATACTATAGGAAAGTAAATATATTTTTGTTCAACTTAAAAAATACCCACAATAAGAGTTGACTTAATACCCACGATTGCTAATACTAAATCCCATAGCTATTCATCAACTTTTGTCACTTCTTTGAGTTATAGTGGTACTATATTAGTTGAAACAAAATATTATAACTTTTTAGCTCGAATTATAATTTCATGGCAATAGCGGCTTACCTACTACAATTATTTATCATGATAAATGGTATAGCAATTATATGTAAATTAATGAATTTATAAGTTTCAAACAATAAAGATTAAAATGATAAAATTAATTTCTAATAATAGACCATTAACGTACTTGTGGTGTCAAGCTTACCAACTAACTTCTTTATGTGGTGTATTCAGAGTCCGTTTGAGACAACAAGTAGTGTCAAGTCTTGTTGTGGTGTAAATATTTCCAATTGGTGATTAATAAAAATTTAATTAATTTTAAAAAAACTAACTTCTTTCACTTATGAAATTCATATATTCTTTTACTTTTTTATATGTTTTTATATTTTTATATTCGTTTTACGATTCATTTTCAAATTAAAAATGTAATGACATATAATTAATGTAGGAATATAATAACTAATTATACAGTCAAATCTCGTTATAGTGTGGTTGTATGTATATGTTTATAGGTGTGTATAGACACCAGCATTTAACGTTTAGATCTTAATTAGTTGCTATAAACAAAAAATACGCAAAAAATATTTTTTTTGTACTTTTTATGTTATAAATGAAAATAAAATACTTGTTAAATTTCAAATCTCAGTAGATATTTATATTTTATTGATTAAAATTTGAAAAGACTAATATATTGTTGGACAATAGTGACAGATGCTTGAACATATGCATTTAAAATCATTTAAAACTAATTAAAATTTAAAATTTTCTAATTTGACGTAAAATTTCTACAATGGTAGGTTGTTTAGTAAATTCCACTATCTTAGTAATAATATAATGCTCGAATTTACGAGATTTATTGAAATACTTTCAGTAAAAGAGTATCCAATAGGTTTTCATTTTGATATTTGTACTTGAAATTTATTATGTGCATCACATCAATGATTATTACCATAATTATTTTAAAATTTTGTTTTTATAACATAATCCTAGTATATTTAATCATACTCAAATATTGTGCATCACATCAATGATTATTACCATAAGTATTTTAATATTTTATTTTTATAACATAATACTAGTATATTTCTTACAAAATATTATTATACAATATTTGAGTATGATTGTTATAAATAGATAACTATACAGAGTGTGTAATTTTATATTGAATGTTACTGCTGTTGTAGGTAGAATCTGATATGAAGAGGCAAAATATAATATTAAAAATCAATGATTATTACTATAAATATTTTAAACTTTTATTTTAATACATAATACTAATATATTTTTTACAAAATATTATTATATAATATTTAAATACAGCTGTTATAAAGAGATAATTATATAAAGAGTGTAATGTTAAAATGAATGTCACTGCTGTTATAGATAGAATGTTGTTATGGAGAGGTGAATAACATAAAACATCGATTTTGTAAATATTAGGTCCTTAATTATAGTGAATTATTGTTATAAAAAATGACTGTTGATGAACTTTGTCTTTACAATATTTAAATAACTATAAGCTTATTTACTATTACATTATATATAATATTAAAACCACAAGGGAGTATGGTTATAAAATAAAATTTTAGGGGAGATTTGTAATCATTCTTATAATTTATAAGGCTATATACTTATATATAATAAATATTAAATGTCTAATTATTTCAAATTTCGACATATATGTGGTTGTATCTAATTACATTGATCACTTATTAATTCAATATAAATAAGTGTAAAATTTACTGCTGGTACGGACTAATACTATTTTGCTTAATCATTGTCATATATATCGTAGAAATAATGTACCAACAATTATGCTTCCATCCCAAACTAGTTAGAACCGAATATATGAATTCACGATAACATGAATACTCCATGAAGTGTGTTATTTCAATTACAAGAAAAAAATTTAATATTGAAATAAGAGTTTCATAAAACTAACAATTTCAAAATCTAATATAAAAGTATTACATCTGAATTTTAATTGTAATTCAAATAACTAATTAATTATATTTGTCTCTCAATTAGCTCAATTTTCTGATTATATCTTCTTTATTTTAGTTAGTATTATATTGGAAAAAAATTTCGAAAGTTCTATTAATCATAATATTTAACTATTATGTTACAATTGTTAGTTCATTTTTTTTTTTTTTTTTGAATAGGGGAGAAAATAAAAAGTAGTTGTTTTCTTTAGCTGTATCTCTAAATTTAAATAGGGCAATAATTTTAGTCTTTTGTATTAAGATGGAAAATACAGTATAGAAAATATTTTAGAATATCTTTATTTCATAAAAATAGTTAACATTTTACTTAATTTAATTTGTTTTTCATATAAATAATATTCAAATTTATTTACTTTGTTACTTGCACTTATAGTATTTGTATATATAGGAAATAAAAGAACGAAAAAATATATAAGTAAAAAAGAAAGACATAGTCAATTGGTCCGAGACATTCCTAAATAAACATTCTACTTAGTATCCTATTACTAGTCCCACATCGAGAAGAAAGAACGATTATTTACTTCATATAAGCCAATTACATGCGTCGGCCCGTCGAATAATAACGCACATGAGTAAATCAGGTATGTTGTAGGTTTGTCAGTGTTCTTTTGCTTTGGCTCATGGGTTAATAATAATTTGCTTAATTGATATTGTGCCAGGTAATTTCATATCTTTGTAGTGTCTGAATCAAATAAACTAATTAGGGATTAGGGACATTAGGGATTAATGATATGGATTAGGCCTGGGCATCGAGCGAGCGAGTCGAGCCCGAGCCGAGCCCAACCGAGCTTACTATGTTACCGAGTCGAGCCGAGCCGAACCGAGCTTTAAACTATGCCGAGCCGAGCTCAACCGAGCTTTGCTAGAGTTTGACCGAGCCCGAGCCGAGCCCGAGCTGACTCTTTTTCTTTTGTGTCCTCATACTTAATAATATAAAAAATAATATATTTTTTTTTTCATCATAATCATTAAAAAACAGTTTTAGAGATGATGTTAAAAATATGATAAGTAGTTTTACCCTATAACTTATGTTAAAAGTGTTAGTTATTTTAATTTGATTTGATTTAAAACATCTAGTAGGCTTATAAATTTTAATATTATGGTTATAAATTTTACCATGTTAATAATTAAATGGTTAAATTAAAAATATGAATTGCATTTGATTTTTAGTATCAGCTATTTAGTAGGCTTAACCTTTACATTATGAGAAAATGAATTTGTTTATGTCAAATAAATAAGGATAAGAGTACAAGTTTATCAATTGTTAATTATATTAAATATTAAGTAGACTTCAAATTAGTAATTGAGACTAATGAATGAAAGTTATATTTTAAAGAGAAAATTACATAATAAATCAAGCTAACCGAGCCGAGCCGAGCCAGCTCTGTCGAGCCGAGCTTTGACCGAGCCGAGCTTGACCGAGCTTTGACCGAGCCGAGCCGAACCGAGCCAAACTTTGAATAAAACCGAGCCGAGCCCGAGCCGAGCCTCTTTTCAAAATGAGCCGAGCCGAGCCGAGCTAAAAGGCAATCGAGCCGAGCCGAGTTCCGAGCTGGCTCAGCTCTATGCCCAGGACGAATAGGGATGTGATATGCTTGAAAAGCATAAGACGGTATCCAATAATCTAAATTTCGAAATTGTATTCAAAATTTTTAGATATAGGTTTGGTTTGTCGTGGCAAAATAAATTATTTTCTATAAGTAATTTCTCATGGCAAAATAATAAAATTATTTGCTATAAGTAATTTTTTGGTGGCAAAAAAATAAACTCATTTGCTATGAGTACATTTTTGTAGCAAAAGATCCTACAATTATAGCTACAACATAAAATAATTTTGTGGCAATATGTATTACGTCTTAGCCACGGAACATATAAAGTCTATAGCTAACTTTTAGCCACCCCACTTTTAGCTACGGATGCCACGGAAAAAGATATTTATAGCTAAAGGCTTTAGCTACGGAAATTTTTATATTTAGCTACGATTGATTTCGTAGCTAGAGATGCATTTTCTTGTAGTGGGTCTTAAAATATCCAGAAATTCAGAGCCATATGAGTTTTTATTTCTAAACGATAAAGTAATTAAAGGATAACTAAACTTAATCAACTTAGGATATACAAGTTTTAATACTCCAAGAAAGTGACAAAGTGCCGCAATTGTAGAAACGGTTAAGCATTTGCTGACTGTAATCAAAGATTGCTTTCTCTTTCAATTAAAATTTTGTTTGGTTTGCAAGAAAAGAGTGAAAGGGATTGGAATCCACAATTTCCCCACAAGCAAAGAAATATTCAAAAGAGAGAAAAAGGTATAAGATTAGTTTGACTATTCCAATACCTATGACCAATAGGGACAAAAAAATAGAAAACTAAAAATTGTTGGGCAGAACATATCTAATGGTCTAAATAATTGGCTAATAACATATCACACATTATTAGTGTAGACAAGTAAAACATATTGCTAAACAACATCAACAAATTGTCATATCTTGTTTCCGTTGATGTTAGACTAAAATACACCTGGACCTCGTTTAGTAGCAAAACATTTAAAATATTCAAGTAATGATTTCTTGATTTCTATTATATTAATGATCTTTGTCATGTAAAAATGCGTAGAGGATTTCTTAAGGAAAAAAAATCAAATCCATCTTACACTCCTTTCGTTTCTAGTAGTTTGCTTTTGACATGTATGCTTGCTCAAGGATGTTTATACGAGAAGAAAATAACCCTTGATATGGTCATGGGAGTGTCGCAGCCTTGAATTTTTGCCTCTTTAAAAATAAAATGACTTGAGTTAGAGAACTAAACGAGGCAGTTGGAATAATTTTACTCTATGAGAAATTTTAATGAGTTTAATAATATGGTGTCCTCCAACTAATTTTTTTTTACATATAAGCTAGTGTCTGGACAGGATTTGGTTGAAACTTGAAAATTTTGAGTTCTAAAAGTTGGGTTGAAAAATAATTTTTGAAATTTAAAGTTGTGTTTGGACATACATTTTACTTGCAGAAAAATTGAAATTTGTGACAAAAATTCCGAAAAACAACCACAGAATTTGAAAATTTTATTTTTCAAATTTTGAATAAATTCTATGAACAAAATTTACAATATAAATTTTGATCCCAAATGGGTCCTAAAAGTTTGTTTCTGTTTTCTGGTTGAGTTCTTCCCCTACACTATAATTTAGGCACCGTCAGTCAAAGGGTCTATTAGAAGAAGTTCTCTTGAACATGTATGCAACATTTGATTAAAGATCAATCAATCACCATGCCTATTCCAAATATTGAGGTTGGCTACATGGATTGTTTTTACCTATTCTACTCTATAGAGTAGTAAAGTTAAAAGGCAAAGTATAAATATAGAAATTTGAAAAAAGCATGTCACTGAAGAATGATATTGTGCAATGCCCTATAAAGACTGAACTTAATTATTGATTCAAATGGTTTTTGGTTAGATACTTTTTATTGAGCTGAGGCAAGTTGATATTTTTTCTTTCTTTCTTTTTTCTTTTTGAAGTAAAGAAATTGCTGACAATTAAAAAAGGTTGTGAAGAGCTGGTTCTCTTAGCACTGGAAAGTCCAAGGTCCTGTCTCTTTTCAATATGTTCTCCACCTTTTTCAATTCCGACTTTTCTTTTCTGTTTCTTTAGTTACTTGTTCCTCTGTATTATTTTTATTTTGTGGTCTTTAGGGCTTCGTTGAACCTATAATGTATGACGTAGGATCCACATATGTTTTTTTGTCACTTGCAAAATATTGGTCGATAGGTGGTTTGGTAATGAACAAATTATGTATAGATTACTAATGTATGAATTATACAAATAATGATTGTAATACATCAATTTTGATGTAGAATTAGTAGTAGTAAAAAATGTATTGCCTGAATTATGACTGATTTACATCTATCTTTGAAAAATACACAATTCACCTTTGAGTTAAGAAAGAGCTAGCTAGCAGTAAAAAGGAAGCCAAAAGGGATGGTTAAAACGTTGTTCTAATAATATTTATTCACACTGATTTTTTACATTAAGCTAATTAGTGTATGCAATTTGTTATATATATAAAATTACTTAGTTATGGTTAATTAATTCAACAAAAGAAAGTAGGACAAATGGAGAAGAACTAAGAAGAGGAGAGAGGAGTAGTACTTTTACCATGCATGCATCTGTTAATTATAATTCAACAAAAGAAAGAAGGGAGAAATGGAGAATAAATAAGAAGAGTAATACTTTTACCCATTCATCGCTAATCTAGTAATAATGCATCTTTGTCATAATTTCTTTGACATTATAATTTTCTTTTTACTTCAATAATTGTTAAGTACATTTTCAGTAGCTCGAAAATGTAGATATTGGTTAGGGTTGGGCACTAAATCGAAAATATCGAAGTACCGAGCTGAGCCGAAATAGTTCGGTATTTCAGTTCAATACTTTGGTTTTTTGGTTCGATTTTGGTATAATATTTTTTTGAAATTTCGGTATTCAATTCGGTGTAACGTTAATTCGGTTACCCGAAGAATCAAAATTTTGTTATACTCTCACTCTGTTGTTACACATCTGATGTTACGCTTCTACTGTTACGTTGTTGCTGTTATTATGGGTGTCAAACGGGTATACGGGTCTGGGTTCGAGTTGTAAAATTGTTACCCCGTAGGTTAGGGGTACGAGTTTAAATTACGGGTTCTTAACGAGTCCGGATTTCGGGTAGGAAAAAATTACCCATGCGGGTCCAGGTCTTAACGCGTATGGGTACAGGTTCGGGTCTGAATCTGGGTTGTAATTTATTTTTTAACAATATTAGTTTAAATACTTAAATAAATTTTTTAAAAAAAAGATAGAATGATAGGAAAATCTCAAAGACTTACTTTATTTAAGATGCTTGAACTATTAAAGTCTTTAACATTAAACTTTCAAATTTTAAAAAGTGCAATATCAAAACTAGATAATGAAAATTCAAATTACAAATTTAAATATGCATAATTCTTTATGTAATTTCTTCCATGTCATTTACTTCATGTTCCGGTGTAGGTGCCATTGATGGTGCTTGACTGTAGTCACTTAACAAAATTTCACTGATTGAATCATTTTCCTCTCATCCTCATGTGTATACCTTTCTCTTCTCTACGTTTTCATACCTTTCCTTTGCCTGCCACGTACAAGTTTTATTACTCATTTTATTTTAACGGGTCCAGATACATCCATTAATACCCGATAATTTTGACGAGTCTTAACGGATACGTGTATTCATTAAGAAAAAAATATCTGTTCAGGTAGGGGTATTTTAGGGGGTTCACGGGTCCGGGTACGGATTTTTGCGGGTCTGGATGGGATCGGGTTTTAGTGGGTTCAAGTCCGGATTTTAACGGGTAGACCCCTGCCCATTTTACACCCATAGTTGTTATGCAGCCACTGCTACTGCTGCAGTTAGGCTGCTACTGCGGCAGTTACGATGTTGCTGTTACACAACTATTATTGCTGTTACTATGTTGTTACACAACTACTGTTGCTATTACTGTTATGCAACTACTGCAATAGTGAAATGTGCTTTGTTTGGTCCAATTTTATTTTTTGGTTAGAAACTTTGGTTTGAAAAATTGAACAGTATACTAAAGTATCGAATCGAAGTTTAAAAAAACGAACCGAATATCAAACCGCCAACCATAATCCTGACAGAATCTATCATAGGAGTATTATTTAGTGGAAGGGATGTAAAGTAATTAAGCAAATTGTTGTTTGTATTTTAGTGGACGTGTCATTATTCCAATGGACCAAGTTGGGCATATCTGTTTTCATAATATTGGGAACGTTTTGTTCTATGAGAAATTACTGTTTGGTATTGGATGGGTGCTAAGAGACATTATTCTTTCAATTGACTTTTTTTCAAGCAAAGGTTAATTCATCACTCATTACGTCTAATCATGGGAATGTATTCGTTTTGTTAGGGAGAGGGAAGAATATATCATGGAAAATACAAGAAAGTCAATATTAAAGTGAGGGAATATCCAAGAAGAATGTCTTTAGTGATATAATTGAGTAGAATAGTAATGATACCCCATAATATCACCCTTGCAAGTGGTTTCCTTAATCTTTCTCATTGCCAAATTTTGCTTATGGTTGAAATTAAACTGTTTAATTTTGATTCCAGCAGTAATTTCACTTTACCACCAACATTCTCTCTTTTTTCAGAATTATTATATATAATTCTTTCAGGTAGTTCAAATTAATTAAACATCTTTTTTGGGGGGTTATAGGAAATTTTATAGTGGAGCACCAGCACGATTTTGAGAGCAACCATCGATATTAACGACCCCAAAAGCAAGTTCTTTCTTTTGGATATATATGCAGAAATATTCTCCACACAGAAATAATTGCAACCGGAAGTCTTTCTATCTGTTGGATTTTGTCCATTACTGTGTCTGAAAGAGATGAAGGATAAAACAGTATATCTAAGTTACTATTTCATCTGTTACTTTAGCTTCAAGCTCTTACAATGAATAATCGTGAGCAATTAGTTATAATCTCAGATACTAATTTTTCTCATCATGCATATAAATAGTTGAGGTGTTGTGTGGGGGAATAAAATTAAAAAGGGAAAATTACACCAACTAAACACTGAGAAAATTTTTGTCAAACTCTGGACCCATTTTTTGTTAATCTCATTGGATAAACATTAGAACATTTTGTTAATTTCTCTAGCCAATTAAATTAGTTAAATGTCAATAAGTTATTCCTAAACCCACCATTATATTCACCATTTAAATTTCGCCTACTTCATGGCTTGTGTTCGGAGTTTTTTTAATAGTTGTGAATGGAAAAAGGTACCATAAACACCTTTTTGTTGAAAAGGTTTCACATCTTTTTTTTACACCCATACTTGGTGTATAAATAGTAAGACACTTCCTATTTTTTATATAGACAACTAAATATTTCTCCTCTCTTCTAGAGTCGCGTGATTTGCTATCGAATTTGAGTTCGCTGTTTACTGTGATTTGAATTACCGCTATCATAGTAAGGGTAATTCCGTTCTATCATTGGAGAAATTAATCCACAATCTTGGGTATGTCATACCCGATTTTGGACTCAACTCGAGGCGAATCGGGTTTCGGATTTGACTGGGTGAACTCATTTGGAGTTAGAGGTTTTGAAGTCGCCACCTAATAAATTTCCTAGGAGTATTAGGTCACCTATTAATTTCTAATTTAATTTAAAGAATTAACTCCGGGTTGGTCTCCGAGTCAGAGATTCGGGTAAGTGTTCGAAATAACCTAGAAGGAAGGGGTTAGGCACCTCTTAGGTTCCACTGACCGATTTCTATATTGGGTTTAACATATTGCTTTAGAAAAGGACAAAAGCTAAATAAGGTAAATAAAAGAGATATGGGCTGCAAAGTAAGTAAAATAGGCAATTTAATGTATTTGCATAAAAAATTTTAAACAAATAGTCATGTTGCATAAATAGCCACAAAATAGTAAATAACTAATCGATCATTTTGAATAAATAACCCTATGTTTTATTATCCTATCCGGATCAGAACCCGGCTTTCGTAAGGGACGATAGTTTCAGAATCTACTATCAAATATAGCTCGGGTAATTTTCGTCATTTCCGAGGGGCTTAATTCTCTTTAACCTCCATACCCTCTTTAAGTATTTAACTAAAGCGAGTTACTATTATTTTAAAACGTCCTAAAAGGTTTTCGCGCCCCAACTTAAGGTCTCGGAGGCTATTGAGACAACTAACAATGTAAAATGTCTAGACCCCTATATTTAATTGGTGCCCCAAGTCTAGACCACTAGGCGTCACATAAAAAGTACGATCATGCATTGCAAACAAAGAAAAATATGTTAACACAACTTTCAATTAAAATGAGGCCTCCAAATTAATAAACAGGTGAAGAGGATATAAATTTAAACTCAAATTCAACTTCTGCCTATTTCCAAAATATCAGATTTTGCAGAGATGCACCAACTTTCAGCACTAATTGCGTTTTCAGAAGCTTTCAATGAAACAAGATATATTGTTAAGTTGCAACATATACAATTGTAGAAATAGGCCAGTTTTAAAATAATGTCGCATTTTCAGCCTTCAAGGAAAATAACCTAATTTCAGAGGTTATCAAACTACTTTAGACTCAGATTTCGGCTTTACTCATTTTAAAATACTGCTATAATTTTCAGATAATCGTTTTGCACAAATAAACCAATTTTCAGCCTTTAGCACATAGAAAAAATAAGTAGAAAGGTTAGAGATGGCCCTTGCTAGCCAATGTCATTGCTTTTAACAGTGTACATCACACAGTACCTGTCCTACATGAATAAAAGCGCCTTATGGTGCTTATACAAACCATCACTAGCCCTAACAAATATATGATTTCAAATATTCAATCATAATTACAATAACACATTACAAGAATAAGAAGAGGAGAAAAAGGGCCTTTGTCCCATATTTATTCAGGATGCAAAGACCTTGACAACCTGCATAGAGATTACTAGGAAGGTATAGCTCTTTGGCTATCCTATAAACTGCAATAAAGGGTTAGAGGGTGATCCTAACTTACCCAAACAAGAACATACACACAAAGCAATTAAGGGGGGGGGGGGGGGGCAACCTGCCACGTGCAATTCAGATAAAGAACAACCAACCAAGACCAAACTTTTCACTTATCATAGGTTCAAGGCAATCATACAATTAGCACTTAGCAAAGACTAACCTTGATAGCAATTCGTAACAGCAAACAAAGAAGGGGCAGGATAACAGGCAGTAACATAAACGAACAGGGACAGAGTATGCAATAAGGGAACTTGAAACAAGCAGACTTCACTCTCTTAGTTATCAACCAGCAAAACAAAATAGAGGGAGATCAGGCAGCCCTTATGCTTTTTAGTGGAGAGGGGAGAAGTGCAGAAAGAGGTTTTCTAGGTATAAAGTGTATTCAGGGATATATTTCAGTGTGTGTAGATGTGCAATGTGTATGTCCAGAAATCAAAAAAAGAGCCATGTTCTGTGTGTCTGGTTCAGTATGTGTGTGTCTGGTTCAGTGTGTGTGTATTTCAGAGTGTCTTCAGCATGTGAAAGGTTATGTAGAAGATGTATCCGTCTGTCCTCTTTAGAACTGAAAACAAGCAGCAGTATATATAGGGCTATGGCTGATTTTGATAATCCAATTAAACAGGGTAACATGATCAATCATCCCTTCAATCAGTTAATCCCATAAGGAAGTATACAAACTCAAATTATATGTAAAGCTTGTAATCCGTGGCTTGGAATGGAAAATCAGTCCTAATCATCCTTAAATGAAATGGAAAATCAGCGCTTTAATTTTGTTAAGCACAAATCATGAAAAAAAAAATGAACCAAATCAGTTTGTACCCAGATAAAGGAAGAGAATCAGCATGCATATATACGAGATTCACACATATATTCTAGAAGGCAAACTAAAATCGGATTTAAATGTGTATATCATGTTAACATGCTAATGGACCAAAATAGAACTAGACTACTAAATGCGATTGTGAATCTAGACAGAAAATTTATCACATAAAAGGAAAGAATTTACCCTGTTTTTATTGCATCCAAATCGGGTCACAAATGAACTGGGTCGGGTCAGTCTCGACTGACCCGTTTTGCCTTGATTTGTGATGATTTTCGTTCAATTCCCATGATACTTACCTTGAACGTGCTAAATCAGTGTATGTCATGTCTGAATTCAACGAGATCTTCTCTATCTCTTCTTCTTCCTTTTCGATTTCCATAGAAACAGGGAGAAGATTGATTTGTTCCATTTTACTGTGTGAAAGCAACAAGGGAGAGAGAGGGATGAGCGGGGTTTCGACGGAATACTAGTCGAAGATTGAAGCTAACGCACGAGAAGTGAAGCCAAAGTGTGAAGTTCTAGATGTTACAAGAGAGGCACCCCACTTTTAGACGAGGCAGCACACTTAAGAGCGGAACAACAAGTCGAGAAGAGGGAAAAGAACAAGGGGCGCCCTGCCCCTGTGACAGGGTGGAGCACCCACAAGACTGAGACATGACGGGCGCCTGCCCTTGAGACAGGGTGGAGCACCCCAAAACATCAGAGAGTTTGGGAAATTTGGGGTGGACCGCCCCCATATCTGGGCGGCCGCCCCGACCTCTATGACTGCAATTTTAAGCCTTGTATAAATAGCACAAGCTAGGGTTTTTAAAAACACTTTCCATATTACGTTTTCTACTTATTTTGGGGCGATTTTGGGAGCTAAGTAGGAGTCTTAACATTACTTAGTAAGCTTTCAGTCTTGTAACTTTGAATCTTATTCCATATATCAATTCAAAACTCATGTTTAACATGATTCCATCATTTCATTACATCTTTATTGCTTTGATTCAAACCCTAGTTATGAGTAGCTAAATTCATAACTAGGGGTGTAAATATGCTATAGTGATAGAAAATCAATGGGTGTTATTCCATTTCACTAATTATAACACGAGTAATAATTATCCAACTCCGCATTACGATAACATCAAAATCTCAAAATCCATGATATTTGGGATTTCTTGTCTACATTGCTAGTTAAAGACTCGGAAGAGCTTAACTAGTGTAGAATAGTGGAGTTGGCGAGGATTTGAGTTGATAGGCTATTTATATAGACTAACTCATCTAAAAGGAGTTACGCTCGGAAGAGGTCTCCTTTCCTTGGGTCTGTGAGTAGCGCTTCGATTATTCAACTAAGGCTTTGACGAGTGGGTTGTGAAAGATCTCTTCTAGACCGGAAAGATTCTAAAGATCACAATCGGAATACTCGACCATAATTATATTTGAGTTGGGAAAGTAAAGGGAAGACACCTGTTGGTTGGAAATCACTATTAGTTGTTTGCACCCCTAGTCTCGTAATATCGAATCAACTTACTTGCTTAATTTGTATGCATTGTAGTTAATTGTAGTGTTACTTTAAATAAATCACATCTCTAGGACTCAATATTAAACTTTATTTGAATTTCTATTTGCGACTCTCTTACTTGACAAGTTAGTTCCCTTGGGGAATCGATCCCGACTCATATCGGGTATTATATTTTGACGAACACCCCTCACCATTAAAGGTGTAGGACTGAGCGTGGATCAAAATTTTGGCGCCGTTGCCGGGGAACTACGGTTTCAATATTGAGTTGCATTAGTTAATCAAAGTTGTTTAGTTCGCAAGTTCCTAGCATTTTACTTTTGTTTTTGGTTTTACCTTATGTAGGTGAACATGTCTTATAGGATAAATCTGAATCGGCACTTGCGGAACCCCAATTACAATCATTATTATAATCAACAACATGGGGATCCGCAAGGTTATGAAGAAGAATATGATGAAGAGTTCCATATAGAACTCAACTAAGAGCTATCCATTCCATGTTGAACAAGTGGACGAAGATGATATACAAGAAAAAGATAATGATCCTCAAGTTGAGAATGTGAACCCTCAAGATGACAACCCTTTTGGCCAAGCAATTGCGGGGGTCCAAGCAAATGAAGAAGGAAATCTTGGAGAAAATGAAGGTGTTGCAGGTAATGCTAATCGGGGTGGCAACAATGCAAACCGAGGCGGCCGAGGTGTAAACCAAGAGGGTTGAGGTGTGAACCATGGAGGTAGAGCAAATGTCAACCGAGGGGGCAATGCCAATAGAGTTAATGCTCGCAATGTCAACCGGAATCAAGAGTATGCTAGAGGTGCTTGGGACTATCAACAAGAGTATGCTAGAGGTGATCGGGACTATCAACAAGAGATGCGAGATTATGAAGATGACGAGGAGATAGAGGAAGAAATTGATATGAATTGTTTTGCAAGTGCCATAGTTCCTCCTCCTATTCATGGAAATGCTAGTTTTAGCATCCCAAATGTCATTCTTCAAGGTCTTGAACAATATGGTTGCTTTGGTGGTACTAAGAATGACGATGCAAATGGTCACTTGAGAAATTTTGTACAAACTTGTAACCTCTACAAGTCGGCAAGGGTATCGGAAGAATCATTGAGGTTGAGAGTGTTCCCTTACTCTCTCACCGGAAAAGCTAAAGATTGGTTGAACAAGTTGTCGAGAAACTCCATTTTCACTTGGCAAGAGTTGGTAAAACAATTTCTAGGGAAGTTTTCACAAAAAGGGAAGCAAGCGGCATTGAGAGACAAGATCTACATGTTTGAGCAAGAGGCATCCGATTCTTTGGCCGAGGCTTGGGAAGCTTTCCAAGATGGGTTGCTTCGGTGTCCTAATCATGGTTTCAATGGGAGCATGTTGTTGCAAAGCTTCGATCAAGGGTTAAACAAGATAAACCAATCCGCCTTAGACACTTTATGTGATGGTGTCACCATGGACAAGAGGTATGAAGAGGTGAAAGATATCCTAGACAAAGTGACCAAGAGATCTCAAGAATGGCAATCAAGAGCTAAGAAACCGGGAAGAGATGTTGGGATTAGTCCAAAGATGATGGAAAGATTTGAACCCCAAGGTGTGAAAATGGCAAGAATCTTGACATAGGTGGAGCTCATGAACAAGAACTCAAAGGCCGATAGGGAAGCCAATGAAAAGAAGTTGCACAAGGTGGAGAATATCCACACTACAAATGTCAGGCATCAAGTGGCCCCAATGGGTTATGTGACTCCCGGAGGTATTTCTATGTCCCTTCTCCAACTTGGGCAAGAAGGATACTATCCGGAACAATGCTACCATGTGCAAGAGGGAGAAGAAGTACATTATGTGGGTAACTACCAAGGGCAAAAAGGGTATGATCAAGGTGGTTATGAAAGACCTTATCAACAACCCTACCAACAACCATATCAACAAGCGTATCAACAACAAGGGCAATGGAGGCCAAGTCAAGGAAGAGGTAATTGGAGTAATAACCAAGAGGGGAGAGGAGCCGGTTCTTCTCAACGATATGCTCCAAGACCTCAGTTTAAGCAAAATGATCAAGAAACAAAGGCTTCCACAAAATTGGAAGAAATGATGAGTCAAATGCTTCAAAATCAACAAGGCTACTCCGGAGACATGAAAGACATGAAGCAAACTATGACATCACATTCCACATCCATCAAAGAACTTGAGTCGCAAATGAGCCAACTCGCACATCAAGTCAATCAAAGGCCGCACGGAGCATTACCAAGTGATACGGTAGTGAATCCAAAAAAAGGCGGTGAAGACCTCGAAGTGGCAAGACATGGGAAGACCCAAAAGCCAAGAGTAATGATGATGCGGAGTTGAGAATGGAAGATGATCATGTGGGTGCAGAGTGGAATGATAATGAAGCTATTGGAGAGGAGATGGTGCAAGAAGAAATAGAAAGGGAAGGTGATGTGTTGGTGCATGAGTATGATGATGATTTTTAAGAAGTCAGTAAAAAGCCTACCCCCCAAAACACCACTACCCAAATAGCCAAACCAAAGAACACTCCACAACCCAAAGGAATCCCTTCTAACCCAAGCTCCATTTCTAAAATACCACTTCCTTTCCCTCAAAAGAGCAACAAACATAGAGAAATATCCCATGCAAAGAAGATTTGGGAGAAGATAGCAAGTACCTCCATCAACATTCCATTGGTTGATGCTTTGGGTCAAATGCCCAACATTGCTAAATTCATGAAAGACTTGGTGACCAAGAAGACATATGGCGATTTCGAGACAATCAAGGTGACTCATCAAGTTAGTGCAATTGTGTCAAAATACATAGCTCCGAAGATGGAGGATCCCGGGGCTTTTACCATTCCATGCACAATTGGTGGAAGACACTTCAAGAAGGCTTTGTGTGACCTAGGTGCAAGTATCAACTTAATGCCATATGCGGTGTATAAGACATTGGACACCAAAGCACCTAGACCAACAACCGTGAACCTACAAATGGCCGATCGCTCAATGAAAAGCCCGATTAGAATTATTGACAATGTGTTGGTGAAGGTAGACAAATTCGTCTTCCCGGCGGATTTTGTTATTCTTGATTGTCCCGTAGATTTTGAAGTACCTATCATTCTTGGGAGACAATTCTTGGCAACCGAAAGAGCTCTTTTTGATGTAGAGAGAGGTGAACTTACTTTTAAGTTCAATGGAGAAAAGGCCGTATTTCATATTTGTAAGGCCTTGAAGCAACCAATGGATAATGAAGCGACTTGTTCTTATATCGGCGTCGTGGTTGATGCCCTAGTGGAAAAGGAGAGTGTCTTAGCCAGTCAAGAAGACACGTTGGCGGCGGTAATTTAGAACATGGATGTGGAAAATGAAGAGAGTGTAGCGGAGGTGGTGAAAGCATTAGAAGGCTTTGGATCAAAACCCTATGTACCTAAAAAGCTATCCTTAGACTCCCACCTACAAAACCATCCATCGAAGAACCACCGAAACTTGAATTGAAAATCCTACCATCCCATTTGAGATACATTTTCCTTGGTCCTAACTCCAGTCTACCCATAATCATCTCATCTCACTTGACCAAAACTCAAGACTCTAAACTTGTGGAAGTGGAGAAGAGAAGGATTAAAGCTATAGGGTGGACCTCGACGGATGTAAGGGGGATTAATCCGGGGGTATGCACTCATAAGATCTTGCTTGAAGAAGGGTGTCGGCCAATTGTAGAACACCAAAGGAGGTTGAATCCTCCTATACAAGAGGTGGTGAAGAAAGAAATCATCAAATGGCTAGATGCGGGTGTGATAGTTCCATTGTCCGATAGCAAGTGGGTGTCACCTGTGCAATGTGTGCCCAAGAAAGGGGGGATGACGGCGATTCTAAATGAAAAAGATGAGTCCATTGCAACTAGACCCGTAACCGGGTGGAGAGTGTGTAAGGATTATCAGAAGCTCAATACCTCTACAAGGAAGGATCATTTTCCTTTGCCATTTATTGATCAAATGCTTGATCGGTTGGCGGGTCGTGCTTACTATTGTTTCTTGGATGGGTACTCCGGCTATAACCAAATATCTATTGAGGCCGAGGATCAAGACAAGACCACTTTCCCTTGCCCCTATGGCACCTTTGCATTCTGCAAAATGCCATTTGGTCTTTGTAATGCCCCCGCTACATTTCAAAGGTGCATGCTAGCTCTTTTCCACGACATGGTGGAGAATTTTCTTGAGGTTTTCATGGATGATTTCTCGGTAGTTGGAGATTCATTCGATGATTGCTTGTCAAACTTGGAGAGGGTGCTAGAGAGATGTGAAGAAACAAGGCTTGTGCTCAATTGGGAGAAATGCCATTTCTTAGTTCAAGAAGGCATAGTGTTGGGACACAAAGTCTCCAAGAAGGGCATCGAAGTAGATCAAGCAAAGATTGAGGTGATCTCAAAACTTCCACCTCCAATGACCGTAAAGGGTGTTCGAAGCTTCTTGGGGCATGCAGGATTTTATCGCCGCTTTATCAAAGACTTCTCCAAAGTGGTGAATCCTATGTGCAAACTTTTGGAGAAGGATGCCAGGTTCGTGTTTGACAAGGCTTGCTTGGGAGCTTTTTGAAGAAGTGAAGAAGAGGTTAACAACCGCACCAGTGATTTTAAGCCCTAAATGGGAGCTTCCATTTGAACTCATGTGTGACGTTAGTGACGTGGCTTTGGGGGCCGTGCTAGGTCAACGGGTGAACAAGATGTTTCACCCCATCTACTATGCAAGTAAAACAATGAACGAAGCTCAATTGAACTATACGGTGACGGAGAAAGAGCTCTTGGCTATTGCGTTCGCTTTTGAAAAATTCCAATCATATTTGGTGGGGTCGAAGACAATTGTTCATACCGATCACTCCGCCATCCGGTATTTGATGGCGTAGAAAGACTCCAAAGCAAGGCTCATCCGGTGGGTTTTACTTCTTCAAGAGTTTGATATTAAAGTGATTGATCGTAAAGGGACCGAGAATCAAGTGGCGGACCACTTGTCCTGCTTGGAAGAGGAGGGTAGGCCAAATGAAGAGATAGAAGTGAATGATGCATTTCCGGATGAAAGGATCTTGGCCGTGTCTTGGGAACCAATCCCTTGGTATGGCGACCTAGCTAATTTCATAGTTGGGGGAGTCTATCCCGAAGACTTCATATTCTACCAAAAGAAGAAGCTAGCCAAGGATGCAAGATTCTATTATTGGGATGAACCCTATCTCTTTAGGGTATGTGTTGATGGAATCATCCGGAGATGTGTTGCCGAGTCCGAACAAGAAGCTATTATGGAAGGGTGTCATTCTTCTCCTTATGGAGGACATCATGGTGGAGTGAGGACGGCGGCCAAGATATTACAATGTGGTTTCTTTTGGCCAACTTTGCACAAAGATGCCCACGCTTGGGTGACAAATTGTGGTCAATGCTAACGAATGGGGGGGCATATCAAGGAAGCATGATATGCCGATGAATCCCATTGTTGAGTTTGAGTTGTTTGATGTGTGGGAATTGATTTTATGAGGCCGTTTGTGAGTTCTTATGGCAACAAATACATCTTGGTGGCGGTTGACTACGTGTCCAAATGGGTGGAAGCGGTTGCGCTCCCCAATAATGAAGCCAAGATTCTGTTGGGATTCTTGAAAAAGAATATTTTCTCACGATTCGGGACCCTGATGGCAATCATTAATGATGGTGGAAGCCATTTTTACAATCGAGTTTTTGCAAACCTCCTCCAAAAATACGGAGTGAAACACAAAGTTGCAATGCCCTACCACCCTCAAATAAGCGGGCAAGTTGAAGTCTCAAACCGGGAAGTGAAGAACATCTTAGCGAAGACGGTTAATGCAAATAGAACCGATTGGGCTAGGAAACTTGATGAAGCATTATGGGCTTACTGAACCGCCTACAAAACTCTGATTGAAATGTCTCCATTCAAATTGGTGTTCGGTAAAGCTTGCCACTTACCGGTTGAGCTTGAGCACAAAGCCTTGTGGGCATTGAAGAAAGTGAACATAGATTGGAGCGATGCCGCAAATGCAAGAGTGTCGAACTTGCATGAACTTGATGAATTCCGATTCTTGACCTATGAAAATGCAGTGATTTACAAAGAAAAAATGAAGAAGCTTCATGATTCAAGGATTTGGAACCGGACATTTAAAGAAGGTGATTTAGTGTTATTGTTCGACACCCGGTTGAAATTGTTTTCCGGGAAGCTAAAATCCAAATGGAAAGGTCCATTTAAGGTGGTAGGTGTTACACCTTATGGGTCGGTTGATTTGCAATCGAAGGAAGGAGGAAGAAGTTTCCGAATCAATGGGCATCGGGTGAAACATTATTTGGGATGCGACGCCGAGGTTGGTGAAGTGGCGTTCATCTATCTTGATGAGTCGTGAGTGAATAATTTATCACCGTCGTGCCACGACGTTAAATTAGGCACTTCTTGGGAGGCAATCCAAGTTTTTAGAATTAATTAGTGTTAGTTGTGCAGGTACCCGTGCATTGGTGAGATCAGGAGTGAGAAGCAAAAGAGAAAAAAAGAGCAAAAAAAACTCAGTACAAGGCTAGGCGGACCACCCAATTCACTAGGTGGGCCGCCCAGGTAAGTATGCTTGTGAAACGAAATGGGAAAGAAGGAAAAACAGCCAAGGACGACCGCCTGCCCCAACTGGGCGACCACCCTAGCCCATCAGGGGTTGACCCGCTTGGCCCATCAGCCTTAAGGCCGAAACCCCTCCCCATTTTTGCCTCTTTCAAGTTTTCAACAAAGAAAAGGGACCCTTTGACCCAAATTAACATCCCCAATCCGAAAATCCCACTTTCAATCATCAAAAAACACACACAAATCACACAAAATCAATTTTCACATCAAGTTCATCTCAATTTTGGGTATGTGGACACAATTTTTTTTAATTTTATTTTTACTTAGTTTAACTTCTTCAACTTTGTAGAACCATATTTTAGGATTAGGAGTAGTTAATAATACCTTGGTGCATGATCTTTGTGCTAGAAATTTATACCCCAATGTTAATAGAAGTAGAAAGTTAGGGTTCATAAGGTAAAATTTGGAATTTGGATGAAGTTTGAACCCATAACTTAAATTCCCCACGAATTGGTTGTTTGAATTGTTTGGAATGTGGGAAATGTCCTTGTGAAGCTTTGAGAGCTCAAAAGTACCAAACAACTAGTTGGGGGAAGCAAAGTTCATACAAAATTGATTGATGTTTGAACTTGGACTTTGCCACTTTTACTTGAACTTGCTACTTGCTATTGTTGTAGCTTGAAATTAATACCATCAATTGGTAGTAGTCTTTAATTGTGTGAGCATGTTTAGAGACTTGCTAGGTGAGTTGTGCATTGAAAGTGCTTGGAAATCCCTTAAGTTTGTGCATAATGAGCCTTGGTAGATAGGTCTTGTTGCTAATTTGTATGGTAGTGGTTGTTTGAATCATGGTTCAAGAAAAGAGAAGGTGTAAAAAGGGGTAATGCGAGAGTGGGTAGTGTAATGAAAATGTTTTAAAGCTTGCAAAGGGTTGAACAATGCTCACAGAATTTTTTTTTTTTGGAGAGGCGAACGCCCTGTTAACTGCTTGCACACTGGGTGAGAGGTGACCGCCCCTGTGCTAAGGGTGGACCGCCCTCTGAAACTTCTGAAATGCCACATTTTGAGGGCGGCCGCCCCTAGCTATGGTCGGACCGCCCCCTGCTCTTGACCATTATACCCATTTTTGTTGTCTTTAATGACCTGATTTCTACCTATTATTAACAATTGTGTTATGTGATCACAGGTGTTATGACGAAGCAAGGAAATAAGAAGAAACAACCGCAAATATCACCACCCCCTCTTGATGATGACCCCCGGGATGATGAACCCTTGGCTAACCTAACAAGACAAACAAGGGCAGTAACAAAGAAGAAATAGAAGCAGAAACAGGGCACCTCGTCCTCACAAGTTCAGCAAAATGAACCAAGGGACGCCGAGCCAACTCAAGAGAAAAGGAGGGGGGGTGATGATGCAAATGACAACGAACACCTCCAGGTTCAAGAGAATGAGTCTTCAGATGATGACTTACCCGAAGTTTGGAGAGTCTTGTTCAAATCAAAATTTGCTTGCCGGATTTTCCACAAAAAGTTCCGCACTAGGCATGTCACACCGGAGCGGGTCATTGGGATGACGGATACGAAAAGAAAAATCCGGAGATCTATGCAAGATTCCAAAAGACGGGGTGGAACAGGTTGTTGAGGAGGTCATTGCCACTAGCAAATGAAGATATGGTTGCCGAGTTCTATGCTAATTTGTCTGCCAACAAAGAAGGTGATTACATGGTTTATTGCCGAGGGAAATATATTGATGTGTCCGCAGGAGCAATACAAGAATACTTACACATGGAAAACTTGAATATGTCTGAGGCTGAGCAGAGAGCATGGTTGGTGCCAATCATCGGTAGAGAGCGAGACCCGCATTAGAGGCGGAATGGAGTACAGATCAGGAGGAAGTACCTTAATTTTGAGGCAAAAGGGTGGCACTACATCATTATTTCGTGAATCAGGCCAACCAAACAAGATAACAAAATCACTTTGAAGAGGGCTGTAATGATCGGGTGTTTGATGACCGGTATTAAGGTCAATTTGGGGGTCGAGATGATTAAGCAGATGGTAGAAGTGGCGCATTCTGAGACAGACAACCTTCCATACCCGCATACTGATGCACGCTCAATCTTACACCATTAATGGTGAAGGGCGGTCGTCAAAGTATAATACCCGATGTGAGTGGGGGTCGATTTCTCAAGGAAACTAGCACGTCAAGTGAGAGAGTTGCAAATAGATATTCAAATGAGGTTTAGTATTGAGTCCTAGAAGTATGATTTGTTTGATGAAAACTATGATTAATTCTAAAGTGTAAGCAATTAAACGAGTAAGTTGTTCGATATTACTAGACTAGGGGTGCAACCAACTAATAGTGATTTCCAACCAACGGGTGTCTTTACTTCACTTTCCCAACACAAGTATAATTATGGTCGAGCATTCCGATCGTGATCTCTAGAATCCTTCCGGCCTAGGAGAGATCTTTCACAATCCGCTCGTCAAAGCTTTAGTTGAATGCTTGAAGCACTACTCAATGACCCGAGGAAAGGAGACCTCTTCCGAGCGTAACTCCTTTTAGATGAGTTAGTCTATATGAATAGCCTATCAACTCAAATCCTCGCCAACTCCTCTATTCTACACTAGTTAATCTCTTCCGAGTCTTCAACTAGCAATGTAGACAAGAAATCCCAAATATCATGGATTTTGGGATTTTGATGTTATTGTAATGGGGAGTTGGATAATTGTTACTTGTGTTATGGTTAGTGAAATAAAACAACACCCATTAATTTTCTATCACAATAGCACAATTACACCACTAGTTATGACTTTAGCTACTCATAACTAGGGTTTGAATCAAAGCAATCAATATGTAATGAAATGATGAATTGAAATCAAACATAGACTTTGGATTGATATATGAATTAATATTCAAATATACAAGTTTAGAAACTTACAAAATGATGTTAAGTCTCCAACTTGACTCACAAAATCGCCCCAAGCCTTTAGAGTATAAGTCTAGAATTGAATAATGTTAAAACCCTAGATTTTGATATTTATAAAAGTTCAGGATCCCGTGTTTTAGGCGGAGCGCCCCAATTCTAGGTGGAGCGCCTAGAAAATTTACACAATTGATCAGTGGCAAGGCTCAGGCGGAGCGCCCACTTTCTAGGCATAGCGCCTGGACTATGTTGGTCTTGGGTAGAGTACCTAGCTTCAGGCGGGGCGCCTGGATATTGCTTGCTTTGGGCGGAGCGCCTAGGAAATGTGCACATTTGGACAGTGGTGAGGCTCAGGCGGAGCGCCTAATATTCAGGCGGGGCGCCTGGACACTGCTTCCTCAGGGTAGAGCGCCTAACCCTCAGGCGGGGCGCCTCAAGCTGTGGCAAGATGCTTGACTTTTTTAATCCAAATCTTGCTCATTTAGCTTTACTTTTCAATTGATGTTCATACCATCTGGTACAACCTGAAAATGAGCGATTCACGACATTAATAATACTAAACGTTGCTTTTGGATTCAAAAACGAAAGCTTAGATTAGTCTTTAAGTTGGTAAAATACCAACTTATCAACTCCCCCAAACTTAAGTCTTTGCTTGTCCTCAAGCAACTCAAAATCAAGCATGTCGAAACACTCTTTCACATTTAAGCTCACAGTCAAGTCATGTTCCACCATCCGAACTTCATAAACAATATTTTTGCATTAATGAATTAGTTGGTACTAACTAGTCACACATACTAATATGAACACTTGACAAGCATCTATGCACTTTGCTCGGACTATGGCAAAAAGGAAACTCATGAGCCTTTAGAGCTATCTCACGGTTATCGGCTTGCTCCGATTGTTCATGAGCCTCAATATGCATTCAAACCCCTTGCTCAAAAGTTACTTGCTTCCTCATTAAAAAGAATGGAGTCCTTCACTCACAAAATATTTTAACACAAAATTTGGACTCCAAGAATTCGAACTCTCACTCTCACAAAGAAATGCTCGTGTGTGCTTCTCAAAGGTTCAAAGACTTGCTCTTCTTGTACTTCTCCACTAATGTAGGGCCACTTGACTAGAGATCAATTAGGACTTGATATGGTTGTAACGTAGACTTTTGGTTTAAGGTGTGGTAGATTTGGCTAAATAGTGACTTATGCCTCCATAGCGCTACATCATTTTACTTTATTTTGTGCAACTTTCCTTTTCTTTCCATTTAGGCTCATTCTACCTTTTTTTTTTTTGAAGACGGTACTAATTAATCCTTCCTTTATTCAACATTTTTCTCCTTTTTTTTTTTTTTTTTATATATATATATTTCCTTTCTTTTTCTCTTTCTTTCGTTTTTCTTTTCTCTTTTCTTCTTTCTTTCATGTACTTCACTTTGACATTCACAATGGGATTCCAAGCTTTTACCATCTCCCCCAAACTTAGGTTTTAGCCTAAGTTGCACGTTTTTCAATGCACCTATGGAGGTTAGGGCCAAAAAGAGGTTTGGTGCCTTAGCACACAAGAATTGGCTCGGGTTTCAATTTTAGTGACTGCCAAATGAAAGGTTAAGGCTCAGAGGGGCTAACTAGGATATATACGTACGGGTAGGCCATTTAGGATAGTAGCGGTCCAAAGAAAGCCTAAAATCATATCTCATGTCAAGTTTCACCTAAGATTTCGTCTCAAAGTACATTAAGGGAAAGTTCCAAACTTTCAAGTCACACACACAAGCTTATTAATCAAGAGCTGACCACACACGCAAGTAATCTTTCAAGTTCGGAGTCTAAGCGCACACTAAGGACACTCACTCACAAAGCATGTAATGGTTCAAGATTTCAAACCATGCCAACAACACAATTGAGCTAGCTAAAGAACCTCGTGGTCTACAACTCATGCCATATCATTCAAAGTCCAAAACTATTTGTCAAGATTACCATAAAAATAATGTAACAATAGGTAGTACCACATAATCCATTGGGGCCACTTGATGGCCGGTATATGTGGTGTGGATATTTTCCACCTTATGCAACTTCTTTTCATTGGCTTCCCTATCGGCCTTTGAGTTCTTGTTCATGAGGTCCACCGATGTCAATTTCCTTGCCATTTTCTCATCTTGGGCTTCAAGTCTTTCCATCATCATTGGACTAATCCCAACTTCTCTTCCCGGATTCTTAGCTCTTGATTGCCATTCTTGAGATCTCTTGGTCACTTTGTCTAGGATATCTTTCACTTCTTCGTACCTCTTGTCCATGGTGACACCATCACATAAAGTGTCCAAGGCGGATTGGTTCATCTTGTTCAACCCTTGGTAGAAGCTTTGCAACAACATGTTCCCATTGAAACCATGATTAGGACACCGGAGAAACCAATCCTGGAAAGCCTCCCAAGCCTCGGTCAAAGAATCGGATGCCTCTTGCTCAAACATGTAGATCTTATCTCTCAATGCCGCTTGCTTCCCCTTTGGTGAAAACTTCCCTAGAAATTGTTTTACCAACTCTTGCCAAGTGAAAATGGAGTTTCTCGGCAACTTGTTCAACCAATCTTTAGCTTTTCCGGTGAGAGAGTAAGGGAACACTCTCAACCTCAATGATTCTTCCGATACCCTTGCCGACTTTTAGAGATTACAAGTTTGTACAAAATTTGTCAAATGATCATTTGCATCTTTATTCTTATTACCACCAAAGCAACCATGTTGTTCAAGACCTTGAAGAATTACATTTGGGATGCTAAAGCTAGCATTGCCATGAATAGGGGGATGAACTATGGCACTTGCAAAACAATTCATATCAATTTCTTCCTCAATCTCCTCATCATCTTCATAGTCTCTCATCTCTTGTTGATAGTTCCGAGCACCTCTAGCATACTCTTGTTGATAGTCTCGAGCATCTCTATCATACTCTTGGTTCCGGCTGACATTGCGAGCATTAACTCTATTGGCATTTCCCCCTCGGTTGACATTTGCTCTACCTCCACGGTTTACACCTCGACCCCCTTGGTTCACACCTCGGCCGCCTCGGTTTGCATTGTTGCCACCCCGATTAGCATTACCTGCAACACCTTCATTTCCTCCAAGATTTTCTTCTTCATTTGCTTGGCCAAAAGAGTTGTCTTCATGAGGGTTCACATTCTCCACTTGAGGATCATTAGCTTCCTCTTGTATCTCATCTTCATCCACTTGTTCAACATGGAATGGATAGCCCTCTTGGTTGATTTCTATGTGGAACTCTTCATCATATTGCTCTTCATAACCTTGCGGATCCCCATGTTGTTGATTGTAATAATGGTTGTAATTGGGGTTCCGCAAGTTCCGATTAGGATTTCTCCTATAAGCCATGTTTCACCTACACAAGGTAAAACCAAAACCAAAAGTAAAATGTTAGGACTAGCGAACTAAACAACTTTGATTAACTAATGCAACTCAATATTGAAACCGTAGTTCCCCGGCAACGGCGCCAAAATTTGATCCACGCTCAATCTTACACCATTAATGGTGAAGGGCGGTCGTCAAAGTATAATACCCAATATGAGTCTGGGTCGATTTCCCAAGGGAACTAGCACGTCAAGTGAGAGAGTTGCAAATAGATATTCAAATGAGGTTTAGTATTGAGTCCTAGAAGTATGATTTGTTTGATGAAAACTATGATTAATTCTAAAGCGTAAGAAATTAAACGAGTAAGTTATTCGATATTACTAGACTAGGGGTGCAACCAACTAATAGTGATTTCCAACCAACGGGTGTCTTTACTTCACTTTCCCAACACAAGTATAATTATGGTCGAGCATTCCGATCGTGATCTCTAGAATCCTTCTGGCCTAGGAGAGATCTTTCACAACCCGCTCGTCAAAGCCTTAGTTGAATGCCTGAAGCACTACTCAATGACCCGAGGAAAGGAGACCTCTTCCGAGCGTAACTCCTTTTAGATGAGTTAGTCTATATGAATATCCTATCAACTCAAATCCTCGCCAACTCCACTATTCTACACTAGTTAATCTCTTCCGAGTCTTCAACTAGCAATGTAGACAAGAAATCCCAAATATCATGGATTTTAGGATTTTGGTGTTATTGTAATGGGGAGTTGGATAACTGTTACTTGTGTTATAGTTAGTGAAATAAAACAACACCCATTAATTTTCTATCACAATAGCACAATTACACCCCTAGTTATGAATTTAGCTTCTCATAACTAGGGTTTGAATCAAAGCAATCAATATGTAATGAAATGATGAATTGAAATTAAACATAGACTTCTGATTGATATATGAATTAATATACAAAGATACAAGTTTAGAAACTTACAAAATGATGTTAAGTCTCCAACTTGACTCACAAAATTGCCCCAAGCCTTTAGAGTATAAGTCTAGAATTGAATAATGTTAAAACCCTAGCTTTTGATATTTATACAAGTTCAGGATCCCGTGTTTTAGGCGGAGCGCCTAGAAAATTTACACAATTGATCAGTGGCAAGGCTCAGGCGGAGTGCCCATTTTCTAGGCATAGCGCCTGGACTATGTTGGTCTTGGGTGGAGCGCCTAGCTTCAGGCGGGGCGCCTAGATATTGCTTGCTTTGGGCGGAGCGCCCCAATTCTAGGCGGAGTGCCTAGGAAATGTGCACATTTGGACAGTGGTGAGGCTCAGGCGGAGCGCCTAATATTCAGGCGGGGCGCCTGGACACTGCTTCCTCAGGGTGGAGCGCCTAACCCTCAGGCGGGGCGCCTCAAGCTATGGCAAGATGCTTGACTTTTTTAATCCAAATCTTGCTCATTTAGCTTCACTTTTCAATTGATGTTCATACCATCTGGTACAACCTGAAAATGAGCGATTCACGACATTAATAACACTAAACATTGCTTTTGGATTAAAAAACGAAAGCTTAGATTAGTCTTTAATTTGGTAAAATACCATCTAATCACATACATTGACTGAGTACTTGACAAAGAAGGGTTGTGAGGCTTACCCACATGATTTTCTCTCCAAGGTAGTATCCAAGTTCAGTTTTTATGCTGTCAAGGACACTCCTCCACCAGCTTCCTCAGGTATTCCTCCTTCTTCATCTGATGCACCTTCTACTTCTGGGGCAGGACCTCCCCATCCTGAGTCTTAGCATGTTATTCCACCTGAGAGACTACCTCAGGAAGTGCATGATTTTACTGCTAAGTTGGATGAGATCAGAAATCTCATTTCCAACTTCCCACCAGTCCAGCCACCACCACCCCCTCCTCCACCGGCTGTCTCTTCGGAGCAGTTTTGCGAGATAGTCCAGGCTTTGACTGCACACACTGTCGCCCTTGAGAATAACACAAAAGCCCTTGGGGAGCACTCCAGGATCATTGAGCGGCACACCCAGGTA
Source organism: Petunia x hybrida (assembly GCA_037355625.1). Lineage (NCBI taxonomy): Eukaryota > Viridiplantae > Streptophyta > Magnoliopsida > Solanales > Solanaceae > Petunia > Petunia x hybrida. The sequence goes on along the minus strand of JBBBVM010001100.1, from coordinate 1,896,786 downwards.
GTTGAGAGCACACAGACAGATATTGCGGACATGAGGGGAGCCATTCGGGGAGCTCACTGCATACTATGTTGCCATGGATCATAAGCTTAGTACAGGCCACAAGATACTACCAGGTTTGCTAGATTCACAGAAGACAGCTCCCATCCGGAATAAGCAAAAGGTCTGTGTTGCACCTCTTGGCCCACTTCGCTCACTCACACAGTTACACCACCAGCTCCTCCTAGCTGTTTATCTTCTTCAGCTTCATTACTGGCTCCTTCTGTTGTGGCTAGCCCCTCTAGTTCCAAGGCTCCGGGTAGACTCTTCAAGAAAGCCCAAAAGATGGAGGCAGAGGACTTGAGACGGGATGTGGTGGCTACCCAGGCCATGGACTTTGATGTTGATGATGATTTTGAGGATGTGCCCCTGAGTCCTGTTGATGACCTCACTCTCTTGCCCGAGGAGGACCAGGTTGAGATTGCCACACAATTGTCTATCGCGACAGCACTTCGAGCAAAGGAAGAGCGGCAGTCACTACCAGTTGAGCCTCCTAGCCCCTGTGGAGGGCAAGGGAAGGGCATTGCTTGAGCACCAGGGAGTCCCTTTGCTACCCCCCTTCTTTTTGCACTCTACTTTGCTCTACTTAGCATGCGGGGACGATGCTAGTATCTTTAGTTGGGGGAGGGGTTCGAATGTATACATGTATCTTTGGATACTGATAGTACTTGTGCTTATAATGTCCATGTGTACGTTCGAACCATTTTTGATGTATAAGCTATGTTCTAACTTGTCTTCTTTACTATGTTCCAAAGTTGTTTTTAGTTTTAAATAAGCTTCCGATTTTCTTCACTTGGTTCTTTCCGGAGGTTCTTTTTGAACCATGTTTGTACATAAACCTTTTTGAAAATATATTAATGGATTATGTGGTACCTGAAACGACCTCGGTTAGTCGTTTCGGAAGTTAGGACTCCGATTGGCATGCCAATAATTTTAAAATGTTCGTAATATCCATTAGAACTTGTCCATAAAATTTGAGATGAATCAGACCTCGTTTGGTAGGCATCAGAATAAGGTTTCAGTTTTTATTATAAATAAATATTAAAAAGAGATTTTCGAGCTCGGTTTTGGCGAATGAACTCCGATTCAAAATCCGAGAGCACCGTTGAGTTCGTATGATTATTTATGACTTTTGTAAACTTTCAAAAGTGAATTTCGATGTTGTTCGACTAGTTTCCGCTAAAATGCCGAAAGTTAAATAATTTGACTTTTTTTCATTTAAATTCGCATATCGAGCTTTGGGAGTCCAATTTGAGATCCGCTTTCGCGAGTATGTTACATATATATTTTATAACTTGTATGCAAAAGTTGGAATTATTTAAAATATCGTAGGATACCGATTTAATTTTTACCGTAACAGCGAATTTTAAAAGGAAAAAGAAAAAAAAAGAAAAAAAGTTAAAAGTGAGGCGGTGGGCTAAGGATTTCAAATCCTTAGCCAAAAATTTCGTTCAGAAACACATATAGTAACAGAGAAACAAAAATAGAAAATACGCAGTAGAAAAATACCAGAAAATGAGAAAAGGGGTCAGAGAAATGTAGAATTTTCAGTCTGAAATATTCAGGTAATGATCCTAATATATTATTTGAGTTTATTACATATGTTTGAATATATTTTTTTGGTAAAAATAGGGATATTAGACATTGCATCATACCGCATTCATCCCATCTCATTGCACCGCATACTGACTATTATGTGTATTGTGTTGTATTTTATGTATGCGGTATGTATACTATGTCGTGGACATATCTTAGTTTGCCTACATATTTCTGGCTCGTATTCTGGGTTGCGGGGATCGGGTTGCACGCCGCAACGGTATAAATATATGGATCGGGTTGCACGCCGCAATGGTTTAAATATATGGATCGGGTCGCACGCCGTGATAGTATGAATATATGGATTGGGTTGCACGCCGCAACAGGATGAATATATGGATCAGGTTGCACGCCGCAACAGGATGTATTGCTGATTTTTGATATGTTTGGGATACTTATATGTTCTGACTATCTTATGTTTCTGGTTGTTAATGAGTTTGTGATTCCATACGTGTTTCTAGTTATTATTCTGCTCTGTCTTTTCATAATTTAAATACGAGAAATTTAGTTTATCTGTTTCTTTTTCTCCCTGGCTAGCTATCCTATTCTTTGAGGTGGCTAGTCTGCCCCACTTATTGAGTCCTTTTGACTCACCCTTGTTTGTTGTTTGTTTCTTGTCTATCTATTTCGTTTCGGCAGGTTCGCTCCAGGATTGAGTTCGCCACGTTGTGAAGTAGCGAAGATGATTTCAGCTGTCAGAGTGAGCCAGCTTTTATTTCGGATGGCCACCAGTTTATTGTTAATTATTTCAGCTGCTTTTTGCTCCCTTCAGGAGGTATATGTCTTCTTTTGTACTCTTAGATGTCTAGTCTGGATAACCCTAAACCTGGTATGTTGGGTAGTCAGCTGTAATTTCTTTTGTACAGCTCAAAGATATCAGTATGTCTGTGTTTTTGTTTTAAGCCTTATCCTTATTTATGAATTGTTATATTTACTTTCCTAATTTAATTGGTAAGGGTTCGCCTAACGGGTCTAAGGAAAGATGTCGGGTGCCCGCACGGCCTAGCCGAAAATACGGGTCGTGTCAGTTGGTATCAGAGCCCAATTTAGAGTCTATCCAGACTAAGACAGTATCTAGTAGAGTCTCGGTGATTGGTATGTAGACGTCCGTACTTATCTACGAGAGGCTATGATGGCATTTAGGAAGTTTCACTTTCTTTTTTTCTGATCATGCGTCAGTGTAGGATGCAAAAATATTTTTTGTTAATTCCTTCGTAGTAATGGCGAACCCTTGTGCGACAAATCAGCGAAGGGTTAGAATTCATTGGCGAAGCAGTCTAGTCAGAGGCTGGCGTTGATCAGGCCCCGAGAGCTGTGGATCGTGCTGACGATCCAGTTATGGAGGTCCCAGCTGTATGAGTTTGCGATGGGAAAGGGAGCAGGGCCTTCTGGTTCCTTTGGCTCTCTACGATGTTTTTACGAGAATCTTGGCGACGCAGATACCGCAAGAATCTATTATTAGCTAGGCAGCCTATCAGGTTGCCGCAGATGGAGACGTTCGGTCTTAGGAAGCCCTTGTTCCAGTCCCTGATGTTTCCCCAGTAAATTATGTTCTAGAAGCAGCATGTGTTGTGCCACCAATTGTTCTGACTGATTAGCCAGCCGAGGTAATAGTTTGATCCGAGTGCCCGAAGAGATTGCATTATGTTACGCGATGGAACCTTTCGATATTCTTAAGCAATGCATCAGATAAACCCCGTGAAATATTTTTAAAAAAATGATGTCAGGGTATTTGTATCCTTCAGGCTCTTGATTATATCGAGTGGCACCGTGTTGATTATTCTGCTTTCCAGTTTCAAGGTCCAGCCCCGGATTGGTGGACCGCTCTCTTATTAGCTAACTTGGTTCGATTTTTCTTCTAGATTCGTGGAAAATTTCCTTCCGAGTAGCGAGCGAGATGAAAAGTGTTGCCAGTTTGAGTGGATTGAACAGGGTAGCCTATCGGATAGCCTGTTGGTGTTTCAGAATATGAGATTGAATTCTATAAAATGGCTGAATATACATTAAAACTAGTCCATGAGCCTTCTGAGAATGTTCAAAAATTTATTGGTGACCTTTCTCCTTCCTTGAGATCCCAGATGGCTCGAAAAATTGAAGTTGAGAGTTCATCTGATGTTGTTGTGGATATTACCCAAAGGTACGAGGCATACCATAAGTTAGAGCGAGAATAGTTAGAGCGGGAGAGTAAGAGATCCCGTGGCCCTAGTGGGTAACCATGGTACCTCATTTGGAGGTAAGAGTTCTGATTATTTTGGGAGGTCACCTTCTATGTTATCTCAGTTTGTGTCACGTGATTCTTAAAATGCGCCAATACTTCGTCAAGATCAGACCTAGTTTTTCTTTTTATAGCTATCAACAACCTGTCCAGCTTCCATTTTCACTAAAAAGGTGTTATCATTATCGTGAGCCTGTCATTTTTTGTGGAGTTCTCCCTTACTCCGGCCAGTAGGCAGTCGTCCTTTCTCTCGTCATCAGACACCTGCACAGTCGCAGGGATTTCATTTAGATCTCAATAAGCCAGAGAAATGCCACCATCCAGTAGAGGTTGAGAGCGTGTGACGAGGTCCAAAGTGCATAGGAATTGTCTGCTCGTTCTTGTCAAATTCTAATATAGTTTAAGATATCGTCCCACAGAGATTGGGTATTCTATGCTACGGACTTGTAGTATTTTAATTACTATTTGAGAGAATCAAATTGATGAAAAGTGAGTTTTTAATTTAAATTTACTTCAACTAAAAGAAAGAACTTCCGGAAGATTTCAAATTTAAAAAGAGTTGGGAATCGTTGAATTCACTTGGTAATACTTATAATAAATATCTCAGTTTTGACATGTATTTCTCTTAAGAATAATTGCTTATTGCTAATTCAATTATATTTTTCTCACTAAAAAATAATCAATTAATAACACTCCGTGAGGTTATGCATATTAATCAAATTATAACTAGTGACGATTAAACCGAAATATTTTTCTTGCCTGAATTGTGCTAAAAAATAGTAAAAACTTCGTGAGAATATTTTTACGGAAAATCAATAATCTTACCTACAACAATTCCTCCGTGAGAATTAAAACTGAGGTAAACAAGATTACGGACTTGGAAAAATAGTTTTTACTCTACTATTTTATTCGTCAGTTATCATACATTAATTTTGCTCCGTGAGAATTACAAAATTAATATAACAATAACCTGGAGATAAAATAGAGGGATGTGAAAATATTGATTAAGTAAAAACTATAATTCTAGCACAGTATTAAAATTTGATTAGAAAGTTTCAGGCCAAGCATGTATTAAAACTGAGATAAGTATTATAAATAATACCGAGTTTCATCAACTATCCCAACAAAAGAGATTACTCCATTATGGAGTAAGAATAACTTTAAAAATATAAAGACTATGAAGAAAGTAGTATTTCTTCTAAAAAAGATGAAAACTACACAAACTTTAAAAGAGAGAAAGAAAGGGAAAGCAAGAGAAATCTTGCAAGTGAATTGATATCTTTCTTACAAACTTTGGCCATCTATTTATAGATGAAACCATAAGCTTAAGGCTTCCAAAGATGCCTAGGTAAGGTGAAATTAATGAGTTCTTCATAGATGCAAAGGTGAGTTGAAGAGAGAAGATTTCTTCCATCTTGCTCTTTGTTCTTCAGCGTATAAAAATCACGGACATGACTATCAGTGTTATAGTCGCACTATGAATAGTGAAATCATCAATGATTTTTCCCTTATTTTTATTCACTTTGAATATCTTCTTCTTCCTGCAAAATATGTTAGAAAATATGCGAGAGATGGATATATTTATTCACGTTTTATTTAAAATACTTAATATTTAACTATAAAAATATATCAATAAATTATATCCATCAAATTCCCCCATACTTGAATCTTTGCTCATCCTCGAGGAAAAAGAAATATATATATATATATATATATATATATATATATATATATATATATATATATATATATATATATATATATATATATATATATATATATATATATATATATATATATATATATATATATATATATATATTTTAATAAAAATATTTTATTCAAAACTCATGATCTTTGTAGGATAGAAAATTTGTTCAAGATAAACTTCCTTCATCATGATCAATGCAATTATTCTTTTTACTTCACCAAATTCTTTAACTTATTTCTGAATTTTGACTTGATCAACAAGAACTTGCAACCTTCTCCCTTTGAATCTTTCAAAATTGATAGAGTTATGATTATGTATTCAATAAGTATCACAGTCTTGTCCATAGGCTTGCTCATCATGTTCATCTCCACTAATATAGATTCAATACTGACTTTCAAAATCTTTTTAGGACTTTTCATGGCTTGTAATGTTAGGTTTCAGGCTGGTAGGATAAGGATATTTGATAGTGACTGTTCTTCTTCCAGCTTGAAGCTAACATTGCTCAAAATTTTCTCCATTCGGTAATACTTTTTTTTTTTTTTTTTTTTTTGTGCTATGAATTATATATTCATATATTCACAACATTGCTTTTTTTTTTTGGTAATATTTCTTCCTTTTGGTGATGTTTAATCTTTGCTCATTCAAAGCTGGAAGAAATAATAACTCTTTTTTTTTTCTTTATATATATGTAAACAATATATACATATATCATATATATCTCTTTTTTTTTTTTTTGGGTAATATATCATGGTGTAGAAAAAAATAGGATTAAGGCTCAAAGAAGGGTTCGAAAAGGTAAAAATATGTATATTTGGATAGAAAATTGAGAGGCTTGAATTGTGTATCAAAGAAGGCCTAATTTCATTTTTCAAAAATCAGTATCATCCATTATTTCGCCTCGAAGAACATTCAGAGCAAGTTCTAGCCAAGTCATTGATTCTACCTTCTTTGTGATCATAATTTTTCTCAATTCTAATGATTTTCTGAGTTGAAGATGTTTGCTCTTGCTTTCACAACGTCAAAATCATAGACATGAAAAATCATATGGTGAATATAAAAAGAAATAATATTGAACATAATAAAAAAAAATTTATATTGTTAATTAAAAACCTACAATTAAGACCATAAATAATAAAAAAAATAGTATATAATATATAAATAACCTCCCTCATACTTGAACATTTCATTCTCCTGGATGAAAATGCTTTTTTAGAAAATACCTTCTAATATTAAAAATATTATTTTATTAGTAAAATAAAAATCTTTTTGACTTTCAAATATACGATCACAGAAGAAAGCTTGAAAGAAACTGTGACCACACATGTTCTATGTGTAATAGACTGAATTATTTTTAGACCTTATCAGTCATTAGGTCCTAGTTTGACTATAAACTAGAAAATTACCTGTGCCAACATTAGATTTGGACAATTGAATGGTTAACCAACCAGTAACTTAGGCATACCGATCACCATGAAGTTACTCCTGTCTAGGTGACTCTGTTTTTGTAGAGGCCTTCATGAGATGTTCCGGTTGTACAATAATCTGAATATTGACCAGATCAATTGGTTAAGCATTTAATTAGTCAGATCTAAGTTGGACTTATGAGGCTCCATTGCTTCACCCTCAATGGCTACGGGATAAAGAACCATAGTTCTGAGTTTAACATCGTCAGCTCGACGTAGTAACTGTGGCACTCATCATACTATCATGGTTACTGAAGGGTGTTGTTCAAAATGTCCTCCAAAGTACAATTTTAGCCTGTGACCATTGACCTTAAATTTCTCTCCTCCATTGCTTTGTTGAATTTCAATTGCTCCGTATGGAGTAACATTTGTAACATTGTAAGGACCTGTCCACCTGGATTTCAGTTTTCCTGGGAATAGCCTGAGACGGCTATTGTAAAGAAGTGCCTGATCTCCAATTTTAAAATTTTTTGGTCGGATCAAATTGTCATGCCATTTTTTTGTTTTTTCTTTGTAAATCTTGGCATTTTCATAGGCTGCCATCCTCAGTTCATCCAACTCAGTAACCTGCAAAAATCTATTTTTACCAGCAGAGGTTAAGTCAAAGTTCAATGCTTTCAGTGCCCAAAAGGCTTTGTGTTCCAATTCAACAGGCAAATGGCAAGCTTTTCCAAAGACTAATTTATATGGAGATGTTCCAATCGGCGTTTTGAACGCCGTTCGGTATGCCCATAATGCATCATCTAATTTTAAAGCCCAGTCTTTCCTTGAGATTCCAACAGTTTTTTCAAGAATTCTTTTTAGTTCACGGTTGGAAACCTCAACTTGCCCTTGAGTTTGAGCATGATACGGTGTTCCAGTTTTATGAGTCACACCATATTTTGACAATAAACCAGAAAATTGCCTATTCATGAAATGAGTCCCTTGGTCACTAATGATGACTCGTGGTGTGCCAAATCTGGTAAAAATATATTTTCTGAGAAAATTGCACACAGTTCGAGCATCATTCTTTCTTGTGGGAATAGCTTCAACCCATCGTGAAACATAGTCAACAGCCACAAGGATATATTCAAATGAATGAGATGAAGGAAAAGGTCCCATAAAATCTATACCCCAGACATCAAATATTTCACATACCTGAATAGATTGCAATGGCATCTCATCTCTCCTTGTGATATTACCTGTTCTCTGACATCTATCACATTGTGCAACATACACACGGGCATCCTTAAAAAGTGTTGGCCAGAAGAATCCAGCTTCCAAAACCTTGAAAGCAGTTCGGTTTGCAGCATAATGTCCTCCAATTGCTCCATCATGACAATGATACAAAATCTTTGACATTTCATCTTCAGGTACACATCTTCTAATAATATTATCTGCACAAATTCTAAACAAGTAAGGATCATCCCACAGATAATATTTAGCATCCGATATAAGTTTTTTCCTCTGTTGGTAAGAGAGATCTCTAGGTGTCCATTTTCCAACCAAGTAATTTGCAATATCTGCAAACCAGGGTGGTTGAGTCACTACTGAGCTGACAGAAAAGATGTGTTCATCTGGAAACTCTTCTTTTATATCACTAGACTCAAGAGGAGGGTTCTCTAATCTAGACAAATGGTCAGCAACCTGATTTTCTATTCCTTTTTTGTCTTTTATCTCAAGGTCAAACTCTTGGAGAAGTAAAATCCATCTTAACAATCTAGGTCGTGCATCTTTCTTTGCTAAGAGGTATTTTAAAGCTGCATGGTCAGTAAAAACAGTGACCTTGGTTCCTATCAAATAGGAACGAAACTTATCAAAAGCAAATACTACTGCCAGTAGTTCCTTTTCTGTTGTGGCATAGTTGAGTTGAGCTTCATTCAATGTTCTACTGGCATAGTAAATGGGACGGAAAATTTTATCTTTTCTCTGGCCTAAAACAGCTCCAACGGCTGTATCACTAGCATCACACATGACCTCAAAAGGTTGGTTCCAATCAGGGGACACAACTATAGGGGCAGATGATAATTTCTCCTTAAGAGTGTCAAAAGCTTTCATACAATCTCCTGAAAAATCAAACTTAACATCTTTCATCAAGAGGTTAGTCAACGGTTTTGAAATCTTTGAAAAATCTTTTATGAACCGTCTGTAAAAACCTGCATGACCTAGAAAACTTCTAATGCCTTTAACAGTTGTGGGAGGGGGTAATCCTGCTATAAGATCAATTTTTGCCTTATCAACTTCTATCCCTTTAGCAGTGATTTTATGTCCTAAAACAATTCCCTCGGTAACCATAAAATGACATTTCTCCCAATTAAGAATCAAATGTGTCTCTTCACATCTCTTAAGAACTAAGGTCAAGTGATTAAGACAATCTTCAAATGTTTTACCAAAAAGGGTGAAATCATCCATAAAAATTTCCAAAAATTTTTCAGTCATGTCTGAGAAAATAGCTGACATGCAACGCTGAAATGTAGCAGGTGCATTACACAAACCAAAAGGCATTCTCCTATAGGCATGAGTTCCATGAGGACACGTGAAAGTTGTCTTATCCTGATCTTCTGGTGCAATTGATATCTGGTTATACCCTGAATATCCATCAAGAAAACAGTAAAAACCATATCCTGCTACTCTTTCTAACATTTGATCAATAAATGGTAAAGGAAAATGATCTTTTCATGTGGCATCATTGAGACGCCTGTAATCAATACAGACTCTCCATCCTGTTACTGTTCTGGTAGGTATGAGTTCATTATTTTCATTTTTTACAACTGTCATACCTCCTTTCTTTGGTACCACCTGGACAGGACTTACCCAAGGGCTGTCTGAAATGGGGTAAATAATACCTGCAGCCAAAAGTTTTATTATTTCATTTTTCACAACTTCCTGCATTGCTGGATTCAATCTCCTTTGGGGTTGGACTATTGGCTTGTAGCTATCCTCCATGAGGATTCTGTGTGTGCAAATAGCTGGACTAATGCCTTTGATGTCAGCTATAGTCCACCCTAGGGCTCCTTTGTGTACTCTCAACACTTCAATCAATTTATATTCCTGTTCTGCAGTCAGAGAAGAAGAAATTATTACAGGAAATAATTCAGGCTCAAGATAAACATACTTTAAATGGGAAGGGAGAATTTTGAGTACAATTTTTGGCTGAACATTTTCTGATAGCATTTCTCCCTCTTCTTCAAAATCATTTTCCAATATTTCAGCTTCACTTCTAATTGTCGGATCATCATCATGCCTTGTGCCAGATTGGGCCAAGCATCTTTCCATTGAGTCTGAAATCAATTGGTCATCTTTGAATTCATCTGCAAGATCACTAATCATGTCAATTGAAAAGCAAGAAGATGATGTCTCATCTCCGAAAAATTTTAGAATCTTGTGCATATCAAAAATGACTCTTTCTTCATCTACTCTCAAAATTAGTTGTCCTTGATGGACATCTATGATTGCTCTGCCTGTAGCAAGAAAAGGTCTACCCAAAATTAATGGCTCATCAGGACATTCTTCCATTTCAAGTACTATGAAATCTACAGGGAAAACAAATTTATCTACTCTCACAAGCACATTTTCAATAATTCCCTTAGGTTTCTTAGTACTTTGATCAGCAAATTGAAGAGATCAGTATTTTTTATGTCACCAAGATCCAATTTTCTAAAAATAGAAAATGGCATCAGATTTATTGAAGCTCCAGAATCACAAAGTGCTTTTTCAAAATATACTCCTCCCAAAGTGCATGGAATCGTAAAACTTCCTGGATCACCGAGTTTTTGTGGTAGCTTATTTTGAAGTATAGCAGTGCATTTTTCAGTAAGCATTACCACAGACACTTCTTCCAATTTCCTTTTGCTTGACAAAATTTCTTTCAAAAATTTAGCATATGAAGGCATTTGCAATAAAGCATCAGTAAAAGGAATATTAATGTGAATCTGTTTTAAAATTTCCAAAAACTTTGCAAACTGATTGTCAAGCCTTTCTCTTTTCATTTTTTGTGGAAAAGGGATTGTCACAGGGAGAGGAGTTATTTTTTCAAATTTTTTTTCATCTTTTTTCTTGATTTCATTCTCTTCTGATGGATCAGATTGTATTTCAACATTCTTACCCTTTGCTGCCTGGTGTTCAAAATGGTTCTTTTCCTGTCTGTCAGCATATGGATTATCAAGATTCTTACCTGACCGTAAGGCGATGGCCTTAAGGTGTTCCTTTGGATTTTTCTCCGTATTGCTTGGTAAGGGACCTTGAATCTTTTCTGAAACAAGAGTTGCCAATTGGCTTACCTGAATTTCCAAGTTTTTGAGGGTTGAGTTCTGGCTTTCCATCTTTTCATCAGTGGCCTTAATGTACTTGTACAACAAGTCATCAAGACTTGAATGAGCTTGTTGAGGCCTTTGCTGATATGGAGCTGCTTGTTGATATGGCCTGAAATTTGATTGCCCACGATTTTGATTTTGGTATCCAGGTGGACCCTGTGCTGGTTGCTTCTGGAAGCTTTGAGAGTTCTCAGCACCATTTGGATTGCTCCATTGAAATCCTGGATGTTTCTGTGCCATTGGGCTTCCAAAAGGGTATGACTTGTAACCGATCACATTAGCCTGCTCATCATTTTGATTGTTTGCTCGGCATTCATGGTTAAGATGGTTTCCTCCACACATGTCACAAGCCTCAGACTGGATTGGTTGTTGTGTATTCACCTGAAAAGATTCAAACTTTTGTGCCAAGGAGGCAATCTGTTGTGTTAGTGTATTAAAAGCATCTGCCTGATTTACCGTGGCAGCCTTTTTGATGGTTACACGATCAGATGGCCATTGGATGGCATTCTCAAAAATTTCATTAAGCAATTGCAATGCTTCTTCTGTAGTCTTTCCCATGATGGAACCTCCTGCAGCTGCATCTATCACATTTCTAGAAGAACGTGTTAGTCCATGATAGAAAATATACAACTGCATGTGTTCAGGAATGTCATGATGTGGACATTTTCTTAACATTGATTTTAATCTTTCCCATGCTTGATAAACTGACTCAGTGTCAGTCTGCAAGAAATTAGAAATATCTTGTCTTAACTTTGTTGTTTTAGCAGGGGAAAAATATTTGTTCAAAAACTTTTGTGTCATCTGGTCCCATGTGGTTATAGAACCTCGAGGCAAACTTCGCAACCAAGTCTTGGCATCTCCTTTTAAAGAAAAAGGAAATAGTCTTAACTTAATAGCTTCAGGAGGCACTCCATTATATTTAGCAGTTTCAACTAGTTCCAAGAAATCAATTAAATGGCTATGTGGATCTTCACTTGGATCACCAGTAAAGGTGCAAGACTGTTGAATTGTTTGAATTAGGCCGGTCCTAATTTCAAAATTATTGGCTGCTACAGGTGGGTTTCTGACACTAGATTCACAGTTAAAGTGGTCTGGCCTAGCATAATCCCTTAGGATTCTATTTGCTGGTCTTGGTGTCACTTCATCAAAGTTATCCTCTACATGGACTGGTGGTGGGATTCCCAATGGGTTATTGTTATCTCCTAGTTGATGCTCCATTTTGTCAAAAATTATGCTTTGAGAAGATGATGGTTGTCCTTTCCTGTACAATCTCAAAGATCTTTCAATTTCAGGATCGTAAATGGCTAACTCTTTGTTAGAGGAGCGGGTCATAAACTACCTAAATATTTTTAATTAAAGTAAAGAAAGTTAAAGTTATTTTTTCTAAAATAGTAGTAATGACCGTATAATACTAAGAATAGAATACAAGAGAAATAGTAGTAGTGTTAAAGATAGATAATATGTAATACTTAGAAAAAAAAAATTAGTAGTAAAAAACACTTTAATGATGATAAGAATATTTGAAGAGAGTATATAAAAGTAAAACAATAATATGATAGTGCTACTTTATATAGAGAAAAAAAAAACAAAAAAAAAAAGATTATGATAATATTAATTATAAGAGTAAGTAGTAACTATAAAAATGAGAAGAAGCAACAATACTATTACTAGATAAAAATAGTAGTAACGTACCAGAAGCACAAAAAGAAAAAGAACCAAGAAACCAAGTGCTAATAAGTAGTAGTCGATGTATAGTATGCAATAATATTAGTTATAACAAGGGAGAAAAAAGATGATGAGATAAATAGCACTGGACGGAATAATAATAAATAGTATAAAGATAAAGTAGTAAGTTGTAATAGTAGTGACGGTTGTTAAACTGATGATAGAAAATATAGTGAGTGAAAGATAGTACTAGGATACTAAGGTAGAAATACTTAAAATAAGAGTTATAACATAGATAGTTACACTAAAAAAAAAATACCAAAAGAATGTAGGGTGTGATCTAAACAAAGAAAGAGAGAGGAGATAGAAAACAAAAGTAATAAAAAGAAAATAACGTAAGTGACAACAAAAACAGTAAGTAGAAAGAAACAATGAAAAAAATGATATAGTAGGAAATAAAGTAGGATATTCTATTAGGATATAGTAAAGGAGATAGTAGTGATTTAAAAAAAAATTATATTGATAATAAGAAAAGATGATGATAGGAACAAAATACAAAACAGTTTTTGAGCAAAATCTGATATAATGTCGTGAGATGCCAATAATAATAATAATAATAATAATAATAATAATAATAATAATAATAATAATAAATGTTAGACAAAAACAAAAGATGTTAGAGGCAGTACTCAATAATATTTAATATTATTAGGGGCTAAAGGTCAGTAATCAATAGTTATAGTTATTGTAGTATTTAATGGATTAAGTTAATAATAATTATACTAATAAGTCCTCAAATTAGTAATCAAATATTTAGTCCGAAGTAGATGTACGCCAATCCCCGGCAACGACGCCAAAAATTTGACGAGGTCCAAAGTGCATAGGAATTGTCTGCTCGTTCTTGTCAAATTCTAATATAGTTTAAGATATCGTCCCACAGAGATTGGGTATTCTATGCTACGGACTTGTAGTATTTTAATTACTATTTGAGAGAATCAAATTGATGAAAAGTGAGTTTTTAATTTAAATTTACTTCAACTAAAAGAAAGAACTTCCGGAAGATTTCAAATTTAAAAAGAGTTGGGAATCGTTGAATTCACTTGGTAATACTTATAATAAATATCTCAGTTTTGACATGTATTTCTCTTAAGAATAATTGCTTATTGCTAATTCAATTATATTTTTCTCACTAAAAAATAATCAATTAATAACACTCCGTGAGGTTATGCATATTAATCAAATTATAACTAGTGACGATTAAACCGAAATATTTTTCTTGCCTGAATTGTGCTAAAAAGTAGTAAAAACTTCGTGAGAATATTTTTACGGAAAATCAATAATCTTACCTACAACAATTCCTCCGTGAGAATTAAAACTGAGGTAAACAAGATTACGGACTTGGAAAAATAGTTTTTACTCTACTATTTTATTCGTCAGTTATCATACATTAATTTTGCTCCGTGAGAATTACAAAATTAATATAACAATAACCTGGAGATAAAATAGAGGGATGTGAAAATATTGATTAAGTAAAAACTATAATTCTAGCACAGTATTAAAATTTGATTAGAAAGTTTCAGGCCAAGCATGTATTAAAACTGAGATAAGTATTATAAATAATACCGAGTTTCATCAACTATCCCAACAAAAGAGATTACTCCATTATGGAGTAAGAATAACTTTAAAAATATAAAGACTATGAAGAAAGTAGTATTTCTTCTAAAAAAGATGAAAACTACACAAACTTTAAAAGAGAGAAAGAAAGGGAAAGCAAGAGAAATCTTGCAAGTGAATTGATATCTTTCTTACAAACTTTGGCCATCTATTTATAGATGAAACCATAAGCTTAAGGCTTCCAAAGATGCCTAGGTAAGGTGAAATTAATGAGTTCTTCATAGATGCAAAGGTGAGTTGAAGAGAGAAGATTTCTTCCGTCTTGCTCTTTGTTCTTCAGCGTATAAAAATCACGGACATGACTATCAGTGTTATAGTCGCACTATGAATAGTGAAATCATCAATGATTTTTCCCTTATTTTTATTCACTTTGAATATCTTCTTCTTCCTGCAAAATATGTTAGAAAATATGCGAGAGATGGATATATTTATTCACGTTTTATTTAAAATACTTAATATTTAACTATAAAAATATATCAATAAATTATATCCATCAGCGTGGTGGCAGTGGCTCTTCAGAAGGTGATTATCAGGGTAGTGGCTTAACTCAGCTACAGAGGTAGTGCTATGAACTGCTAGTCTGGCAGGATGCTGAGGTATCCGATGTAGTAGACCCTGAGATTTCTTCTTCTCTTAAATATGAGTAAGATTTGATTCTTTCGATCGATCTGGAAATGGTTGTCTTATCATGTTTCCATGATTTTCTTGGATGTCGTTTTTATTAAGAATCGGTTGCGGTAGAGTGGTGAGCTTCTTGTATGATTTATTCCTGGCAGTTTTGAGATCCTCTTGGTTGATCTGGTTTAAATGTGAGAGATTTGGCAGTAAGTGTCGGTATTGTCTGCCTGGCATCTTGTTGTGCCTCATTCTGTTATAATGCCATGTCAGTCTACCTCTCTTTAGAATTCAGTGTTGGTAGGATGATGGGATTCTTATTCATCACCTTCAGAAAGTGTTATTATTTCTTCCGGTCTAAAGTGATTAGTAAGTAATACTCGATCTATGTGTCTCCTCTTGGTTCGAGACGCTAGTAGAGTCATGTTATTATATGAGCTTGTCTCGGTTATAAAAGGATTTCTGGTAAATTGTTGGAGTTTCCTTTTATTGGGAGGTTAAATTGGCATGGATGTTGTTCCATAAAACTCATTTAATGTCTATCTCTTCAATTGCGATTCTTTGGCTCGTCTGATTCGGAAGTAGTCTAGCTTTAGTGGCCAAGTAAATAAGAAGATGAACTTCCTAAAGCTCTAATTATTTATATCCTCGATCCATTTCCGTTTCTTCTTCGACCGGCACTAGTGAGCTTGGGCGATTGGTAGCCGCTTATGACGTTCCCTGTGTTGAGCCAGAGTACGTGTTATTGTAGCTGGGTAAGCATATTATTGTTTTCGATATCAGTTTATCCGGGTATCCATTCCCATGTATAGTGTAGTGCTGGTTCTGTTTTTGCGGATCATCCAGTTTCAGGGGAAACTCTGCCGGAATTTTTATATAGAAGTACCATCCATCAGGCGGTGGTGTTTACGGAAAATGTATGGAGTTGTGAACTTGAGAGTTGCAGCTGTTTGGCAACTCGAAAGGGTAGTTGGTAGCTTAGGTCTGCCTACGTTCAACTTTTAGCTAGATCTTCTTTAGTACATCAGACTGTGCGAGGATGGTTATTCCTATTCAAATGGCTGCATGAGTTTGTGCTTTAAGTGGAGGAGTCTTCCTCCAAATACTGAATGGTAATATTAAATCTCTGAGGTGTTGATACCACTTTTCTCACGACCCAAAGTAAGGCCACGGCAGAAATCTACATTGAGTGTCGATCATTGCTAAACCCACTAATAATCTATTAATGACAGATATAAGCTGGCAACCTGATCATATATACGTACCTATCTGTCTCTATTCAACTAGAACTGGATCCTCATACTGACACTGGTTTACTTCATGAAAATGTAAAGTTAAAGGTCTAGTGCAGCTTATCGTCCATCCATCATTGGCATATCTCTTTCATACCTCAACTCTTTGAGAAGTTACTCTAGCGTTATAAGTGCTCATGTAATCAACTTTGTTGCTGGTATTCTGCCTCAGCTCATGGTCCAACTACATGTCTCTTTTATATTTACTTTTTCAAGTCATAATAATTCCAATTCAAAGACAATACCCTGAGGTAGATGTTCAGTCTGAAGATTATTCTTGGTCTACATCATACTATCCAGTAGTAGTTGTGTGATCCTTATTCTTATACGATAGACCCTGTTCTGATGAACCTTCTACATACATTAGGATATGAGTAACTACATTTCCACAAGGAGCTTGCGGAACAACATTAAAATCAAATGAGATGTTGCATAGTGCATTCGTAAAAATAATATAGCTTGCATCAAATCTTCTATAGTGTGCAGTGATAAGGTACTTCAAAAGCTCCTCCTATTGCATCAAGCGTGAGCTAATTCTTAGTTCCATCGACCTGTTCTATATCGAAAGGTATATCAAAGAGGTGATTATCCCCTGAATCATGTTAACCTATTCAAAGCTTCATGTATCTTTGTTTCGAAAATGTAGAACTCTTCTCTCGTGATCGAGGGAGGATCAGCTTAGTCAGAATAAGTTGGGCAACGATGTTATGATATTATCCAGATATATTTTATCCCAAGAGTTCGATATGCGTCTTATAATTCTGAGCCTGTAATAAGAATATAAAGCATGTGGAGTAGTTTATGAAGGTCGTGCAAGTTCTTTGTTATCTGCGTGAATCTTGCTTTAAGACTTAGGCTCGCTCGAGGACGAACGAGAGTTTAAGTGGAGGAGAATGAAACGACCTCGGTTAGTCGTTTTGGAAGTTAGGACTCCGATTGGCATGCCGATAATTTTAAAATGTTCGTAATATCCATTAGAACCTGTCCGTAAAATTCGGTTAGAGCAAAGCCCAAAATGGCATAACCAAATAATTGTTTTGCCAATGATGGATTTGAGCTGAATCAGACCTCGTTTGGTAGGCATCGGAATAAGATTTCAGTTTTTATTATAAATAAATATTAAAAAGAGATTTTCGAGCTCGGTTTTGGCGAATGAACTCCGATTCAAAATCTGAAAGCGCCGTTGGGTTTGTATAATTATTTATGACTTTTGTGAACTTTCGAAAGTGAATTTCGATGTTGTTCGGCTAGTTTCCGCTAAAATGCCGAAAGTTAAATAATTTGACTTTTTTTCATTTAAATTCGCATCTTGAGTTTTGGGAGTCCAATATGAGATCCGCCTTCGCGAGTATGTTACATATATTTTGTATAACTTGTATGCAAAAGTTTGAATTATTTTAAATATCGTAGGATACCGTTTTAATTTTTACCGTAACAGCAAATTTTAAAAGAAAAAAGAAAAAAAAAAACAAAAAGACAAAAAGTTGAAAGTGAGGCGGTGGGCTAAGGATTTCAAATCCTTAGCCAAAAATTTCGTTCAGAAACACATATAGTAACAGAGAAACAAAAATAGAAAATACGCGGTGGAAAAATATCAGAAAATGAGAAAAGGGGCCAGAGAAAAGTAGAATTTTCAGTCTGAAATATTTAGGTAATGATCCTAATATATTATTTGAGTTTATTACATATGTTTGAATATATTTTTACGGTAAAAATAGGGATATTAGACATCGCCCTATTGACGTAAATTGATAGTTTAAAGGGTCAAATGGACCCCGATAATGGAATTAATTATATATTCGTACGCAGTGCATTATGGGCAACATATAAATGTAATTTATTTGGGATTTGGTTACGTGACCTTAAACCCTGTATATAGGCCTGGCCTGCGCATTCCGTATGCAAATAGGGTATCGGGTTCCTAACCGGATTGCCCTAAGATGTGAGAAATGAAACCTTTAGCCTAATTTGATATATTTTTCTACTTATTAAATAGAGTGGGATCGTTTGGCAATGAAAGCAAAAGATAAAGTGGTTGTTGATTAGCAGAGCTAACTTTTGGAAGAGGTAAGTATTTATATCCTTTTCTTTGGAGGCTGGCCTCGTGGATTTTCTACCACGTATTCTCTGCATGTGTAGCTGCCGATAGGCGTACTCATTACGTCTTAACTTTGAATTTACATTGTATATTATATGTTATGCCCTGTCCTTGGTATTGCATTGAGCATATGAGCATTGCACTCTGGTTTTGAGCATTGCATATACTTCCCGGTAATCGATGAGAGTCCCGAGCCGGTGAAGGGTCATTGTTACATATACTTTCCAGTAATCGATGAGATTCCCGAGCCGGTGAAGGGTCATTATTGCATATACTTCCCGGTAATCGATGAGAGTCCCGAGCCGGTGAAGGGTCATTGTTGCATATACTTCCCGGTAATCGATGAGAGTCCCGAGCCGGTGAAGGGTCATCATTGCATATACTTCCCGGTAATCGATGAGAGTCCCGAGCCGGTGAAGGGTCATTATTGCATATATCTCCTGGTAGATGATGAGAGTCTCGCACCGGAGATAAGTATCAGGCATATGTGACTGCATTGCATCCGCATTCATCCCATCTCATTGCACCGCATACTGACTATTGTGTGTATTGTGTTGTATTTTATGTATGCGGTATGTATACTATGTCGTGGACATATCTTAGTTTGCCTACATATTTCTGGCTCGTATTTTGGGTTGCGGGGATCGGGTTACACGCCGCAACGGTATAAATATATGGATCGGATTGCACGCCGCAACGGTTTAAATATATGGATCGGGTCGCATGCCGCGATAATATGAATATATGGATCGGGTTGCACGCCGCAACAGGATGAATATATGGATCAGGTTGCACGCTGCAACAGGATGTATTGCTGATTGTTGATATGTTCGGGATACTTATATGTTCTGACTATCTTATGTTCCTGGTTGTTAATGAGTTTGTGATTCCATATGTGTTTCTAGTTATTATTCTGCTCTGTCTTTTCGTAATTTAAATAAGAGAAATTTAGTTTATCTGTTTCTTTTCTCCCTGGCTAGCTATCCTATTCTTTGAGGTGGCTAGTTTGCCCCACTTATTGAGTCCTTTTGACTCACCCTTGTTTGTTGTTTGTTTCTTGTCTATCTATTTCGTTTCGGCAGGTTCGCTCCAAGATTGAGTTCGCCACGTTGTGAAGTAGCAAAGACGATTTCAGCTGTCAGGGTGAGCCAGCTTTTATTCCGGATGGCCACCAGTTTATTGTTAATTATTTCAGCTGCATTTTGCTCCCTTCAGGAGGTATATGTCTTCTTTTGTACTCTTAGATGTCTAGTCTAGATAATCCTAAACCTGGTATGTTGGGTAGTCAGCTGTAATTTCTTTTGTACAGCTAAAAGATATCAGTATGTATGTGTTTTTTTTTTAAGGCTTATCCTTATTTATGAATTGTTATATTTACTTTCCTAATTTAATTGGTAAGGGTTCGCCTGACGGGTGTAAGGAAATATGTCGGGTGCCCGCACGGCCTAGCCGAAAATACGGGTCGTGTCAGTACCACCTATTGTTACATTACTGTTATGGCAACTTTGACAAATGAATGTGTACTTTGCATGGCATGGCGTGAGTTGTAGACCACAAGGTTCTTTAGTTAACTTTATTGTGTTGTTGGCGTGGTTTAAAATTTGAACCATCATATGCTTTGTGAGTGAGTGTCCTTAGTGTGTGTGTAGACTTTGAACTTGAAAGATTACTTGCGTGTGTGGTGAGCTCTTGAATAATAAGCTTGTGTGTGTGACTTGGAAGTTTGGAACTTGCCCTTAATATACTTTGAGACGAAATCCTAGGTGAAACTTGACTGGAGATATAATTTTAGGCTTTCTTTGGACCGCTACTATCCTAAATGGCCTACCCGTACGTATTTACCCTAGTTAGCCCCTCTGAGCCTTAACCTTTCATTTGGCAGTCACTAAAATTAAAAACTGAGCCAATTCTTGTGTACTAAGGCACCAATCTTATTTTTGGCCCTAACCTCCACATGTGCATTAAAAAATGTGCAACTTAGGCTAAAATCTAAGTTTGGGGGAGATGGTAAAAGCTTGGAATCCATTGTGAATGTCGAATTGAAGTACTTAAAAGAAAGAAGAAAAGAGAAAAGAGAAACAAAAGAAAGAGAAAAAGGAAATATATATATATATATATATATATATATATATATATATATATATATATATATATATATATATATATATATATATATATATATATATATAAAAGAGAAAAGAAGAAGAGAAAAGTGTTGAATAAAAGAGGGATTAATTAGTACCATCTTCAAAAGAAAGGTAGAATGAGCCTAAATGAAAAGAAAAGGAAAGTTGCACAAAAGAAAGTAAGATAATGTAGTGCTATGGAGGCATAAGTCACTATTTAGCCAAATCTACCACACCTTAAACCAAAAGCCTACATTACAACCATTTCAAGTCCTAATTGATCTTTAGTCAAGTGGCCCTACATTAGTGGAGAAGTACAAGAAGAGCAAGTCTTTGAATTTTTGAGAAGCACACATGAGCATTTCTTTGTGAGAGTGAGAGTTCAAATTATTGGAGTCCAATTTTTGTATTGAAATATTTTGTGAGTGAAAGACTCCATTCTTTTCGTGAGGAAGCAAGTAACTTTTGAGTGAAGGGTTTGAATGCATATTGAGGCTCATGAACAATTGGAGCAAGCCAATAACCGTGAGGTAGCTCTAAAAGCTCATAAGTTTCCTTTTGCCATAGTTCGAGCAAAGTGCATAGTTGCTTGTCAATTGATCATACTAGTGTGTGTAACTAGTTAGTACTAACTAATTCATTAATACAAAAATATTGTTTATGAAGTTCGAAATGTGGAACATGCCTTGGGGTCAAGCTTGAAATGGAACATGCTTTGGTTCGTTTGATCTTGAGTTGTTTGAGGACAAGCAAAGACTTCAGTTTGGCGGAGTTGATAAGTTGATATTTTACCAACTTAAAGACTACTTTAAGCTTTTTTTTTTGGAATCCGAAAGCAATATTTGGTTTAATTAACGTTGTGAATTGCTTAGTTTCAGGTTATAATAATGTTGCATGAATACTAGTTGAAGATTGAAGCTAAAGCACGAGAAGTGAAGTCAAAGTGTGAAGTTCGAGAAGTTACAAGAGAGGTACCCCGCTTTGAGACGAGGTAGCACACCTAAGAGCGGAACAGCAAGTCGACAAGAGGGAAAAGAACAAGGGGCGCCCGCCCCTGTGATAGGGTGGAGCGCCCACAAGACTGAGACATGATGGGCGCCAGCCCCTGAGACAGGTGGAGCACCCCAAAACTTCAGAGAGTTTGTGAAATTTGGGGCGGACTGCCCCCATATTTGGGTGGCTCCCTCGACCTCTATGACTGCAATTTTAAGCCTTGTATAAATAGCACAAGCTAGGGTTTTTAAAAAACACTTTCAATATTACGTTTTCTACTTATTTTGGGGCGATTTTGGGAGCTCAATAGGAGTCTTAACATTACTTAGTAAGCTTCCAATCTTGTAACTTTGAATCTTATTCCATATATCAATTCAAAACTCATGTTTAACATGATTCCATCATTTCATTATATCTTTATTGCTTTGATTCAAACCCTAGTTATGAGTAGCTAAATTCATAACTATGGGTGTAAATAGGCTACAGTGATAGAAAATCAATGGGTGTTGTTCCATTTCACTAATTATAACACGAGTAACAATTATCCAACTCCGCATTACAATAACATCAAAATCCCAAAATCCACGATATTTGGGATTTCTTGTCTACATTGCTAGTTAAAGACTCGGAAGAGATTAACTAGTGTAGAATAGTGGAGTTGGCGAGGATTTGAATTGATAGGCTATTTATATAGACTAACTCATCTAAAAGGAGTTACGCTCGGAAGAGGTCTCCTTTCCTTGGGTCTGTGAGTAGCGCTTTGATTATTCAACTAAGGCTTTGACGAGCGGGTTGTGAAAGATCTCTTCTAGGCCGGAAGGATTCTAGAGATCACAATCGGAATACGCGACCATAATTATATTTGAGTTGGGAAAGTGAAGGGAAAACACCCGTTGGTTGGAAATCACTATTAGTTGTTTGCACCCCTAGTCTCGTAATATCAAATCAACTTACTTGCTTAATTTGTATGCGTTGTAGTTAATTGTAATGTTACTTTAAACAAACCCCATCTCTAGGACTCAATATTAAATTTTATTTGAATTTCTATTTGCGACTCTCTTACTTGACAAGCTAGTTCCCTTGGGAAATCGACCCCGACTCATATCGGGTATTATATTTTGACGATCGCCCCTCACCATTAAAGGTGTAGAATTGAGCGTGGATCAATGGATACAGATAGGAAGGAATATGAAGCTGACACCCAATCGACAAGGAAGGAGTAGGTAGACCACTGGTGCGAGTATGGAATTGTAGCTTGGAGCGCTTTGGAACTTGGCAAAATAGGTAGCTTGCAGGTGTAGCAAAAGGCATTGTCCGTAGGGTTAGCTTTTATTTTGTATGTGTTTGAGGTTTTGTAGTTGCGTAATTGGTAGTGAGAGTATGGCACAGGGGTTTCTCAAGATCGGGGAGTACCCTGCAGCAAAATCACGATAAATGCAATAGATATAAAGATAAAGATAAAGTAAACTTCCCTGTTAAGCCGAGTGGTTGTTTTGTCTTGTGCTTGCTTGATTGATGTCTCATCCAAGTATTTTTCCAATGCTATGCCCACCAATGCGGACCTTGCTCTGTTGCAAATTGTTGTCGTGTTCACCACCGCGAACCCTGTATATCCACCGACGTAGATTCTATGCTTGTCAAATGATGTCATGCCTACCGACGCGGACCCTATATATCCACCGACGTGGATTCTATGCGTTCATGCCCACCGATGCAGACCCTATATACCCACCGACATGGATTCTATGTATGTCATGCCCACCGACACGGACCCTATATATCCACCGATGCAGATTCTATGCTTGTCATGCCCACCGATGCGGACCCTATATATCCACCGACATGGATTCTATGTATGTCATGTCCACCGATGTAGGTTCTATATATCCACCGACATGGATTCTATGCGCGGACCCTATATATCCACCGACATGGATTATATATATGTCATGCCTACCGACGCGGACCCTATATATCCACCGACATGGATTCTATGCTTGTCATGCCCACCGACGCAGACCCTATATATCCACCGACATGGATATATGTCATGCCCACCGACGCGGATCCTGTATATCCACCGATATGGATTCTATGCTTGTCATGCCCACCAACGCGGCCCCTATATATCCACCGACATGGATTCTATGTATGTCATGTCCACTGATGCGGACCCTATATATCACCCGACATGGATTCTATGCATGTCATACCCACCAACGCGGACCCTATATATCCACCGACATGGATTCTATGCATGTCATGTCCACCGATGCAGACCCTATATATCCACCGACATGGATCCTATGCTTTGTCAAATGGATGAATGTGTTTTGCAAGAGTTTTTAGGTATACTCGGTACCTGTGTAAACCTGCGATCAAATTTTGGGTGGAGGCTGACTTGCGCATTCACTGTACTGCACTCTGCTGCTGCATCTTGTATAATTGTCTCCTTTGTAATATCTCTCTTTTCGAGCGCCAAATCTTAGTCGAGCTGTGAGCAAAAGGGAGAAGGAAAAGGGATATGCATGTGTTTTGTGAAAATCATTTTTTAAAGAGTAATGCAAATTTGTTCCATTGAATCATAGACTGCGATGTGTTGTTTGGACATAATCCCTTATATATCCATTTGCTGCTCAAAGATCCTCTATTTGAAATTTTGAGGGAAGCTCAAAATTTCTGCCCCAGTGTACTCTTGTATTTTCCTTGAATTTTTGAGGTCCCTCAAAAATTCTGCCCCAGTGTGTTGTGACGTATAATTTTTTGAGGAAAACTCAAAAAATTCTGCCCAGTGTCCAATAAAATTCTCTTATAATGTGACCGTGCCTTGAGTAGGCTGCCTACGTATCCCCCTTTTGGAATCAGGTCGCTACGTAGTTCAAGTCCAATAAAGATGAATGTTGCTTGATTTGTAGTATCTCTTGATTGTATCTTCTTGGTAAACGCCTTTATCATTCTATTGCTTGTTGTGCTTATTATTTGCTATCTATGAGCGTCACTTGCTCGAGTATGCTTTCAGTCTATTTGGGATTGTCTAATTATGCTCCTTATATGTATTTCTGCTGTTTTGCCTTGAATTGTAAGTCATTTTCCTCAAATATGCTCTTCCCTCAGTTGTCTGCTATAAGGTCTTCATGAAGTTCTTCAAATGTCTTTTACCATAGCCTGGTTTATACTCGTCGTATTGGATTGCTTTCTCACATCGCGGTCATAGATTCAATGTAGTTAAAATGATTTTTGCAGAAAGTGAATGATGCATGCACAAAAATGAAAAAGTAGGAAATGCTTTTATTATTTGACTTGAGAAACAGTCTTCGAAAGGAAGCGATGATAAAACAAGGTTGAAAAACAAAGAAAGCAAAAGCTAACGACTCGGAGTCGTGTTTTATTTAAGGAAACAACTATGGCCCCAGCTCCACTTAGGTTCTCGGCATGCTCAGAATGTGTGGTAGATTCAGTTGTTTGGCATAACTCCAGTTTCAGTTTCCAGGATGTTCAGGGCTTCAGTATGCTTTTTAGGTACTGCATCACATTCTTCCACGAACAGCTCTTTTGGACCGGTCAGATCGTCTTCTACATCACGAGCACATTTGGCATGTCCTCCTCTCGAGAGAGTTTTCTTGTAGCTTGAAAGGATGAAGGCCTGTTTCAGAGTTGGAATAAACTGCTCTAGTGAATGACAATCTCTTGTGTCCTTTGTAGTGTTTTCTCCTTTGCAAACCAGGATGTACCCCATGCCTAACTTGTATTCATCAAACACTGTTTTTTCCTTTATGATTGTACCTTCCAGATTGCATTCTTCGCCGACGTCAATCATATTCAACTTCTCATCTCTATGATTGGGCAGTGGATTATTGTGCACATTTAGTGTCTTCAAATGAATGACCTTTTCATCTATTAGGTCTTGAATCTTATCTTTCAATGCAAAACATCTCTCTGTCTCATGCCCCGGTCCACCTGAGTCGTATGCACATCTTTTGATGTAATCAAAGTGTGGCGAAGGATTGTCTGGCACCTTTTGAGCGATTGGGACAATAAGCCCAGCAGCTCTCAACCTCTCGAACAATTGGGTGCAGGATTCAGCTAATGCAGTGTAGTCTCTTTAGGGCCTTTGGTTTGCCTCAGGGCGAGGCCTAGGAGAGTATGGTGATCCATTTCGGTAGTTTGTTTGAGTATTTTGCTGGTATGATGGACGGCTTGGTGCTGGGGTATGGAATATAGGTCGAGTGGGTTGAGTGTTGTAAACGGGATATTCAGGTGGTATATCGAGGTATGGTGGTGGTGTTTGGTAATAGTGGTTGAAAGCAGGGTCTTGAATGGTTGCAGCAAAAGAGACTTCGTCTTTCTTCTTTTTGGAGAGACTTACATTTGCAGCCTGGATAGCCTTATTAGCAGCTTGTAGTGCAGCTAAGCTAATAATCTTTCCACTTTTCAACCCTTCTTCTATATCATCTCCCATCAATACTATATCTGCGAACTTTTGGTTCATCATATGCAACAACTTGTTATAGTAGACATCTTCTTGTATGCAAATGAATATGTTGACTATTTCTTTCTCACTCATAGCGGGTTGCGCCTTGGTAGCTTCTGCTCTCCACCTAGTAGCATATTCTTTGAATGTCTCTGTGCGTTGCCTTTTCAACTTTTCTAAATAGAAGCAGTCTGGTACCATTTCAGTATTGTACCCAAATGTTTCTACAAAGTCTGCTGCCATATTTTCCCAACCGAGCCATGTGCCTGGTTTCTCTTTAGAAAACCAATTTAAAGAATCTCCAGTCAAGCTCCGACTAAATAGCTTTACTCGTATTTTCTCGTCCTCCCCTGCTTCAATCAACTTGTCACAATATGTTCTCAAATGAACCATAGGGTCTCCAGTGCCATTGAACAAGTCGAACTTTGGTATCTTGTACCCATCAGGTAATTTCAAAGTAGGATAGATACACAAATCTTCATAAGCTAAACCTTTAGTGGTTTTGCGTAACTCAAACTTCTTAAAGGCTGCCTCTAGCTTACGAACTTTCTCTTTTTTCCCATCATCATTGGCTTCATCCTCCGCTCATTCATAGTTTTCATGGTCTTTGGCGGGTGAAGTAAGTTGTTTGGTTTAAGCAGTGAACATGAGATTGTAAGGCTGCGGATATGTTGTGTTGGTGTGAGGTAAGTTTGTGCTTGGTAAGTAGGGTATGCAGAAGGTGGTGCTTGATAGGGAGGCGGTGCTTGATATGTGGCGGTTGGTGCGCTTTGGTAGGTCGCAGGTGATGTTGTTTGGTAAGGAGCTGGTTGTGTTGTTTGGTAAGTAGCAGGTGGCGCTGCTTGGTATGTGGCTAGCGTTATTGTTTGGTAAATAACAGGGGGATCAGTTGGGTGTATAGAGTCCTTTCGATTAGGGCGGGCTGACCCACTTGGGTCGATTGATTCCCTTGAATGGGCGGAGTTACCAACGGGTAAACTGGCCATTGTCAGTTTCTCTTCAAGTTCTTTAATTCTTTGCTCTAAAGTAGCAACATGTTCATCATACCCAACCAAAGCAAGTTTGCGGGGTGTCCCATTATTCCCAATGTTATCGTCGCTAAGAGCAGCATTATTCAACTCAGACATGATGTTTCGCTTTCCTCTTCTTCTAGTTTGTGAGGGGGGAGGAGTTGTAACTGGTCCCTTGGTTCTCGTCCGGTACTGATGCTCGGCCAGAATGCACAAGTCAACCTCAGGAGTGGGAGTAAAACTTAAACATGAAAACACTAAGTTAGTGTTGAGGTAATAATTACCGAATGCAAAACATATCACTCCTTATAATACAAGGGACCTCTCTTGTATCGGAGGTAGGCCTAAAAAGACCAACACACATAAGATGCATGATAGGCGTCATTTGGACGAAGTTGGCTAATGGACATTAACATGCCAAGGATGTTAAGTCTTCTAAGTTTGAGTATGATATTTAAAATTGAACGTGTATCGTGCATCATCCCATTTGTTCTCATAACCTAAAATTAGTAGGAAAAAATAATTTTATATTATAATTGATTTTATTGTATAAATGTAGGATAACATCTTTTGGGTAAATATGAATACTAATTGATCTTGCTACATTAAAAGTAGAAGAAATTAGTGTAAAGTCTATGATTTGGTTTTCATAAAAATAGAAAAATTAATTTCGTTCGTAATCCAAAAATAATTTTTATAAAATAGTTGGTTTTGTATGAATGTACAAAAAAATTCATACGTATATAGAAATAAATAATTGATTTCTATAACAATTTCCATTTATAGAAATAGATAATTGATTTTGTTACACAAAAGTAGAAAAATCAATTTAAAGTCTATGTTTTATTTGATCTTCCAAATTTTCGTGGCTTGTGACATCCTCCAACAAAAATAAATAATTGGATGATCCACACTTTGAGAACAAATGGTCTCCATTAGACACGTTTAACTTTAAATAAATGCACACGTAACACATTTAAATGTCCCATAGGGTCGAAACCCGTTCGGTTCATTCAAATATGGTGAACTAGTAGACTTTGACATGAGCCAAAGTCAAAATGGTCCAAGATATGACATGATGAATGATCCCTAAAAGAGTCTTCATTAAGAGTTGGCTAATCTAGACAAGGACATGGTTCCCCCAGGCGGACAACCAAGGGGTGGAAACGTTTAGAATTGTTGGTTGTACCACGGACCAACTAGATTCTAACCGTTCCTCCTAAAGGGTTTTTTTGAGAGTGAAACGACCGTGAGATCTACGTAATCGTTTGTGTGTGTGTAAGTGTCAATTTTCCAGGAGTGGAGGAATATGAACGAAATGCAACAAATAGTACAATAACATACTAAATATCATATTATCAAAAATTGCAAAAATATAAAAGGCTACCCACCTGCAAAGAGAAAAAGTTAGTATTGAATACAAAATAATAAAAGCAATAATAAACCCAATATAAAAATTGTAATGGTTAAAACATTTAATCCCCAGCAGAGTCGTCATTCTGTCATACCCGATATTGGACTCAGCTCGAGGCGAGTCGGGTTTCAGATTTGACTGGGTGAACTCATTTGGAGTTAGAGGTTTTGGAGTCACCACCTAATAAATTTCCTAGGCGTATTAGGTCACCTATTAATTTCTAATTTAATTTAAAAAATTAACTCCGGGTTGGTCTACGAGTCAGAGATTCGGGTAAGTGTTCGAAATAACCTAGAAGGAAGGGGTTAGGCACCTCCTAGGTTCTACTAAACGTGGTTCCCGACCGATTTCTATATTGGGTTTAACATATTGCTTTAGAAAAGGACAAAAGCTAAATAAGGTAAATAAAAGAGATATGGGCTGCAAAGTAAGTAAAAGAGGCAATTTAATGTATTTGCATAAACAATAGGCATGTTGCACAAATAGCCACAAAATAGTAAATAACTAATTGATCACTTTGAATAAATAACCCTAGGTTTTATTATCCTATTCGGATTAGAACCCGGCTTTCATAAGGGAGGATAGTTTCAAAATCCATTATTAAATATAGCTCAGGTAATTTCCATCATTTCCAAGGGGCTTAATTCCCTTTAACCCACATACCCTCTTTAAGTATTTAACTAAAGCGAGTTACTATTATTTTAAAACGTCCTAAAAGGTTTTCGCTAGCGCCCCAACTTAAGGTCTCGGAGGCTATTGAGAAAACTAAAAATGTAATGTCTAGACCCCTATGTTTAATTGGTGCCCCAAGTCTAGACCACTAGGCGTCACATTAAAAGTACGATCATGCATTGCAAACAAAGCAAAATATGTTAACACAACTTTCAATTAAAATGAAGCCTCAAAATTAATAAACAGGTGGAGAGGATATAAATTTAAACTCAAATTCAACTTCTGCCTATTTCCAAAATATCAGATTTTGCAGAGATGCACCAACTTTCAGCACTAATTGCATTTTCAGCCACTTTCAATGAAACAAGATATATTGTTACGTTACAGCATATACAATTGCAGAAATAGGCCAGTTTTAAACCAATGTCGCATTTTCAGCCTTCAAGAAAAATAACCTAATTTCAGTAGCCTACTTTAGACTCAGATTTCGGCTTTATTCATTTTAAAATACTGCCATAATTTCCAGAAAATCATTTTGCATAAATAAACCAATTTTCAGCCTTTAGCACATAGAAAAAATAAGTATGAAGGTTAGAGATGGCCCCTGCTAGCCAATGTCATTGCTTTTAACAGTGTACAACACACAGTACCTGTCCTACATGAATAAAAGCGCCTTATGGTGCTTATACAAACCATTACTAGACCTAAGAAATACATGATTTCAAATATTATATCCTAATTACAATTACACATCACAAGAATAAGAAGAGGAGAAAAAGGGTCTTTGTCCCATATTTATTCAGGATGCAAAGACCTTGACAACCTGCATAGAGATAAATAGGAAGGTATAGCTCTTTGGCTATCCTATAAACTGCAATAAAGGGTTAGAGGGTGGTCCTAACTTACCCAAAAAAGAACATGTACACAAAGCAATTAAGGGGGACAACTTGCCAAGGACAATTCAGATAAAGAACAACCAACCAAGACCAAACTTTTCACTTACCATAGGTTCAAGGCAATCATATAATTAGCACTTAGCAAAGACTAACCTTGATAGCAATTCGTAATAACAAACAAAGAAGGTGCAGGATAACAGGCAGTAACATAAACGAACAGGGACAGAGTATGCAATAAGGGCACTTGAAACAAGCAGACTTCACTCTCTTAGTTATCAACCAGCAAAACAAAATAGAAAGAGATCAGGCAGCCCTTATGCTTTTTAGTGGAGAGGGGAGAAGTGCAGAAAGAGGTCTTCCAGGTGTAAAGTGTATTCAGGGATATATTTCAGTGTGTGTAGATGTGCAATGTGTATGTCCAGAAATCAAAAAAGGAGTCGTGTTCTGTGTGTCTGGTTCAGTATGTGTGTGTTTGGTTCAGTGTGTGTGTCTGGTTCAGTGTGTGTGTATTTCAGAGTGTCTTCAGCGTGTGAAAGGTTATGTAGAAGATGTATCCGTCTGTCCTCTTTAGAACTGAAAACAAGCAGCAGTATATATAGGGATATGGCTGATTTTGCTAATCCAATTAAACAGGGTAACATGATCAATCATCCCTTCAATCAGTTCATCCCATAAGGAAGTATACAAACTCAAATTATATGTAAAGCTTGTAATCCGTGGCTTGGAATGGAAAATCAGTCCTAATCATCCTTAAATGAAATGGCAAATCAGCGTTTTAATTTTATTAAGCACAAATCATGAAAAAGAATGAACCAAATCAGTTTGTACCCAGATAAAGGAAGAAAATCAGCATGTATATATACAAGATTCACAAATGTATTCTAGAAGGCAAACTAAAATCGGATTTAAATGTGTATATCATGTTAACATGCTAATGAACCAAAATAGAACTAGACTACTAAATGCGATTGTGAATCTAGACAGAAAATTTATCACATAAAAGGAAAGAATTTACCCTGTTTTTATTGCATCCAAATCGGGTCACAAACGAACCGGGTCGGGTCACTCTCGGCTGACCCGTTTTGCCTTGATTTGTGATGATTTTCGTTCAATTCCCATGATACTTACCTTGAACGTGCTAAATCAGTGTATGTCGTGTCCGAATTCAACGAGATTTGCTCAATCTCTTCTTCTTCTTTTTTGATTTCCATAGAAACAGGGAGAAGATTGATTTGTTCTCTTTTTCTGTGTGAAAGCGACAAGAGAGAGAGAAGGATGAGCGGGGTTTCGGCGGAGATGGCGGAAGACTGGCGGAGGCGTGGTGGAACCTGGATGGATTTTGAAGAGAAGGGGGAGAGAGGGAAATGGGATCGGTGGCTGTTAAGGGTGAGGAGAAGTGTGGGAAATATTTAGGGTTTTATGAATTGGGGGTGGGTTTGTAAATATTAAAACGTATGGAGTGATGTGAGTCGTTGGATAAAACGAGTGGAGGGCTCAGATTTGGCCACGTGGGCACGCGCGTGTATATGATTGTATATATGTAAATGCTGATATGTAGAGGTACAGATGCTTTGAGGGGGTTGTAACACACGCTGGAGTGAGTTGTTGTAACATACGCTGGAGTGAGTTGTACACGTGCCTAATGTGTGTGTACTTTGTGCTATAACGAATTGTACACACACTAAAAAAATGTGTATTAATGAGGTATACGCTGAGGTGGCGTACACATGGACAAAAGGTGATGACGAGGCCTAGCTGTGGTAGAAACATAGGTGTAAATTAGTAATTGGTTAGTATTTAATCAAAATACTTGTAAATATAAATAATTAGTATAAAAAATAGAAAATTTTGTAAATAATTATAATTAAATGTATGAACTCAAATATAATAATAATTTAAATATAAATAGCCACGGATAATTATTAAATGATATCGTAATGCGTTAAATTACACAAATAGCACACGTATTTTAGAAAATAGCCTAAATGAACGCAATTACGTAATTATAATCACAACTGAATAAATATTATATAAATAGGAGATTAATAATAGTATTATACACGTAAATGCATGCTATCTAATGCAGTTTTATATGAAAAATTACTATTATCGTTTTTAATTAAACATAGCCAGATTGCGAAAAATGTAGGGACAAAATTGGGTGTTAACAGGGTAACTGTGAGGGAATTAGATTTCTTATGGACAGACAGTATATACTGTTGGCTCGGAATTTTTCTACTTCATCTCTTTCTGGTTTTTAGTTTATTTTCGAAAGGGCAGATTCTAACAATCTTAAGAAATTAAGCTATATTTAAGTGGGCGAAAAAATTAAAAATGTACTCCATAGACAAGAAGTGTTGCTCTCGGTAATGTCAAGAAATATGCTCGTGGTGATGGCACGTTTATTTCCATGCAGATTAAAGTTTTATGACTTACATGTTGATAAGCAGAATTTTAATTTCTTGTGAAGAAGTAACATAAGACCAAAGTAACAACCGTATAATTGCACATGGTCCAGGTTTTTGGAATATTATTTGCTATTTCTACTGGTGTTGAAAAGAGAATTTGATCTTATAAATATTCATGCAAGTTATTATGGTACTTGTTTCGTTAGCCTAATGGCTTGACAACTTGGTACCTATTTCTTGTGGTTGCCAAACGATGCCTCATTTAATTCCAAGAGGCATGAGGACGAGAATATCCAATGAGTTGTCACGTTATTGGTTAGAGAAGTTGGAGCATAGCACCATGGAAATTTACAGTAATAAATCGTGGGTATGACCAATTATCGGTCATATACTCTAGTGCCTTGTCTGATTGTACCACATGAACATCAAAGATTTCCTGAAAAGTGAAGTTTGTGGATGTTGGAGATCAAAGCCTCATGTTTTCTACTCCCATTTGTGAAAGACAATTTTTGTGACTTTCTACCCTGTTTTGGAGATTAAAATTTTCGTAATTTTCTACTCCAATTTTCTATTCGGTTTGAAGATTGAAAACTTCGTCGTTCTACTGATTCGATTTTGAAGATTAAAAACTTTACTGTTGTATTAAATTAATTTTGAAGATTAAAAATTTTACCGATTTATTTAATCTAATTTTATCATATTCCAAAAATATGGCTGAAAGGGTGGAAAGTCAAAGCGAGAAGTGTTTGTCGCCTATGGAGAACTAATGAGTTCATTCATTCGGAGTGGTCGTAGTAGGATTTTTTTTTCTCGCAGATTCACTTGTGTGGAAGAAACAATTTCTAATTGGGAATTCATCTCGTTTAATAATGATTAACACAAGTGAACCCCATAATAGTGTCACCCTCTGATAATCATAAATAAAGACATCAAGGGGTCTATTCAGAAGCCATAATTCAAGTGGACAAAGACTTGATGAAGTGCTGTGTATTGTTGTCTTGAGTTGGTCTCATTGTTGCTACATTCAGGGGCTTGATACTAGAAGAACAAATGGATTTTTTTCCTTGGGTAAAATGAGCATTATGGCTCACAAATGGAACAAAATTTCTATGGTAGCGTTCATTAGACTTTATGGTCTTTCAACAAGGATTGTCAGTTAATTTGCTTTCATCTAAAGATATAAACATATGTTGGATGATCTAAGAAACTGGGGAATTCGTTTAGGGAATGCTCACTAAATGGAGATTGATCAATTAAATGGATCAGTCGATTGTAGCATCCTCGTCATGGGCAAAGATAAATTTAAGCCATGATTGATACAATAAAATGGAAAAGTTCGAGTATAGGTGTTTATGCTATGTGTTTAATGTTTGAAACTAAACATGTCATTTTGACTTCGATAAATATTGCACTTGAAATATTCGAAATGTGGGGCCATTTGAATTATGCAAGTCAATATTAGATTTGATGTCTATATTATTGTGAAGATCTAGACAAATGAGTTTTTGAACCCCACGAATCCTTTGTCAATATTGATATGGTAGTCGGTGAATGCACAACGTATTCATCTTAGTGATGACTAATCGGTGAAACTACCAATATGATGGTTCTCCTTGTGTCCTTTTAGAAAGGATGTATTATTTCATGAAATGGTGTCACTTGAAAGGTTGTGACGATTCATGAAAATATGTGTCGGTTGAAAGATTACCTTTTTGTATAGACTTGGTCGTTCATGAACGGATGTATTGAAACGTTAGTCTATAAACGATAAATCAATTGTTGACATTAATGCTAAAATCTATATCAAGTTGGATTTTAAGCGGTGAACAAACCAATGATAATTATAAAATCTATATTTTGGATTTGTATAATGATTGAAGGTTCTAGAATTTAGGCATCAAGTAAATAGCAACACGGAAATGGTTGAGAAAAATATTAAATATTAAAAGGTTGTGGCCACAGCTGATGCAACCATTCCAAGCTATTGATAGTGATGTTATATTAAACAGTGAAAAAGCTGAAGGGCTCCAAAATTTTGGAAGATATTCAATTTTGGCTCTAGCCGTTGACAGCAGTTTGCATACATTGCAATAGTCAAGCGGCAATAGGAAGGGCTGAGAGCAATATGTATAACGAGAAATCGTTACATACAACGAAGGCATAAAACCGTTTGACAACTACTCTCTAGGGGATAATGTGTCGGATCCGCTTACAAAAAGCTACCTACAGAGGCAGTAGAGGTCATCGAAGAGAATGAGACTATGGCCAAGGACAAGTCGTCATGGCGATAACTCAACCTAGAAGACTGGAGATTCCAAGATCTAGGTTCATGGAGATCAAACAAAGTTATGTACGAACGCTCCAACATTGTCAAATAATTCAATCCATTCTCGTAATAAGACAATATTTAGTACCAAGGATAAAATGTTAAAGATATTTTTTAATGATTATCTAAGTTTGATACGGGAATTATCAAATAGTGTAGATCTACGGGATTACACATGTAGAAATCACCTATGTGAGTGTGAAGTGGAAGCCGCTTCAAGGAGAATTCGGTAAGGCCAATTCTCTACGCACTCATGAACCAGGCGATGTTCATCGCTGAAACGAACACAACAATGAGAACCAAAGACGGACAAGGGCTAATTGTGTGACATATATTGTCTAGGTATACACCAAAGCTCGACGGTTCAAAGATATCAAATCTCCCGATTGATCGAGTATATCCGATATATGTTCACTATGGAAAGCTCAAAGGGAAACCTACTTATCCAGATGCAATTAGTTCTTACTTGCAAATCACACAAGTTTCTGCACATTTTTACTACAGAGCCATTCCCCATTCATGTGGGGGATTGTTGGAGTTTTTTGAATAGTTGTGAATGGGAAAAGGCACCATAAGTACCTCTTTGTTGAAAAGGTTTCACATCTTTTCTTTACACCCATACTTGGTCTATAAATAGTGAGACACTTCCTCATTTTTTATATAGACAACTAAATATTTCTCCTCTCTTCTAGAATCGTGTGATTTGTTACCGAATTTGAGTTCAATGTTTACTGTGATTTGCATTACCGCTATCATAGTAAGGGTAATTCCGTTCTATCCTGGGAGAAATTAATCCACAACCTTGGATAACTGTGAGGGGATTAGATTTTTTAAGGACAGACAGTGTATACTGTTGGCTCGTAATTTTCTACTTCATCTCTTTCTGGTTTTTCAGTTTATTTTGAAAAGTGCAGATTCTAACAGCTTAATTTTCACCATTATTAGCTTCTACAATTTGTATTCAAGCATTATGGCTCATAAAAAAACTTTTCTATAATTGCATCTAGCTAGTGTATGCAACATTTATTCATAAATTTTTTGCATAGTGTATTCAACATTTATTCATAATTTTTTTTTAGTTTGTATTCACTTATTATGTGGCATGTATCCATGAATTATTCACAAATTTACACTTGTTATGTATATAATATGTAGTCTTTATTCACAAGCTATTTGTATTCAGATTGTATTCCGTTCGCATGCAAATGATAATTTAGATATATTTACTTATTTATGCAATCAGCATCCATATGGTATTCAAATATGTCTTTTTAATTTTTCTATATTCAGTGTGTATGAAAATTGAAATTTTGATATATCTACTTATTTATGTACTCTATATCCATACGGTATTAAATATAGTATGAAATAATTTTTTGTATTCACATTGTTTTTCGTGTGTGCAAATGAAAATTTAGATATATTTACTTATTTATGCAAGTATTCAAATATATTTAAAATAATTTCTTGCATTCAGTGTGTATGAAAATAGAAATTTTGATATATCTGCTTATTTATGTACTCTATATCAATACGGTAAACTTTATTGGATAACTTATTTTATTTTTAACTAAGCAAACTTTGTAGGGATAATTACACTAAAAGACAAGCAAAAGACAAAAATTACCAAAAATGACCCATATTTCCGAATCTTATCCGACCTGTCACATTTTTTCCGAAATAGCAGTCTGCCGCAAGTTTATACAAGTTTATATAATTTTATACAAATTTATACACATGTATAAAATTGTATACATTTGTATAAGTATGTATATGCCAGTGAATAAATCTGTATATTAAAGATATTTATATGAATTTTTACTTTTTTTGTGTATATTTTTGTATTTTTCTCATTGCTACGCATTTATCTATGTATATTCATGTATAATTTATTTTTTAGGGTGGGATTTGTATATATAAACTTGTCCAAGGCAATGATTTAGACGCAATAAACAATATAAATTCAGTAAAATACAAAAAAGTAACGACACCACTGGTGGGGGAGGATATCTGCCGGCGGCTTAGTTGCTAGGGAGAGGGGAATTTGGTAGCTAGGGTGTTTTTTATAAATGAGTGCTAAAAATTATAATTTTAGGGATGGATGCTATGCATGAAAAAAAAATATGGATAATTACACTAAAAGACAAGCAAATGACGAAAATTACCAAAAATACCCCATATTTTCGAATCTTACCCGAGCTGTCACCCTTTTCCTGAAATAGCAGATTGCCGCAAGTTTATACAAATTTATACACGTGTATAAAATTGTATAAATTTGTATAAGTGTGTATATGCGAGTGAATAAATCTGTATATTTAGGATGTTTATATGATTTTTTACTTTTTTGTGTATATTTTTGTATTTCTCTCATTGCTATATATTTATATATGTATATTCATGTATAATTTAATTTTTAGAGGGAGATTTGTGTGTATAAACTTATCCAAAGCAATGATTTAGACGCAATAAACAACATAAATTCTGTAAAATACAAAAAAATAATGACACCATTGGCGGGGGAAGGTGTTTGCCGGTGGCTTAGTAGCTGGGGAAGGGAAAATTTGGTAGCTAGCGTATTTTTTATGAAGGAGTGCTAAAATTTGTAATTTTAGGGATGGGTGCTATGCATAAAAAAAAATGGCCTCCTGTTTGTAATTTTGGGTAGTGGGCTGTCTATTTTTGAAAATTCCCCAAAAAAATATGTCCTCATATTTGTAATTTTGGTAGTAGGCTGCCTATTTTTGAAAAATTACAACTTTCTTTTGTAGTTGTTGAAGAGTTATCCATTTTGGATATGAAACTTTGTTGGATAACTTATGGAAACGTTTGTTCGTACATTATGCCAAAAAAAAAAAAAAAAAAAAAATTCATCATATCTGTTCACTATTAGTCAATTCCTTGATTTAGGTGACGTTTTGGGTGATTTTTTAATTCCAATTTTTCCTACCTTTAGGGTTGAAAATATTGTGGCTTATAATTTGATATGTCTACCTAGATGTAAGCTATACTATTAGGATGGTTAACTATGTTAGAACCCAATTAAAAACCAAAAAATTTCACTGTGTGCCCTCCATAAAGAGTGGTTTTACAAAATTACCCGTGCTAATGAATGTTTTAGTAAAATGCCCTTATTTAGTCCGCAGGCTAAGACTTCAAGGCAAAAAATTTGTAAGTCTTGGCAATTGGCTATACTTCAAGGCAAGTGCTGTTTTGCCAATATTTCAAGTTATATGGCGAGAATGCAGGGAAAACTGGAAGGGACAAATCTTGACAATTGCCAAGACTACGACACAGTGCAGCAAGTGTTGCCTATTGTCAATACTTGCCGTGCAAGTGTTGGAAAATCGAGCAGGGGTCAATGGCAAGTCTTGGCAATTGCCAAGACTTACGGCCAAGTGCGGCAAGTATTGCCTATTGCCAATACTTGAAGGGATAATTGTTGAAAAGTGGAAAAATATAACGGGAAGTTTTGGCCTCGAATTTTTTTCATTAAATGTTAACGGGAGCGATTTTGCAAACCATCTCTTAGCGGGGGCAAAAAAGCAAACTGTTGCTTCCCGTGTCATATTTTTGCAAATCCCTCATTAAAAACTAATGACTACAATAACACCTAACTAAAATTTGTAAAAATTTGGCTCTGTAGCCTGTTTGCACCGCGCTAGATGAATACTTGCCAGCGGTGCAAAATTATTTGAAAACTAGCCAGCTTCGGACAAGTCCTAGTATAAAATACTGGAATTTTGAACTAACATTATTTAAATACTAATCCCAGTATAAAATACTGGAACTTATATATGAAGCTCCAAGGACTTTGAAAATGAATCCCAGTATAAAATAATGGGACTTTAAACATGTTAGTTCAAAATCCTAGTATAAAATACTTAGACTACTCCCTGGGTGTTTGCCAACATTAATAAAGAGTAGGTGCGCGCGCGATTTTTAGCTATTTCTCAATTAATTTTGAAACACTGTATAAAACTCATTAACTAATTACATTTTCGTATATGAACTGGTTGATGACCCTAAGTGGAGGGTCTAGGCGTCCAAAATTAGCTAGTAATCAAAATTTTGCCTAAAATTTCTAGCAAGATTCAGTTTTTTCATTTTTTCCATAAATAGCTAGGTTGTAAAACTTAATTACATCATTGTAGTACCTTTTTAATACCCTTAAAGGATATCAGATTCTTAATAACCAACATAGCAGAAATGTAGGGATCAACTTCCAATCCACCACCCGCATATCTCTTCTTTCAATATACATCAAATCTCTCCTCTAATTTCCGGTCAATTTCATATAATGATAATGGTATATTTTGAGCTTAAGTGTGTTAATTGTGAATTATTATATTAGAAATATATATTGTATATAATATGGGTATTCATTCTTCTAATGTGGATTCAATTATGAATTCACCTAAATACACATAGTATATGTATTTGAATTAAAACAATACAAATCAAACATATATGTGATATAAATTCAAACTATTATATCCTATAATGTATAAAATACAAAGTATATATGTAGGGTCGACTAGTGAGAGTTGCTCAGATGGTAAACACCCTTCACCTATATTCAAAAGGTTGTGTGTTCGAGTAACTTACAACGTATATATATTTCTACAACATATAAAACGTATGTTTTATATATTTTATACTACCGATGTAAGTTCAAAAGACAAAATCCTACAATGTAAAAATATACTACATATAAAACATACGTTGATCTTGCCCAACATATATATCATATCCATATTTGAATTGAAAATATATAACTATATACACCATTTATATACTAGAAAAATATATGGTAGTATAAAATATGAACTATAATATGGTTTTTACAACAAATAGTCTATAGGACATTATAAATTATACTAGGAATATATGTGGTATATAACATGTATATTTTATATGTATTGATCATTCAAAGAATGAAATAAACTAAAAATACATGTTCTAAAAATACATGTTATATGTATTAAATATACATTGTATATATATTGTGAATTGAAAATAAATATATATAAAAAAATGTATTTATAAGTTAAAAATACCTTAAATAATATTGTATATGTATTTTGAATTGAATAGATGATGGGATATCAAAGAAGGGGGTAAGATATACTTTTGGTTTTTGACGATAAAAGAGAAAGAAAAAAACAAAAGAAGATTTGAATAGGAATTGTTATGCCATACCCCTAATTTTTTTTGGATATGTGTGATCACGTCTTTGTGCATTTTATACTTGCTACTTCTATTATAAAAGAAGTTATTTTAGAAAGAATTTATACATTCTGCCATTTGGGTAAATAAGTACTTTTTAAGTATTCCAAATTAATTTTGGTTCGTCACTTAGACGAGCCCAACCCCCCCCCCCCCCCCCCCCCCGAGCCGACAAGCTGACTTCAGCTGGGCTGCTAAGTAGGAGAGATTTACAGAAATAGGAACTTTTGGTATCTAGTCACAATTTTATCCCCTTTTAGGAAAACTCACAGCACCCATTAAGAAAAATTCCTGAAAATCGCCATATCTTACAAGCAGCTGGGATTCACTAGGAGTTTCCCTTGGTGACTTTTGGCAATCGTCAGGGATTTCTGCAACAATTTTCTTACGGAGGAAAAAGTTGTTAGGGGGCGCCTGATCTTGTCCAGTGCATGCAAAAACTTGGAATCTAGCGGGCGAAATTTTGATGAGTAGTCATTTTTGGACGCCCTAAGCGACTTTCATCCACCATTTCACAATTCATTGAGAAATATCCAAATTACATCCCCCTACACTTACAACCTTTTGGTGTTAAACGACACCTCAGACTAGCCACAGTACAAACACCTGAGACTTTGAATTAAACTCCAGTAAAAGAATCTGGAGATTTGTTCAAAATTTCAGATAAAATTGGAGTTTTATATTTAAAGTCGAGTCATAAAATATTGGGGCTTTTGGCAGCCATACAGTATTTTATACTGGGACCTTTTTGGATTTGGCTACTTTTCAAAGAATTTGTGCGCGCAGGAAACTGGTTGACTAACGCAATCAAAAGTGACTCGTACACAAATTTTTACATCTAGTGGTCAAGGTTGAGAAATTTATGTTGGATAATAACTTTTTTGAGTACTAATCGACCAATATCCAGCATTTGCAATGTTTTAGATGAACAACATAAATGATGAAACGCCAGTACTTTTTCTTAAGATGAAGGATTTTTTACCTCAAAATCTAGTAGTTTTTTTTTATTTATAAATAAAGCACTTTATTACCAAACGCAAGTATATAGCTCAAGAAAAACAAAGAAAAACAACAAGAATGGACAACCCCATCCTGCAGATTACCTCCCCTGCTACTCAACTATCATGAAGCTACTCTATATCTAAGTATACACATATATGTAACTATAAAAGTCTAAACTAGCTAACTTCTTTTTCATACTGCTCTTCATGTTTCCTCTGAAGTGAGTCTCTTGGATGATAGTCCTGACAATTGCTTTGGGATCTTTTCTTTGTTGTTGAAACAATATGAGATTCCTAGCTTGCCATACATGATATAAAACCTCCGCTAATGTCATTCTATATATTGCACTTGAAGCATTGTTCCCTTTAGCAAACCTGCTAAGCCAGTCTATTTCCTCCTTCCACTGATATATTGGTCTAGAAATTCCAAGCCGTTGTAATAATCTTGACCATATGGTGACAGAATAAGCACAAAAAAATAACTAGCGGTCATGGTTCTCCTCTATCTGCTCATAGAGTGGACAAATTGCGCTGTCTATCACTTTCCATTGCACTAACCTATCTTTTGTAGTAAGTCGTCCATGGATTGCAACTAACAGCGTAAATTGCATCTTTGGGGGGCTGTCATTGTTACATGTCAACTTTTTCCATGGCACCTTGATCATTTCACCTCTCATTTGCACGTAAACTTGCTTGATTGAGTACTGGTCCATTCTCCAAAAGCTAGCTTCATCAAAGTTTACCTGCTCCATATATTTCTTAACATTCAATATTCTTTGCACCATCCATGATGCTTGATTGGCCTTCACATCCCACAAAGGTCTGCCTTTAATGTAATAGGAATGCACCCACTGGATCCACAATCGATCTTTTTTCCTGCTTAGGCTCCATAAAACATTACTAAAAATATAGTTTTTCGCGTCTTAGTTTGGAGACGGAATTCCCTCTCTAAAAGGAGTTTAGAGACGGAATTACGTCTCTGCACGTCCTTCGCCATTTGGCGCGTCGTTGGTCACGCTGGAGAGGGAATTCCGTCTCCAATTCAAAAAGCAGCTGCAACTCCTGGTTGTGTCAGTAAGTGCTTAGAGACGGAATTCTCTCTAGCAAAATAATTAATTTAATGCTTGGAGAGGGAATTCCGTCTCCAACATGACTTGGAAAAATTATTTTGGCAGAATACATAAAATACCCACCCAACTTTGGATGAAATCTCTGTGACACACTTAATTTTCTCGGGTGAGTTATTACACACAAAAGTTTACAAAAATGTATCTATTACACACCATTTTACACTTGCCCAAATTTTTAAAAACAAGTGTATGTCACGCCCCAATAAAAACGTGACACGTCTCATTATTAAGGAAAAAACGAAAATACTGAAAATTATCTATCCTCATTATTTCTCCACCTTAACCCATCTTAAGTCTCCAACCAAGCAACAAAAGAACCAAACTGTTGCGTTTAATTAACAGAAAAAACTATTATCATCCGTTCAATTTACAACCAGTGCTTGATAATTACCCTTATTTAGTTATCAACAAATATTATTGTGACAAGGATAGTTGTGTTTATAGGAAAACAAAAGTTCTTGATACAAATTTGAATCAATTGAAGTTTCTATTACTGCTCCTTTAAAAATTTGGTAAACCTTCAAACAGATTTAGAAAAATGGGATATTAGCCGGAAAAATATTCTCCCGTTGAAGAAATGGTGGTTGATGAGAAAAGCTATAAGAACTCTATTGAATGTATGAGTTCTTAAGAGTTTCATCTTTTCATTGTTGGTTTCAACTTGTCTAATGGTGATTTCATCTCTGAAATTTCAGTCACTATGCCATCACTTTCATCTCCGCCGCTGCTCAGTCACTATTCTGCCATCAACCACCACCTTTATGTGTTTGTCTAGGAATGAAGCTTAAAAGCTGCGATGGTAGTTTTCAATTTAGGAGCGGGGAAGGTATTTTATCTTTTCATGAACAAAAAGAAGATCCCTTATATAGATTTTTTCTTGGAATACTCTGAATTTGTTTTGAGTTTATTGGAGAAGAAAGTGCAGGGGCAATGGGGGAGCTAGGTGGTGACAACTTTGGGTATATTAGATTTTACTCAAAAAGAATCTAAAATAAAATGTTTGATTCTTTGCTTCCAGCTGAGATTTTAGATAGAAATTTTTTGGGTTCACTCGCTTCTTGTGTGTGTAAAGCACATTTATGCCACGTAATAAAAGATGTGTGTCTTTGACACACTTTTAAAAATGTTTGTGTGTAATAATACATTCGTAAAAATAAGGTGTGTCAGAGGGATTTCGACCAAAGATGGATGGGTATATTATGTATTCTGCCAATTATTTTTATTGTTTAGTGGCGGAATTTCCTCTCCAAGAATATAATCAAAAATTATTT
The DNA here is from genome assembly GCA_037355625.1 of Petunia x hybrida. Taxonomy (NCBI): domain Eukaryota; kingdom Viridiplantae; phylum Streptophyta; class Magnoliopsida; order Solanales; family Solanaceae; genus Petunia; species Petunia x hybrida. The sequence continues at coordinate 1,853,185 of JBBBVM010001100.1, read as the reverse complement.
TTATTGTTTAGAGACGGAATTCCCTCTCCAGGAAAATAATTAAAAATTATTTTTATGGTTTAGAGACGCAATTCCCTCTCCAAAAAATAATTAAAACTTATTTTTATGATTTAGAGACGGTATTCCCTCTCCAACTATATTAACCCTGCTAAATAAAAACATTAGAAACTCGATACAAAGCATCCAAAAACCAGAAAAACACCGCTAAAACAGTTATACAACTTGTTTAACATAAAACAAAGCCACCACGGGCAATCAAATAATTTTACATATATGTTCATAACTAAGCATTCAGCACGAATAAAATCTAAAGTGTTTAATTAGTAAGATGTTCAAAAAACATAACAAACCATGACACTAATCCGCCCTTTGGGAGGAGCCACTGCCTTGCTCCTTATCCCTCCAAATCTTTGCCACAATTTCCTCTAATTTCTTTATATTCTCACGGTCAGCCAAGCATTGCCTTTCACTATCCAGTAGCCTTTGCTCCATTTCCGCCAATTTAGAGCGCAAATCATCATCCACAACTTGTGGTGTAGGTGAAGAAGAAGAAGAAGAAGAAGAGCAATTAGCATTGACAATAGCTACACGAGAAGGCTTCTTGTACCTCGAAGGACCAAGGCCATAGGCTCGGTATTTGCTAGTATAGCCAGCACCCGCCTGAACGAACATTGTATTTTCTTCTTCCGGGGTGGGTTTAGGAGAGCCTTCAATGACCTGTGACCCTTGGCTCTCAAGCCATTCTTGGTGTAGAGCTTTGTAGTTTTCCTAAAACACAAGACACGATTAGAATAATTAATTAAAGAATAATTTAAAATAAAATAAAATTATTTATGATATCTCACCTCTAGGTTGTTGTGCACGTGGCTCGAGCCATCGCACCTCATTTCCTTGTTCGTCATATAAATAATGGAACAGACGGAAAAATTCATAATCACTAACTTTTCCATGTACTGCTTCCTACACAATGCAAATGTGTTAATGCTAAATCAAAATGGTGTTAAGTTTTTAATTTAAATAAAAATTAGATTGACTTACATTTCGCGCCCGATGGGTGGCCAAACTAACTGAACCACAAGTGTGCTTCGATCCTCCCTTTGCCGATGCTCTGTTTTTCTTAGCCTGCTCGCTCTGGACTAAGAATTCAGGTGTTTGCCAATAAATTTTGAGTTTTTCCCAATTCTGTTGATAAATCCATTTGGGAACTTTACCCTTTTATCTGTATTTTGATAAGGAATCACTTAGCCTTTTCGCAGCTTTTTTTCTCAAAAACTGCTCGGATTTCATCATCATATATAGCATCCCACGAATACTTGTGCTGAAACAATTAAAAAATAATAAGTAAAAACTAATAAAACACATGGAATAATCAAATGACAAAAGCATCATAAGTATAGTTAATACCATAAAAGCTTCATAAATGCGGTTTCTAACAGGTACTGACACCTTTCCCCACGACGGCCAACCATCAGTAAAGTGTGGTGTCATAGATTCAACAACAAGTTTCACTGCCTTGTCCGATGGAATAAACCTGCATTAAATTTAACATACAAAATTATGTTGATAAATATATTGCATTCAATTCAAAAGTTTATAATTTAAGGGTTAATGAATAAATCTTACCCTTCTTTACTGTCAGGCATGATAATCAACCTACCAGACTCATCAAGAGATCCAATACCACCAGGTAACTGAACTGTAGCACTAGTACATTTTTTCTTACCCTTTCGCGCTGTAGTGGTGACAGATGGAGAGGATTCTGGCTGAGTCTCTGGTACGGGTAATCCAGACCCCGAGGGTGTACTCGAACTGGGGCATGCCGATGATGATGCAGATAGAACAATACTCGAAATGGAAGGTGTAGCAGATGGCAAACTATGTGGATGCATACTAGGAGTAGGTATGATCATCATCTGTGAAGCGCCCGGTGCGCCGAATGACTGAAATGTAGGGGCCCGTACATGCACGGACTGAGGGGATGTGCCTACTATAGGCATGGAATGGAAAGAGAAACCAGCAAGCTGGCCAAACTGATAATGTGGCCCCGAATGTGGCATGGTCTGTACAGATATGCCAGGGGCCTGTGGCTGATGGAGTATTGGGGTACTAGGGAGACCAGCGGAAAATGTACTCGGATAATTACCTAACTGTGAGAGCAAGGTAGAGGTAGGGGTCAATGCCGGAAGTGGAGAAGTAGTATGACCTGTGGAAGTATGGCCACCACGGGTCCTAGGTCCTTTCCTACCTCGAGATGCCATATCTGCAAAGTAATATTAAATTCAATACAATTAGATATTTAATAAAGTGTATCATCGTTAATAAAAAAAATATTATGCAAAATATTAGTCACAAATACCACAAACAACCAATATAACGCACAAATATTCAACTACTAACATCAATCATCATCGCTTCCTTCTAGTTCATCAAGCAATTCATCCTCAGTTGATTCATTTTCATCTATGTACTCCTCTTCTTCATTTTCCAAAGACGTTTCCATGGTTTGTTTGAACACCGACATATCAAATTCTTCAAAATAATCTGCACCCTGATGCAACTCATCGAGTAATTCTTCATCTACAATTTCTTGAATAGTTGAAATGTCATTTTGGTATGCTTCATCTAATGCATCATCCACCTCAATTCTTCCAACCGGTTTGGCTTTTAAAACAACCCACCAATTTGCTTTTGCCTTGTTCTTCAGTTTATTTTTGCACTTTGGATGAGGAACGTAGTACACTTGTTTCACATTTTGAGCAATGATAAATGGATCATAATGTGCATACGTTTTTTTGTGATTGACTTCAACTATTTTATATACTGAATGCACCTTTGTACCTCAAAGTGGTGTTGGATCAAACCACTTACACCGAAAGAGTACCAACTTTTTCCTTGGATGACCATTAGCTCTAATATTTCATGTATTACACCATAATAGTGAAAATCTCCGTTACCAATGCTTGCATTCACCCACACTCTGCAGTTATATGTTTTCTTCCCCATGGACCATTTTTCAGTATGAAACTTAAAGCCATTGATGAAGTACTTAGACATTTGTCTGTAACAGGACCCAATGATAAATCACAAAGCAGTGGATTATTGACGCCGTTTTCAGGATTGTGCACCTAACATGCATACAATTAAATTTATAAGTTAAAACATACTTGCGTATAGTATTCATCAATGGGATATGTGTCACTAAATAAATACTTACGTATTCTCTAAACTACTCTGAAAATTTGTCCGTAACAGCATCGTGCCCAAAGTAACTGACAAATAAATTGCTATGCACAAAACAATATTCAGGATGTAAAAATTAATATATGTATTAACCTTTTTTGTTATTTGTAGAAAGTGATAAATACCTATAAAAATGCTGCACTTCTGGGCAATTCAGCAGTACATGTGTCGTAGCAACTTGTCTATCGATGTCGCTGAATGGTTTTGTGCAACCTTTTTCTGATCCTCGACCGGGATGATTGAATATGGAAAAATGAGGATACAGTGCATTTCCGCTCCCACCATCATCATGCCGATTAGGGCTGCTCCTTAGAGAAGGTACCTCGGCCCCAAAATAATAAGAATAGAAATGCGACGTTTCCCTAACAAGATAAGCCTCACATATCGACCCCTCAATTCTATTCTTATTTTTTGCAGTCCGCTTACATTTGCCAATAGTCCTGTATAACATAGATAGCCTTATAATTTAATAATAAATTAAAAAATATTAAATATGGGAGGAAATCGTTTATATGTATTACCTTTCAGTATGATACATCCACCTTCCCTGAACCGGACCTCCAAGTCTTGCTTCTTCAACAAGGTGCATAGGCAGATATTCCATAACATTGAAGAAACCAGGAGGAAATATCTTGGTCAATTTAGTAGAGGTCACAGAAGTATTACTTTCCATCAATTGTAGATTTTCTTCCCTCAATGTACTAGAACACAAGTCCTTGAAAAAACACACTCATTTCAGTGAGTGGTTTCCAAATTGTATCAGGCAAGCCATTGAACGCAATTGGCAACAAATTTTCCATGAACACATGACAATCATGGCTTTTCATTGCAGTAAACTTACCTTCAGTCATGTCGACACATTTGGATATATTCGATGCGCAACCATCAGGAAACTTAATATTTTGTAGCCACTCACAAATCATTCTTCTCTCCTCCAAGTCAAAAGTGTAGTTCGCTGATGGCTTGCACACCTTAACCCCATCTGATTGTAGGTGCAATTCAGGTCGCCGACAATATGCCTGAACGTCTAACCTTGCCTTCAAGTTGTCCTTTGTTTTGTTAGTGACATCCATCATAGTGTTAAAGACAGCATCGAAAAAGATTTTTTCAATATGCATAGGATCCAGATTATGCCTAAGAAAATTGTCCTTCCAATAAGGAAGTTCCCAAAATATGCTCTGCTTTGTCCAATTATGTGTAACACCAAAACCTACTATTCTAGGCAATGGTTGTTGCTCTGTTGCCTTGGGATACCCCTGAACCCGGGACCAAACTTCATGGCCTGTCAACCTCTGTGGAGGATCGTCAAAATCCTCCTTGTTCTTCATGAATGCACTAGTGTTTCTCCTAAAGGGATGGTCATCTGGCAGAAACTGGCGCCGACAGCCGAACCATTCGTGCTTACGCCCATGTTTCAAATAAAATGCTTTTGTATCTTCCATACAAATAGGATAAGATAGCTTACCAGCAGTGGACCAACCAGACAACATGCCATATGCAGGGAAATCATTAATTGTCCACATCAAGCAAGCATGCAATCTAAAGTTTTGTTTCAAGGAATAATCGTATGTTACAACACCATCACGCCACAATATTTGTAACTCATCAATCAAAGGCTGCAAGAATACATCAATAGAGCTTTTTGGGTTACTAGGACCAAGGATAATACAAGTCAGGAAAATATATGGACTTGTCATACACATTTCTGGGGTTAGATTATACGGTGTGACGAATACAGGCCAGCAAGAATATGGTGCAGCAGAGACAACAAACGGAATAAACCCATCAGAACTTAAATCCAACCTGATGTTTCTAGGTTCACTTGCAAATTCAGGATACACTCTGTCGAAATGCTTCCATGCTTCTCCATCAGACGGATGACATAGAATACTAGATTGTCATGTACGTTCATGATGCCATCTCATATGAGGAGCAGAACTCATTGATGCATACAACCTCTTTAACCTTGGTATAAGAGGTAAGTAATGCATCGCTTTAACTGGGACCTGTTTCTGTCTAGCATTTTTGACTGGCTTGTAGCGAGCCTCACCGTAAAACGTACAAAATTCCTTATCTTTGTTTTCTTTGTAGTATAACATGCAACATTTTTTACAACAGTGAATCCTTTCTGAAGATAGCCCCAAAAACGAAACCAACTTTTTTGCATCGTAGTACGAGGAAGGCAATCCCAATTTACTTATGTTTAGTTCATTCAAAAGTCCAATGATCTCATCCATGCCTCCTTGAGATATGTTATAATCTGATTTAATACTAAGAAACCTAACTGCCACCGACAATTTTGAATGACTTGCCCCTAAAATGGGCGACTTGCTTCTTCCAACTGTTCATAGAAGAGCTTCGCCTCATTATTGGGAATCTCCTCAACATTCGGTTGAGAGGGTTCCCCTTGTTACATTCCAAAGGCATCATTTAACATCTCATTCATAGGATAGTTGTACCTGACATAGTCATTTTGGAAGTTCTCTCTATGAACACTAGGGTTACACTCTCCATGTGCAGTCCACACAAAATAATTTGGCATAAATCCTTTTCTATAAAGGTGCAGCACGACATTTTCAATTGTTTGCGCGTGGCTACACTTGCATTTCACACAAGGACATTTGATTGAATCCACCCCCCCCCCCCCCCGTATATATTCAGGAAGTAATTTAGCTTTAGCAATAAACCCGTCAACCCCATCTACATAACTTTTTCCTCAAACCCATATTTTCATAGAACATATTGTACATCCAACTACGATTTTCATCATGTTCCATCTACAAAAGTTACAAACAAATAAATATAAATCAATGCAACATAATATAGCAATTTTTCTAGCAAACTATAGGTGTATAGCATTTTTGTTAAATTATGTTGCATATTAACTTTTTAATTAACTAACTAAATGAAACTCCCTAAATATTTTACGGATAGAGATATTTAATTTTTTTTAGGATGCTAACATAAAAACTATCCTAACAAATATAACTACTACTCTCCTGAAATTCTTGTAGTATCCTTACTATTTTTCACTTCAACATTATAAATTATACAATATTCACTTATGCTGATTCAAAATTGAACCTGAAGAAAGAGTCCCAAATAGATTGGGATATCGAACTTTGTTCATAAATTATGTGCTTTCTAAGAATTACCAATTTTATTTATACTGTACATAACATTTTTCTATAGTTCTCTAAGATCAATTTCTCTCACGAAAAGCCCATGGAAACCATAATCAACTAACTAATCTGGTGGGCGTATCATCTTCCCCTTTTCCCACTAATAATAAAACAGGTCACTTCTAGTTTCCCTTATTTTCCTAAGATCTGATGCGTATATATGATATTTAGGACCATTTGTTGGATATAAGGCATATTTGATGAGAGGGAAACATAATGGGGTTGAGCTAGGCTTTTTAGATTATTGCTAATAGAATAGTTTATCAATTACACTAATTTAATGTGCTTACAGTATAAGTATATAGTTTACCAATTATGCTACTAACTTAGAGGAGTATATAATATAACCTTACTGTGTAAAAGATCTTTTATGTTATCAAGAAACATAAAAAGTTACCGCTAATTATCGTTCATAAAAAAATAAAATTACTAAGCTCCGACAATTTATAAAATGTTATTAGTAATATATAATGTAGAGTATATGTTAACTAAATCTATTTTTAAATTGATATGAACAAAAGATACTCATACTAATTAATTCCCCCATTGAACGAACAAAAGGAATTGTCTCGTATAAAGATTAGAGGCTGCAAAATATCTACTGGGGTGGGAAAATGGGGAGGAAAAAATAATGGGGATGCTGCAAATCTGGCGGAGGGGAAAATAATAGGGAGACTGCAAATCTGGCAATTAAGAACAAACACAAAAGAAATGGGGTGGGAAAAATGGGGAGGGGAAAATAATGGGAACTTACTACTGATACAAAAGTGGTGTTGCAATGGTGGAGAATGGGTGCCTCTGGTGCCGCGCTGTGGAGAGAGAGGGAGTGTTTAGAAAGTTTTTTTGTGTGTGTAAAAAATTTGGGAGTCCGCTGAAGTTAAATGGAATTGTTAGGGTTGGAGAGGGAATTCCGTCTCCAACCAAAAAGTAAAAAAAATTGTCAGGTGATTGGCGACGGAAGTCCTTCTCCATCACCTGACACTTCTTTTACTTTTTGATTGGAGAGAGAATTCCGTCTCCAACTTTTTCAATTTAATTTATTTTAACCAAAAGACTGATTGGAGAGGGAATTTCCTCTCCAACTGATTAGAGAGGGAATTCCCTCTCCAACTATTCTGTAGCTTTTTACTCTTTTTCTAGTAGTGAAAGCTTCCCAATAGCTGCTCTGTTCCATACTTGAATATCCATAAAGTTCAAACCCCCTGCTACTTTGGGATGGCAGAGTTTCTCCCAGGCAAGTAATGCTCTCTTGGATGGAGTAATAGTGTCAGTCCATAAGAATTTTCGACATATACTTTCCACTTGCTTAATTACCTTCTTAGGTAGTAGGAATATTTGTGACCAATAGATTTGGATGGCAAATAGGACAGACTTGATTAGTTGAATTCTTCCCCCAAAAGACAAGAATTTAGCAGTCCAACCAGTTGAATTCTTCCCCCAAAATCTAGTAGTTTATCCTAGGATTTGAACAAGAAGTTATGGATATTCATGCAGTTTGAGCAATTGTGATTATTTTGTTAAACTTTGCAAATCCGGGCTATCCATCATTCAGAAATTTAAGAAATGGCTATTTATCAAACTTTACTTGTCTAGATTGGCCCTAGCCATGTGGTAAAGTGATTTACAGAAATAGGACACATCTGGCGCCCATCACAGATTTAGTCCTTGTATGCAAAGTCTTGTAATTTGACCCTATAAAAAATTTCCCGACGATTGCTGGATCTGTCTATTAGCAAAGACCTGGCGATTGCCAGCAACATTCCTGATGGGGACTATTTTGTATGAAATTTTTATTTGAATCAAAACCGTAATAAATGCCGGCCAAATCCGTCTATTTCGTGCAAAAAAAATTGAAGCTTATTTGGATGGATTTAGCTAGGGATTTTTTCAAAACTAGCTCCTCATTGCAAATAAGGGGCCATAGTTTTTTCTTACTAGGCATAGCACCTCCCCCCTCCCCTTATTTTATCCATCAAAATAAAAAATCCTAGGTGTCATTCCCCCTCCATCCATCGCCATTGGTGGCCGGCGGCCGGAAAATTGAAAAATCGACGGATCTATATTAGAATTGCTTATTTTATGTCACCGGAACTTTATTATTGGCGGTTTTGTTTAAATAATTATTTTTTGATAACTTTATACACACACAACTATCAAAAAGTAATAATTTATATATGTAAATACATTTAAAAAAAAGTATGCAAGAAGAAAAATACAAAAATATTCACAAAAAATATGAATTTTATACAAACATCCATAAATAGTACACAAATCTGAAATCTGTACAACTTTATTCATTGTTCATACACACGTATACAGATTTATACATCTTTATACAAATTTATAGAAATATAAGGAAATATATTTATTCACTGCATATACACACATATACAGATTTATATATTTTTATACACGTTTACAGAAATATATAAATCTGTATAAAAATGTATAAACTTGCAAAATAATTTTATACAGTATTTTGAGCAGCTTTTACACAAAAGCTTAACAAATATCCAAGATTTATACATTTTTATACAAGAAAAATATTAGATCTCAACATTAGAAAGAAGTTATAACAAAAAAACTAGTATATCCCACCAGATTCTATGAAAAAAGGTGAAAAAAGAAGAAGAAGAAACATGATAAACAAACCCCTCAATAGGAGTTTTGACCAGAATATACAATGTAAAATCGACATTGTTATTTAAAAAAAAAAAAAAAGAGAGAGTGAGAAGAACAAGAAGAAGAAGAAACAGCGGCGGCGGCGGCGGCGGCTTGGAGGAGATGGGATGAAGGTGAGGCAGTGGTGGAAGGGGTAGGAGCCGGCGGCGGTATTGTAAGGGGGAATAGAAGAGAGGAAAAATGGGAGCTAGGATTTTTTTTCCCTTTAAATAGTGGGGTGCTATTATGAGTGAAAGAAAAAATTAAAAAAAATAGAGGAGGGTGATACTTCGGGTAAGATTGTAAAATATGAGTTTTTTTTTTGGTAATTTTCATGGGATGAGATTCTTTTAATGTAAAAATTCCATTTAGCTATCGCGTGCAAAAGTTTGTATATAGAAATCCATCCTCTGTTCTAATCGGTAATGTGCTTTTCAATTCAATTACAAACTGAACATATCATGCATATTCATTCTTTTATTTTTTGTCCATTATTTTCTTTTATTGTGAAGCAAAATAGTCTCAAAATTCATATCATGGCCGAACCACATACAATAAAATAATAGAAATTGTCGGACGTGGAACTCCCTTACAACTTTACAATTCTAATATCTAATAATGAATCTTAAGACAAAACTATATCAATAAAGAAGTTGTTTCATATTCTTGTTTCCAAATTTATCAATGTTAATTATCTCTAAGTCCTAACCACATAAATATAATTGCTTTAATTGATCCCAACCTACTTCCATTTCCATCTACGAACTCGGTCTCTCTAACATCCCTGCAACTTGCAAGACACGTAGCCTTTTGGTATTGTCATCTATAGATATATGTTCTTTTGGTAATTAGTTGTACTAGCTTAAAGCATCTTGTGGGAATTTTTCTTCTAGTACCAAAAAATGAAATAAAGATGCCGAATTTTCGTTGAATCCTGGAGGGTGACAATTAGAGCCCATCTCGCACTAGTTTGGTCTGTGAGGAAATTGTCAATCTAGAAGAAAATGGACTAACTTCCATGCATCATCCATCTTTAATAGGAGTATTAATTATGTTCACTTTTACACGCGGATAGTATTAAATTGCTACAGCTGTAATAATTTGCAAAATGTAAGTCTCTTTACTAAACCTAGCTCTCTAAATAAATACTAACTTGTTATAGCTAATTAAACTATATTGATGGTCCAACAACATTTTCATATTGTCAACGATCTTTCGAACTTGTTTAACCTTTTGAGGTGCTTCATTGTTTCTCCATTTTCCGATATTTCTAGCAACCCTAGACTCTCACACGAGAGCACTCACGGCTGGTACTTGTAGTGTGTCATACTTTAAAACAGAAAAAGAGAAAAGCTAGAAAAGGAAAAGATGGTTCTGTTGCTGTGATAAACATAAAACAATATAAAAGTAGAGAACTAAAAAAAGGAGCTTCATAAATTCTACTGTAAGTTATTTCTGGCTATATTTCTTAGGTCGTTAACCCTAAAAAAACAACGAAAGGAAAAAAAAGAGTAATACATTGAGTAATTTACACCCAAAAAAGAAAAAGAATTTTCCTTATATCTAGAACAGTTTTGAAGTATTTTTTGTGATGCATCCTCACAAGATTTACTCCATAGTATAATACCTATCTATGTTAGATTTCTTTTTACCTATGGTCCATTGGTCCTCTTGCTCCATCTCACAAGGTTACCAACATGCAAACCTCCATTCTGATTTTCAAATGGCCCTCCATTTGCAAAGTAAAATTCAAAATTTATATTTTCAGGCTATGCTGACCCCAAAAACACGTCGGACATAAAATTACGAAAAAGTATACATATACTACTCCCTCTGTTCCAAAATGATTGTCACAGTTCGGATTTCGAGAGTCAAACGAGTTCATTTTGACCGTGAATTTAAACATATAATCTTTAAGTTTTTTGTAACGATGTTTATATATTTAGAAACTACATAAAAAGTACTATAAGTCACAATAATTAATAATTCAAAATATTTAAAAGACAAATAAAAATATTACGGTCAAAGCTAAACTCGTTTGACTCTCGAAATCCGAACTGCGACAATCATTTTGGAACGGAGGGAGTATTAAAGTAATAACGATGGAAAGTTTGCAAGAGAAAATGTTATGTCATGCAGTTAGAAATTGAATGAATGTGCCTTCGTGCAATAATAAACAAGTTAAGGTAGAAGTCTCAGCTCCTAGATTTCGAAAATTAAGAGTACATGCAGTACTCTATCACTAAATTCAAAAATAATCCAAACCCAAAAAATAAGTGTATTTATAACTTTAATTCCGAGTAATCAACAAGGCTGAAAATGAGGGTGCTTGTAATACATGATTCGTAGGGCATAATACATTTTCTGATTGTTACCTACAAATAGTTCTGGCAAGGGAAACTTCCTACTATGAAGTAAGCACTTAATCGATGAAAATATTTAGCAAGTCCACAAACCCCCGTCTTATCAAATAAATATTGGTTCGTGAATAAGTAACATAAGATTGACTACTTGTCCTAAGTTGAATTAATTGATGAGTTGATTCTATCATTAGTTCGGTTACTTATAATTAGCAGTCAAATATTGTTACAGATCTTGTCCTCTATACTATACTATGGTCCGATATTTGTGGTTTTGGACTAGGCTGCACGAATCACATTGCGTGGACCAACTAATTGCACAAGATTAGATGAAACATCGAAAACACAGTGCGGGGGTGAACTGTGGTCCAATTAAAATTTAGTCGACTATCTCGAGACTCAATCTACTCATATAGAGGTCGACAGTTTGTACATGCAGTGTTAATGTTTCAAGTTTAAACCCGCACAGATGACGATAAATAGTCAAAATGCAGAAAATAAGATGGGACACGATATTACTCCTTACCTCCCATTTTATTTGTCGTAGTTCGGATTTCGAGGATTAAACGAGTTTATCTTTGACCGTAATCCTTATATATTTTTTATATTTTGAATTGTAATTTATTGTGACTTATAGTACTTTTCACGTAGTTTTCAAATATGTAAATTTTATTTAAAAAAATTAAAGATTTTATATCCTTATCTATGGTCAAATTTAAGAAGTTTGACTCTCGAAACAGTAACTATGACAAATAAAAACGGACAAACAGAATATATACTAGTTCGAATCACAAATATTATGCCTAATCATGTCCCCTGAATTACAAGGGAGTAATATTTAGAAGCGCCTTGAGGTTTTTGGTTTATGCAAATACTTGACGGTTTCAAGACCATCAACGCATTTGATTATTAGTTGTCACTCATTCATCAACAATGAACTAGCGTTGCTTTTTACACGCTCGTTAATACATATGAAGATGGTTTTGCACTAATTCTCCAGTGTAACAATGATTCTTTGATCTTCACTCGCTCATACAATCTACCCAACTTTTTTTATACTCATTTTCCTTTTAGTACACTACATTATGATTGTTACTTTGCTTCATGAAATGTTTAGACTTTAGAGAAAGTTGTGAGTTGTCTTCTTCTTCAGTTGCTACCATTTAATTGCAGGGTGAAACACGGTTTGGAAATTTAATTTTTGAGCTCCAGCCAGAAGATTTTGCTTCAATTCGTTAAAAAATTATAATTGGAACGTTAATAGTTATGATTTTATTGGATCTGATTTTTGTATAGGGTCTGTTCAATGAATAAGGATTTGGTGATGTTTATCACAAATAAATATTATCAATTCAATATTGAGTTTTGAGATGTTTATATTTTGTTATCATTAAAATTAATACTAGTGGAAACCTTGAGAAGTTTTGACTTAACTAAGCCATTTTTTACAGTAATTAACCAAAATAATGCAATTTTTAAATTATTTACAGAACTAATATAAACGCAATTCTCAATAACGACACTCATATTATTATATTCAAAAATTGCAACTGCGAATAACTAACGGGGAATGGTGTTATTCCTGCAACCAAATAAATCAGAAAAGACAGAAAACAGAAGTATATTATCAGTTTGGTATGGGACGATCCCGAGCCCACAATTTACTTGTGTCTCCTTAAGAAATCTAACCCCCTCACAGTTGCCCAAGGTTCACGGGTTAATTTCTCCCAGGATGGAACGAGATAACAGTTCTACTGTAGCGGCACTTCAAACAGTAGAACACAGCGAACTCAAAGAAACGGAGCAAATCACACGACTTACTTAGTATGCAGAAAAGAGAGGGAATGCAGTAAGAAGTTTTTTTTTATTTCTGTGTTTCAGTGTGTGTTCAAAGGTTGATGACTGACCAGTTTATATAGCCTTTGGAAAGAGTGTGAAGAGTTCACCACTAATGGCCACTAACACCTGACTTCACTGCTACTAATGGCATCAGAATTCACTGCCACTAATGGCTGAATTCACTAAATGTCAGTAATGAATTGTCCACTAATGAGAAAACGTGGGAGAGTGGGGAGAACGTGGAGGAACAATTACTCTGGATTAATCAGATTAATCCATTCAGATTTCTGTTGCACAAACAGATTAAATATTAAATATTATTAATAAATTATTAATTAATTAATTTTTTTAGTTTTGTTAGTCTAAAAAATTAAGTCAATTGATCCGAAATCCGAAATCCGAATCCGAAACCGAAACCGAAGCCGAAGCCGAGACGAGCGAGCGACAACGACGACGCGAGGCTTCCCTTCTTCTCAACCCTTTTAAGAGCTACGAGAAGTGAATTTGTATTTAAACCCAACAAAAGTCTTTTCCTCTACCAATATGGGAGAAGGTGCATTTCCTTACAAAAAGGAACCTTTTCACCTTCCCACCCATTTCCCATTCACACTCTATTTATTCCAAAACCCCAACAATCCCCCACATGAATGGGGAATGGCTATATTGGAAGTATGCATGACAGACTTGTGTGATTTGCAAGAAAGAATTAGTTGCATCGGGATAAGTAAGTTTCCCTTTGAACTTTCCGTAGTGAACATACATCGGATATACTCGGTCAATCGGTAGATTTGATATCTTTGAACCGTTGAGCTTTGGTGTATACCTAGACAACGTAAGTCACACAACTAATCCTTAACCGTCTTTGGTTCTCACTGTTGTGTTCGTTTCAGCCATGAACACCGCCTGGTTTCATAAGTACTTAGAGAACTTGCCATACCGAATTCTCCTTGAAGCGGCTTCCACTTCACACTTACATAGGTGATTTCTAAACGTGTAATCTTATAGATGTACACTGTTTGATAATTAAAATATCAAACTTAGACAATCATTAAAAAATGCCTCTAGCTTTTTACCCTTGGTACTTGAACATTGTCTAATCATGAGAATGGACCAAACATTAACTGACAATGTTGGACCGTCAAACACGACTTTGTATTCTCCTTGAACCTAGTTCTTGGGATCTCCAGTCTCCTAGGTAGAGTTACCGCCGTGATGACTTGTCCTTGGCCATAGTCCCATTCCCTTCGATGAATACTCAACCGCCTCTCTAGTTAAGCCTTTTGTAAGCGCATCCGCCACATTATCCCTTGACTTCACGTAGTCAATAGTGATAATTCCCCTAGAGAGTAGGTCCCTAACGGTTTTATGCCTTCGTCGTATGTGACGATTCTTACCGTTATACATGACATTCCTCGCTCTTCCTGTAGCCGATTGACTATCACAATGTATACAAATTGGTGTCAACGGCTTAGGCCAAAACGGAATGTCTTCCAAAAAGTTCCGAAGCCATTCAGCTTCTTCACCGGCTTTATCTAAGGCTATGAATTCAGCTTCCATAGTAGAGCGGGCAATACATGTTTGCTTGGACGATTTCCAAGACACCGCTCCTCCACCAAGTATGAAAATATATCCACTTGTGGACTTAGAATCAGTTGTGCCGGTGATCCAATTGGCATCACAATATCCTTCAATGACTGCAGGATACTTGTTAGAATGCAATGCAAAGTCTTGAGTGTATTTTAAATACCCCAAAACACGTTTTATTGCCATCCAATGGGTCTGATTGGGATTACTCGTGTATCGACTTAGTTTACTTATAGCACAAGCTATATCTGGTCGAGTACAATTCATGACGTACATCAAACTTCCCAAAACACGTGCATAATCCCGTTGTGACGTGCTTTGACCTTTGTTCTTCTTAAGAGCAAGGTTTACATCAATAGGAGTCTTTTAAATTTTAAAATCCAAATATTTAAATTTTTCAAGAACACTATTGATGTAGTGAGTTTGAGACAACGCCAGACCTTGAGGAGTTCTATGGATCTTAACACCCAGAATTAAGTCCGCAACTCCTAAGTCTTTCATATCAAATTTGCTAGTCAACATGCGTTTCGTAGCATTTATATTGGCAATGTTATTGCTCATTATCAACATGTCGTCCACATATAAGCAAACAATGACTATAAAATTAGGAGTGTTCTTAATGTAGACACATTTGTCACACTCGTTAATTTTAAAGCCATTTGACAACATTGTATGATCAAATTTCGCATGCCATTGTTTAGGTGCTTGTTTCAGTCCATAAAGCGACTTAACAAGTTTACACACCATCTTTTCTTTACCTGGAACCACGAACCCTTCAGGTTGTTCCATGTAAATTTCTTCCTCCAAATCCCCGTTTAAGAACGCTGTCTTAACGTCCATTTGATGGATTTCCAGACCATACACGGCGGCTAACGCTATTAACATACGAATGGATGTAATTCTGGTTACCGGCGAGTATGTGTCAAAGTAGTCAAGACCTTCTTGTTGTCTATATCCTGTAACAACAAGTCTTGCCTTGTACTTGTCAATAGTGCCATCAGCTTTCATTTTCCTTTTGAAAATCCACTTAGAACCTAATGGTTTGTTTCCAGGAGGAAGATCAACCAACTCCCAAGTATGGTTGCTCAAAATAGATTCTATTTCACTATTGACTGCCTCTTTCCAAAATGGAGAGTCTGAAGAAGACATTGCTTCTTTAAACGTACGAGGCTCATTTTCCAAAAGAAAAGTGACAAAGTCATCTCCAAATGAAGTAGAAGTTCTTTGACGCTTGCTTCGTCTTGGTTCTTCCTCATTTGGTGAATTTTCTTTGGTTCCTCCCCGAGGTCGTTTGGATCTTTCACCAACTGACTCACATTCCTTCTTATACGGACATATTGTTTCAAAGAATTCAGCACTATCTGATTCCATCACCGTATTAACATGAATGTCGGGATTTTCTAATTTATGAACCAGAAACCGATATGCTTTACTGTTTATAGCATACCCAATGAAAATACAATCAACTGTTTTCGGTCCAATCTTAACCCTTTTGGGTTTTGGGACTTGCACTTTTGCCAAACACCTCCACACTCTGAAGTAATTCAAGTTGGGCTTCCTTCCTTTCCACTTTTCATATGGAATGGAAAGTATTTTGCTATGGGGAACTCGATTGAGTATTTGATTAGCCGTGAATATAGCTTCCCCCCACAAGTTCTGGGGTAGACCCGAACTGATTAACAAGGCATTCATCATCTCCTTTAATGTCCGATTTTTCCTTTCCGCAATCCCATTGGATTGAGGCGTGTAAGGGGCAGTTGTTTGATGAATAATGCCATATTCCAAACATATTTGTTCAAAAAGAGATTCATATTCTCCACCCCTATCACTTCTTATCATTTTGATCTTTTTGTTAAGTTGCGTTTCAACTTCATTTTTGTATTGCTTGAATGCGTCAATTGCCTCATCTTTACTACTAAGTAAATAAACATAGCAGTAACGAGTGCTATCGTCAATAAAAGTTATGAAATACTTCTTTCCACCGCGAGATGGTATTGACTTCATGTCACAAATATCTGTATGAATTAAGTCTAATGGTTCAGAATCCCTTTCAATTGACTTGTAAGGGTGTTTAGCATATTTAGACTCAACGCATATTTGACATTTTGACTTAGCGCAATCAAATTTAGGCAATACTTCCAAATTGATCATTTTTCTCAAGGTTTTATAATTGACATGTCCCAAACGAGAATGCCATAAATTATTTGACTCAAGTAAGTAAGAAGAAGCTGCAATTTTATTCAGTGTCAACGACCATTACATTGAGTTTGAAAAGGCCCTCAGTCAGGTAACCTTTTCCTACATACAACTCATTCTTAGTTATTACAACTTTGTCAGAAACAAACACACACTTAAACCCGTTTTTAACAAGAAGTGCAGTAGACACCAAGTTCTTCCTTATTTCAGGAACATGAAGAACATTGGTCAGAGTCACAACCTTGCCAGACGTCATCTTGAGGAATATCTTCCCATATCCTTCAATTTTGGCCGTTGCAGAATTGCCCATAGAGAGCGCCTCATCAGGTCCAGCGGGAGCATATGAAGCAAAGGCTTCCTTCACAGCACAAACATGGCGGGTGGCTCCTGAATCAATCCACCATTCCTTAGGATTTCCAACTAAGTTGCATTCAGAAATCATTGCACACAAATCAATGTCTTGCACTCCTTGGGCCAATTTAGTCTCTTCAACCATGTTTGCTTGACCTTTTTCCTTTTTCCTGTCCTTCTTTGCAGCACGACAGTCGGCGGACTTATGTCCACTCTTGCCACAGTTGTAGCAATTTCCCTTGAACTTTTTCTTGCTGGGGTTGGTCTTCCCTCCAGAAGGCTTCTTTCTCTTATTTTGATTTGGAGTATGCTCAACAATATTTGCTCCCGCTATTGCAGCACTTCCACGAGCCTTCTTTTCAGCAGATTTGTTGTCCTCTTCAATCCTCAAGCGTACAATCAAATCTTCAAGGGTCATCTCCTTGCGCTTGTGTTTCAAGTAATTTTTAAAGTCCTTCCATGATGGAGGTAACTTTTCAACCATGGTGTCAACTTGAAACGCCTCATTAATTTTCAAACCTTCAAAGAAAAGTTTGTTAACAACAAAATAAATAATACTCTTAACATAAGTATTAATCAGGATCAAACCTTCAGCAAGGAGATCATGGATAAGGACTTGAAGTTCTTGGACTTGGGACACAACAGATTTGTTATCCACCATTTTATAATCCAGAAATTTGGCAGCCACAAATTTCTTCAGTCCAGCGTCTTCAGTCTTATATTTCTTTTCTAGAACATCCCACAGTTTCTTAGACGTTTCAACATTACTGTAAACGTTGTACAGGTCATCTTCCAAGCCACTTAGAATGTAATTCTTGCATAGAAAGTCAGAATGCTTCCAAGCCTCAATCACAAGGAAGCGTTCGTTCTCAGGTGTTTCATCAGTCAGGACTGGAGCATCCTCCTTGATAAACCTTTGCAGGCTTAAGGTGGTCAGATAAAAGAACATCTTTTGCTGCCACCTTTTAAAGTCCACACCAGAAAACTTCCCCGGCTTTTCTGCAGGTGGCATAACCGTTGCAGCAGCACGGCTAGGCCCAGTAGCACCAGAAACTGCGGTAGCATTCGTATTCACAGCAGGGACAGTTTGTTCCACTCCGTTTGTCATCTCTGTCAAGTGACACAAGCAGAAACAATATCAATAAACTGTTTAAACAATAGGAGTAGAAAAAACCACGACGGCTTTTAGTCCCCACAAACAAATTATTTCACAGTAATTAGGAGTAGAAAAACCACGAAGGTTTTAGTCTCCACAGCAGATTAATATATTATATACGAGTAGAAAACCACAAAGGTTTTCGTCTCCTTAAGCAGTATTTATTTTAGTGCAGAAAATAAATAACACTTAGATTTCTTAAGCTTGTTATTCCTGCAACCAAATAAATCAGAAAAGACAGAAAACAGAAGTATATTATCAGTTTGGTATGGGACGATCCCGAGCCCACAATTTACTTGTGTCTCCTTAAGAAATCTAACCCCCTCACAGTTGCCCAAGGTTCACGGGTTAATTTCTCCTAGGATGGAACGGGATAACAGTTCTACTGTAGCGGCACTTCAAACAGTAGAACACAGCGAACTCAAAGAAACGGAGCAAATCACACGACTTACTTAGTATGCAGAAAAGAGAGGGAATGCAGTAAGAAGTTTTTTTTATTTCTGTGTTTCAGTGTGTGTTCAAAGGTTGATGACTGACCAGTTTATATAGCCTTTGGAAAGAGTGTGAAGAGTTCACCACTAATGGCCACTAACACCTGACTTCACTGCCACTAATGGCATCAGAATTCACTGCCACTAATGGCTGAATTCACTAAATGTCAGTAATGAATTGTCCACTAATGAAAAAACGTAGGAGAGTGGGGAGAACGTGGAGGAATAATTACTCTGGATTAATCAGATTAATCCATTCAGATTTCTGTTACACAAACAGATTAAATATTAAATATTAATAATAAATTATTAATTAATTAATAGTTTTTAGTTTTGTTGGTCCAAAAAATTATGTCAATCAATCATATCAATTGACCGAAATCCGAAATCCGAAGCCGAAGCCGAAGCCGAAGCCGAAGCCGAAGCCGAGACGAGCGAGCGACGACGACGGCGCGAGGCTTCCCTTCTTCTCAACCCTTTTAAGAGCTAAGAGAAGTGAATTTGTATTTAAACCCAACAAAAGTCTTTTCCTCTATCAATATGGGAGAAGGTGCATTTCTTTACAAAAAGGAACCTTTTCACCTTCCCACTCATTTCCCATTCACACTCTATTTATTCTAAAATCCCAACAAATGGAACTAACGGAAGATAGTGTCGTTAACGTGAGAAACGACACCAGGGTGTCGTTACTCACAGTAACGACACTTTCTATGACGGGAGATAGTGTCGTTATTGATAGTAACGACACTCTAGTGTCGTTCCTCACAATAACGACATTAACTGTGAAAAGCTTGTTCTTTGGCAGAGTGTGGCAGATGGTCAGCTAATGACGTTACTAGGGATAACGACTATAACGTAAAACGTTATTCCGAGTAACGCCACTAAATCAATTTGATTGGACATTTGATTCCAGTAGATCATCTTTAAAATTCAGTCTAACGGACTCCACGAACTCATCTCATCTCAGTTTTCTCAAATTTTCCATTTCATTTCCTCAATGTTGCTATTGTTTTGAGACCATTCACTAAAGGTATGAACTTGCTTAAATCATGTGCTTTGTTGTTGCTATATCAAAATAGAAAGTATCATCTTATATGTCATGTTACACTAATCATCATTATTATTATTTTTTTTTGTAGGAAAGATGGCCAACTTTGGGCATAATGTAATGGTTGCTTTGTATTGAGGTGGAGAAATTATTACTGAAATGGATGGATTTAGGTACACTGAATCTGCCAAAATAATTATTAATGTTCCTATTACAACCAATTACGTTGAATTGGTAGGAATGTTGCACGAGAAAATGGGAACAAATAGTGATGATATTGAAATTATTATTTCTGGAAAATATCCTTGTTCATTTCAGGGTAACAATGCAAGGTTCTTTGAGTTTAAAATTGATAATGACTCATCTTTGTTACAGTTTTTCTCCATGCCTCAACAATTTGCTGATAAGATTGATATTAGTATTTTGGAGATGTATGTAAAAATCGTGCCCACAAACCGAAATAATATTTTTCAACCGAGTGGTCAACATGGCTATCACATGAATTTATTATCTCAAAATTATGGATTTTCAATAGTTGGTCAGCCTCATTTTACAGGTCCACCCATTCAACCATCATCCCAACAATGGCCGATGCATGACAACACACACTTTGGATATTACCAATCCCACACAAATGTGGCGTCACATAGTGCATCATCTAGTTATGAACGGTCATTTGATGAAGTTCCAAGAAGTCGTAACAATCAATCATTTGATGAAGGTCCAAGCAGGCAAAGACACATTGGTAGTAGCCGATCATTTCATGAGAAAAGTGGTGATATTTTCAATGATACAAATGCTGAATGTAGTGATGAAAGTTCGGAGGAAGATGAGCCTCCAATAGATGTGGGAGAAGATGAAAATGTAGAAAGTGAACCTGATGAAGATATTGGTGATATTGGTAATTTTCCTCAAAATAATTTTGGTGCTAGTGCTCGGAATCAATTTGGTCGAAATTCGATTAATGGTGTGGAAGAGATAACCTACTTTAGGACACTAGAGAATGAGGATGATATTTTCTTGTCAACTCGTGAATCTGAGATGGAATGTGGTTCATTTTGGGATGAGGATGCCAAAAAAGACCTAAAAAAAAGGAATGTATTTTAGCAGTAAAGAAAAGTTGAAAAGGGCGGTCAAGATTTGGAGTTTGCGCAAGAACAGAGAATTTAAGGTGGTGACATCAACAAAGTCACTATGGGTCGTGAGATGTAGGTTGCATGATTCTTCAGGTTGCATGTGGTTTCTTCGAGGTCAGAAGCGTGATAAAAATATTTGGAAGATAGGAAAGTATGTCAGTGAGCATAGATGCGAGATTGAAGGTCTCTCTGAGGGTCACGCCAACTTAGATACAAATTTGATTGCATCTACTTTGGTGAACCAAATGAGAAAAAATCCTAAATTTTTTGTAGTTGATGTTATTTCTAAAGTTCATGAAAGATTTGGTCATCAAGTTTCATACAGGAAAGCTTGGCTTGGGCGTAAACGCGCTTTCGAATTGGTGTATGGTGACTTTAAAAAATCATTTAGTGATCTTCCTCGTTATTTTGCAGCATTTCAGCAGTCTAATCCTGGCACGGTTGTGGAATGGAAACACGAAGAGTCTATGAGTTCAATGGAGGTAAAAACTTTCAAGTATGTTTTTTGGGCATTCAAACCATGCATTGATGGATTCATTACGTGTCGCCCTGTTGTTTCAGTAGATGGAACACATATGTATGGTAGATATGACATAAAATTACTAATTGCTATTGGAATTGATGGAAATGATAATATTCTTTCCTTGGCATTTTCTATTGTTGACAAGGAATCGAAAGAGGCATGGAAGTGGTTTTTTGAAAAATTGAGCACACATGTGGTAAGGGGTAGAGAAGATATATGTTTGATATCTGATAGGGCAAAAGGAATCTTGACTAGTTTGCAGGAATTGAGGGAATGGCAGGAGCCACGAGCTTTTCATCGATATTGCATGCGCCATCTAAAGAGCAACTTTCAATCTCATTTTCCAAATAAGGACCTAAGTAATTTGATGTGGAGTGCAGCTACATCCCACCAACTAAGGAAATTTGAAGCTGAAATGGAGAAAATTCTAGAAAATAATAAAGATGCCTTTGAATACCTCGTTGGAGTTCCTTTAGAGAAATGGACCCTTTGTTATGATGACGGAAAAAGGTGGGGTGTGTTGACAACAAATCTTTCCGAATCATTTAATGGGCTGTTGAAAAAAGCGTGTGGGTTGCCTGTCACTGCTATGGTTAAGCTTTCATTAGAGCAAAATATTAAAAGGTACACCCGCAGGTCACAGGCGTCGTTACTCCTTCAAGAGCAGGGAAAAGTTTGGACCGAGAGGTTCAGAACAATGTGGGACAAGAATATTAAAAGTTCAAAAATGCATTTTGTTTCTGATTTTGATTTAATCACAGAGGAATACACGGTTACATCAATGATGGTGGATGAAACAGGTGGTAATACCCACTGTGTCAAGTTGAATGAGAAAACATGTGACTGTGATAAGTGGACTAATTTACACTACCCATGTTCCCATTTCTTGAAGGTTACAAATAGAATGGGTGGTCGAGCTGGGAGTTTCGTGAGTGAGCATTTCACCATTGAGAGCTATGTTGCAACATATTCTGGGTCATTCTCACCAGTTGGGCACGAGGCGTATTGGCCATCTCCAAGTTTTCAAATGAGAAGTAATGAGTTCTATCGCCGTCCCAATCACCGCGGAAGACAAAGAACAACTAGAATTCCAAATGAGATGGATCGTGGTCCTACAGTATATGGGCGCACTTGCACAATGTGCAGACAAACCGGGCACGACAGGCGCCGATGTCCAAATCAACATCAATTGGGTGGTCAAAGTAGTAGCCGCCGTTAAATTTAATAGGTTAAATTTGTATTTTAATTTCCCATTATCATTAATATTATTAAAGTTCTGTGTCGTCATTTCTTATACAACTCCACAGTTAGAAACAAGTAGTTATTACTATGTTTTAAATTTATAATTGCAACAAGAGATGGGATAGATGCAAATACGATAAAGTACCTGTTATGGAGCAATTTTAGCATTGAGTTTTGACATTTCCTTTTTAACTTCAGATAGTCTTTTTGACTCATTAAATTGTTGTCTTATGCAATGCATATTGCTGTGGTAGTGAAATCTATACAAGTAACTCAAAAGAACGATTCAATTACTTGAATACTTTTAATACACCAATTCTTCAATTACATTTTGTTCTTAGCTAAGAATACATATAAACAGAAATTGCCTACCACGTATACATAACACGTAAAAAAGATGTAAGTTAGCCAAGCTGAACATTTTTTCTTAATGCGCCATTGTTACCATTCGAACAACTAAATAAACATAGTGAATAATACAACTATTTTGAATACCAAAAATACTGTTAAGATTTCCAATTCTCAGCCACAAAGACCTATATGTAGCTTACAAAATTTACATACAAAGTTTCGATCTAAGCTAACGTTGTACACCATGGAGGCTACTACTCCACTGTACCACTTACCAAAAAAACAACTAGAAGTTGTTCCAGCAATCTTAGACATATAAATATAGCAGAAACTTCACCCTCTTTTTAACAACACAGCTAGCTTAATA
Organism: Petunia x hybrida; assembly: GCA_037355625.1. Classification (NCBI taxonomy): domain Eukaryota; kingdom Viridiplantae; phylum Streptophyta; class Magnoliopsida; order Solanales; family Solanaceae; genus Petunia; species Petunia x hybrida. The sequence continues at coordinate 1,829,458 of JBBBVM010001100.1, read as the reverse complement.
CACACAGTTAGCTAGAATTACCAGGAATTATTTAACAACTGAAAAGGGCCTTAATTATCTTGTGCATCTCCACCTACTTGTATAACTCATTTTTTTTTACTTCTTCCATGCTGGTACAGATAGTGACTCCCTATAAAGTAAAGGTAAGTCATTAAGTTGTACTTAATAATAGAGATCTAGGAAGCTAATTTAAAGAGATAAAGTAAATACAATACCAGTCTCACAACGCTTTGCAATTTTTATACGCTTCGGCCGCACATTAACTTGTGTAATAGATCCGTCATTGTTACCATCTACATTGTTGTTGACATCATCCAAATCATTGTTACCATCTCCATTGTTGTTGACATCATCCAAATTATAGTTAGTTACCATCTCCATTGTTGTTGACATCATCCAAATTATAGTTACCATCTCCATTGTTGTTGACATCTTCAGAAACCAAGTTACCATCTTCATCATCATTTACATCCACTAATTGACTGCCATTACCATCATCCATATGACCATCAGAACTATCAAATGATAGTGGTAAGGTTGTTCCTCTAAAATGAGGTGGTGCATCTGCAAAAAAATCAGTTCCAAAACGACCATATTCATTCTCAAATGTCGGGTCCATAGAATAATTTGGAGTCGCTTGCATCATTAGTGGCACAATTTGAGTGTCCGGAGTTTGGTATGACATATTTGATTCCTGACTGAAATTATGAGTATTCACTCCATGCATGGAACCAATACAACCGTCACCAACATGTACATCCGAACCTACAACAAATTTCTATGCATCAGTTGTGAATGGTTATTTCTATGCATCATTGTTGGTTCTTAAATTTAATCTTTCAAACTATAAGATCTTTATGATTAACTTTATTGAAAGATGGAAGAAAAAGGAAAGCTTCATAAGCTTCAGCTAAGTACTAAACTAAAAAAAAGCAAGCAAGAAGTCATTTTAAGTACTTTAAGCAAGAAAGAACTCATTTAAGTACTTTAAGCAAGCAAGTTATTTTAAGTACTTTAAACATAAACTGGAATCCTTCTTGTAATGTAGAACTTTCCAACTACAACTAAATTAAAATGTAAGATTATTAATACACAAAAACATGCATGTTTACTGTAAGAGGAATGTGGAAGTTTACAACATTAAATAGAGGTAGACTTGAAGTAGAGCAATGTTCATGTAACTGGAGCATTATTTTAAGTAAGTTCCAACTACCAACATTCCAGAATTAAAAAAAATTGGTTGTCTCAAATACCTGATGAATAGGAATCGTCTTCATTATGCATCGCTGAAGTGGAGCCATCTTCACAATCAGGTACTTGATCATCAAATGCTTGTTGATTTGGATCCCTCCATCGAGAACTTACTCCTCCACTTTCAACAAATCGAGCTCTCCTACCAGTAACACCACCCCGTCTCCGCCTACGAATAGAGGGACGTAAATGTTCTGCTGTTAATTCATTCCTCCTATAGTCAGCCGGTTCATGCAGCCGAGAAGCCTCGTGCACATAATCCAAACAAATAGACCCCTCATCCCGCACCATAGCACGAACATATAAAAATCCTCCAAATTTGGTTCATCACCAAGAGCTTTTGCTTTATCGACCGTTGCATGAATGTGTCGCACCTGCAACCAAAAATTTATATTAACTCTAACTAAATCTTCCAACAAAATTACTTGTCTAAGTATCTATCTGTTACTTACCATTGCTTCAAATGGAGCCGAATTAGGCACATAACTTTGTTGTTGTTGTGGACGACTAGCAGGATTACCAATAAGAAGACGAGTAATGCGCCGGAACCAATTAAAGTAAGAATCAGTAGTTTGAAGTGGTCCTTGAGAGTCTGGTGCATCACAGATGTATTGTTGACGATTGTTCCAAAAAGGTAACCACTGTGCATGCACTTGTTCCCAATGCGTATTTTTTTACCACGACGATCCTGATTAATGTGTGAAGCATCAAATACATAGCTTTGTGGTATATCCTGTATCAACCCAAACTGTCTCAAGACTCGATCAGCCAAGTGAACCTCAACCACATCCCAACAAAAAATAGGGACTCGGGCACGCCATACATGGCGTCCAGCACGGTAAAACTCAGGGAGGTGCTCAATTAAGTTTTCAGAGTATGGTTCCCATATAAACTACAATTAAATATTAATTCACATATATGTTAATATTTAGAATAACATTTTTTTAAAAAACAAAAAAAACAACTAATACGACATCTTACCTGCTCCTCAGTCATCGAGTCAAGTGCGTCCCTATAGGCTAACAACACATATTGTGTCGTGTCTGTCCAACTAAAATGAGCAATCCATTTAATAGCACGAGGACCCTTAGGTAATGTCGTTGGAAAAAAATTAGTTGTGTCCCTCTGTCCGACTACCTTGGGCCTGAGGATTGTAATTCTTTCGCATGCCCAAACCTCAAAGTTATAAAAATAAATGTATTCAAAACCAGCAAAGTTTCACAATTAGTAAATATACTTGAAACAATTATTAATTATACCATAAATAAAAATTATTAAATATACCTGGAGCAATGGAATGAACCCAGCTATCTCATAAACGTTACTTTGAGAGGCTCTACACAGGTTGCAATACAAACAGGCTAGTGTCGCACTACCCCAACTATAAGCACTAATCCTATCTATGTCCTCAAGCATAGGCAGGTAGATGAGCTTTAACATGCCACCTGACGTATCTTGCATTTACATACCAGCAACCATCCAAAAGATATAACATCTGGCAGTTTGATACACCATCTCTTCTGTTGCCCCATCAGGCAAGATTTGTTGTGCTTCCATGTGCGTATTAAGCGCAGAAACCTTAATCCTACTATATTTGAAGTCCTCTCTTCGTGGAGTAAACCCTAATAATCTCGTACAAATATCCTGCCACCCCTCGATGGTCCTCGTCGGCTCATATCCAATAACAGCATCACCATTCACCGATAATCCATACAAGACCTCTACGTCTTGCAAGGTGATGGTTGCCTCACCATTCTTGAAGTGGAATGTATGCGTCTCGGGACGACATCTCTCAACCAGTGCGGTGATCAGACTACGATCAATAGAAGGCCGACACGACCTATAAACACCATAGAATCCAGGTTGTGTAATGACATCCAATACTCGTGGGTGCAGAGGATGTTCCTTCACAAGTTTCCAAATCTTACCATCACACTTTCTTGTATTTAAAACAATATCATCATGCCCATCCCATATGTCCCGTGACCGATGGGTGTGTTGTCTAGTCAGTACAGACATATCAAGTGGGCCAGGATCGAGCTGATATGTACTATGACAAGACATGAAACCTGTACCAATAAAATTATTTAGTCAGAAGGATACAAAAAATAAAAGGAAAAACATAATTGCTCCTTTTTTAATAAGAAAATCGACTTATATATCATATTATTGTCTTATTGTTATTCAACTATTTAATCTGTTATAGGGTGTTTCGATATATTCCCAGTGGAGTAGTTCGCAATATAAAGAAATGAATATAAGGTAGAAAAGACTTCCTTTGAGGTGATTTTTATAATTTCCTTTGATAATATTATGATAATAGTAAATCTTTGAAAAGTTTGAAAAGTGTTCATTTCATCCCTATGAGCAAATTCATCGACAACAATGCAATAGAAAACTCCTAATTCAAAGTGATATCCTCAACTTACAGCCTGAAGGTAAGCCAAAATAAAGTTAACTTCAAAAAAAAGTTACAAAACGTCGACAAGAGTAGCAACTTAAGAAAATAGTTACAAAAATTCATGTTCTTGTAACAAAAAATGATACATCAAGACCACCACAAACATCTCAAACAAATAATTCTAGTGAAACTGAAAATACCAAAGCGATTACTAGAAGTTGAAGCAAATTAAGAAAATCCAAGCGTAAACCGACAAAATTCAAAGTTGGGCAGCAAGACCTCAACAAAAACACCAAATTAAACCTGATACATTAGAGTTAACAAGAACTAATCCGCTTAAAGAATAGAAGAGATTATGCACCAAAGTCACAATTTTTAAAGTACATTGGATAAGCTATATGAATGTTCAAAAAACCAAACCTGAGTACTTTTTTCAGATTTTCCGGCGACACCTACATGGCGCTGGCTGCGTCGCGATTTCAGACAACAATTCTTCGTTTTTATTTTATTTTTCGGCAAGATATGGAAACCAAATTTTAGGTGAGTTTTAGGAGTAGTTGTATTAGGGATTTGGAAGAGGAATTGTATTTGGGGAAAAAACTATGAGGTGGGTATATTTGAACCTTATAGCTATTGTCGTTATAAATTTTAGGTGAGTTTTAGGAGTGGTTGTATTAGGGATTCGAAAGAGAAAAATTTGGGGAAAAATCTGAGGTGGGAGGTGGATATTTGGAACCTTATAGCTAGTGTCGTTACTGTGAGTAACGACACTCAACTTATAGCTAAGTGTCGTTACTCACAGTAACGACACTATCTTCCGTTAGTTTCATTCCCTGTTAGTTATTCGCAGTTGCAATTTTTGAATATAATAATATGAGTGTCGTTACTGAGAATTGCGTTTATATTAATTTTGTAAATAATTTAAAAATTGCATTATTTTGGTTAATTACTGTAAAAAATGGCTTAGTTAAGTCAAAACTTCAAACCTTGAAGCTAACCGTTACTACTTCTTTTCTGTGATGGCAAATGTTGAATACAGAACTTTCAAATTTAATTTTTTTAAAAACGTACGTGAAATAGGATAAGAAGAATAGCCACTAATCCCCTGAATTAGTGAACTTCCCTCTTGGATTCTTGGGGAATCAAAAGGAGGAATTGCTCCCCGATTTCATGCTTTCTCACCTACACATCGTTATTTGTTATTATATTATAGAGTATGATCTGTCAATACATAATTTAAGTGCTCATGATATGTAGAAGAGCTTAACTTCTATAGAAAGTCAGTTTAATTAAATATGCACAAGGATTTACATATCAAACTCCTCTTTTCATGAGCCACAAGATGCCATATAGGTGAACATGTAAACCAAAGAAATGCTAAAGAGTAAGCACCAACAACTAGTTCATGTTAAATGTTGAGTTTAACTTATATATATACATCCATAATATAAAACATTTATGTTTTATCTAATCATGTTCTTCAAGTTATTTGCCTACATTTTCAAGAATACAATTACTACTTCTAAATAATTAAATTTACTTGTTAGTATATTTAGGGTGACATAATCGATTTATATGAGTGTTTTTTTTTTTGGGGTACAATTTTATGTGAGTTAAAATCGATTTATATGAGTTAAACTCAAAATTATGCTTTAATTTGATTCTAATTCCTAATCTTAATTAGGTCTCACAAACCTTATAATTATGACAGCTTTGGCGATGATTTATGTGGAGATAACCTGCTTAACGTGGGACTTCCATTATCATTCTAATTATGTACTCTAACATCTCAATAGTTACGTCTCATTTATCATTAAACTAACCAAACCATCAATGAATTCAGACTGATCCTTTTCCTCCTTTGATACATGAGACTTAAGAACATGCATGTACAATGAAGTGTAATTAGTGGATTGGTACTTCATGATCGGACTGCAAGAACCAATAGTTTACACGAGTATATTTAAGTAGACTAATTAAGCTCAAGTTTCTTCAACGATGTATTCTTATAATGATACAAGTCAACCCATTAGTGAAGCTTCATTGCCTCATACGGTTAATTTCAAAGAGCAGGGTATAGTGTTGTTATAATACTCCTATAAACACGAAATAATAGAGTTTACTTGAGGCAAAATGAGAGAGAGAGAGTGTGAGAGTTTCATTGATTTCATGTAGTTCAATTTGTGTTGCAACGTCTAACTTCTTTAGTGGCAAACATGATGAAAAAATTTAGAGTGTGTAATACTCACACGAGTTTTTTCATTTATTTTTGCTCATTAGCATCCATAATAGTTTCTGTTGAAGAATCAAGATATAATTGAGATTATTCCTATAACCGGATGAGTACATTGTTGGAACAAAGTCATCCTAATATTATTAATATATAGTGGTCCGATCCTCATGGTCCTCATATATGTTGTCCATCTTTTCATATGTTACCATCAATCATACCATTATGATACCCTTATAAACAAGCTACATTCATTAAGTTATAAGTGATAAATTTAATTTCCAGAAAGAACGGAAAAAAAAAAGGTGAAGTTTTTCTAATTTGTAAAAGTTTAATCAGCTAAAAAATTACACACAGATCGTGAAGAGCAGAATGTGGAGACATACCTTTTAGGAATCAAACAACTTGTTCGATGAGGCAAAAGCAGCTACTTCGTACACTTATGAAGGTTCAATGCATGTAATTAAATGATCAATGAAAGCATATGGATAAGGAAAATCCTCAAAGCAAACCTTGTCTACTGCCTACTGGGCTTCTTGGGGCACCACTTATTGTTTGTGATTTTGGCTTCTTGGGCACCACTTTATTTGATTTTTTAGTCTTTTATTTTTGGTTCAAAATAATTGATTTGTTCAAAGTTCAAGAAGCTTTTAAATAGTTCTTCCCAAATATATCCTTGTCAATAAATGATCTAAATACATTTTTTAAAACTCCTCACAAATTTCTATAAGTAAATTTGAAAGAGACAAAGATTAATTTCGTAAATGACATTTTTAATAAAATCAAATAATACGGACCAGAAGAATGTGTTATGGTGAAGCTAAGAGACTTGGAGAGAAAGTAATTGAAGGAGAGTTTAGAGAGAGAAATATTCAATCATCTCATTTCTGGCTAAGAAAGGAATGCAGCTAAGATATTTATAACTAACTCTAACTAACTTCTTACTCCACTAGCTAATCTAACTAACTACTCTAGTATGCTGACTCAGCACTGAGTTAATTTAACTAACTACAACTAACTTGATTCCTTCAGCTAGGCTATAAACTGTGTGCAGCTCAACACCCCTCCTCAAGCTGATGGTTTGAAGATGTCCTTCAACCCCAGCTTGGACAGTAAATAGTCATGTTGCACCTTTCCTAAGCTCTTTGTTAGCAGATCAGCCATTTGCTCAGTTGTAGAGATGTGGTATGTTCTGATTAGTCCTTGAACCAGCTTCTCCCTCACAAAGTGACAATCTATATCTATATGTTTGGTTCTCTCATGAAAGATGGGATACGCTGCAATCTGTAGTGCAGCCTTGCTATCACAATAGAGACTGATTGGAAGGTATAGGTACACTCCCAACTCTTTAAACAACCCTATCAGCCAAATCACCTCAGCTACAGTTGAGGCCATACTCCTGAACTCTGCTTCAGCAGAACTTCTAGCAACAGTTTCCTGCTTCTTTGACTTCCAAGAAATAAGAGCATCTCCCAGCTTGATTGAGTACCCAGTAACTGACCTTCTAGTTTGTAAACACCCAGCCCAATCAGAGTCACAGAATGCAGCAAGCCTTCCTGTGCTGTTAGAAGGCATGAGTAAGCCTAGTCCAGGAGAGGTTTTCAGATATCTAACCACCCTGAGAGCTGCTTCCCAGTGAAATTGCTTAGGCATATGCATAAACTGGCTTAACACTTGGACTGTGAATGCAATGTCAACCCTGGTCATAGTGAGATACAGCAATCTTCCTACTAGCCTTTGATATCTTCCAGCATCCTTGAGTAACTCATCTGTCTGTACTGCTGAGCTGTTAGATGACTTATTCTGCTTCCTTATGAACTGATCATACTCAACTGAGGTGAGTTTAGTGTTGGTGTCAAGTGGTGTCCCTGCAGGCTTGGCTCCACTTAGCCCCATTTCTGAGATTAGCTCTAGTGCATACTTTCTCTGGCTCATGACAATACCCTTATCAGATCTGGCAAACTCTATGCCTAAGAAGAACTTCAGCTCCCCTAAGTCCTTCATTTTGAACTTGAGTTTCAAGTCATTCCTAGTCTTCTGTACCAATGCTAGACTACTGCCTGTCACTAGAAGATCATCAACATAGACTAGCACAACTATGATCTCTTTCTGCACTCTCAGTGTGAAAAGAGAGTAATCAAAGTGACTCTGAGAGAAGCCCAACTGCAGGAGAGCTTGAGTTAGCTTCAGATTCCACTGCCTTGGGGCCTGTTTGAGCCCATACAGGGACTTGTGCAGCCTACACACTTTCCCCCCTTGGCTGTCAAAGCCCTGAGGAACATGCATATAGACCTCCTCCAGTAAATCTCCCTGCAGAAAGGCATTGTGAACATCCATTTGAAAGATGCACCAATGCTTTGCAGCTGCAAGAGCTACAACAGACCTGACTGTGACCATTTTTGCCACAGGAGAGAAGGTCTCATTGTAGTCTAACCCCTCCTGCTGACTGTAGCCTTTAGCAACCAGCCTAGCCTTGTACCTTTCAACCTCCCTATTGGCCTTATACTTGACCTTGAACACCCACTTACACCCAATGGGATGCTTGCCAGGGGGCAAGTGTACCAGACTCCAAGTATGGTTGTCCTCTAGAGCAGCAATCTCCAGCTGCATAGCTTCAACCCACTTCTGATCCTGAACAGCCTTTTTAAAGCTTGTAGGTTCAGTAATAGAGGAGTAGGAGGACAAAGCAGCCCCAAATTGAGTAGAGAGGCCTGCATAGCTCACATGAGTGGACACTGGGTACCTGCAGACTGAATTCCCTTTGCCTTGGACAACAAAATCATGCATCCAGATAGGAGCTTTGGATGTTCTGGAGGATTTCCTGACTGGGTCAGGGACTGCTTCAGGAGCAGCTGGTATGGGGTTGGCTATGGGAGGCACATCTGGAGTGGGAGTAGGATCTGAGTGAGGCTGCTGAGGGACCTCTGAGTGAGGAGGAAAAGTAGTTGTAGGAGGATCAGACCGACAGGTGTCTTGAAGGGTAAGAACTGGGAACAAGGGATTGCTAGGGGAAGTTGCAGTAGGATGGTGGAAATGGAAGACCTCTTCTTTAAACACTACATCTCTACTTACTATGAATTCCCTGGTGTGAAGGATATACATCTTGTAGCCCTTTTGTGTCAGGGAGTAGCCCAAGAAGACAGCAAGAACTGCTCTGGGAGCAAACTTATCACCTCTTTTAACATCAGTGACATACCCCAAACAACCAAATACTCTCATGTGAGTCAAGGAGAGACGTTTGTGAGAAAGAACTTCAATAGGTACCCTGCCATTAAGAGCTGAGGAGGGCAGCCTGTTAATAATGTAGGCTGCAGTGGAGACACATTCATTCCAGAATTTCAAGGGAATACCAGCTTGAAATCTAAGTGCTCTCCCAATCTCCAGAATATATCTGTGTCTTCTCTCTACTATGCCATTTTGCTAGGGTGTATAGACACATGAGCTTTGATGAATGATGCCTAGATTTTGGAGTAACTCTGTCATCTGGGAGTTAAAGAACTCACTACCACTGTCTGTTCTTAGACATTTAACTGAAGTAGCATACATATTTTTCACCATAGAGAAGAAATGTTTTAAAACAACTACTACTTCTGACTTGGAACCCAATAGGAACAGCCAAGTATACCTGGAACAATCATCTACTAAAGTAAGAAAATATCTCTTGCCATCATAACTAGGTATTCTGTAAGGTCCCCACACATCACCATGAACAATGTCAAAACAAGCTTCAGATTTTGTATTACTGATAGGAAAAGGTAACCTTGTTTGTTTTGCCTGTGGGCATACTGTACAATGATGTTCTGTGCCCTTAGACCTCAGCTGCTCAAAACCAGCTATCTTCTTAAGAGTATCAGGCGGCACATGACCTAGTCTTCTATGCCACAAGAGTACATTTATTTCAGTAGTATTTACATCATTTATTCTATCAGCTGCTAGGGATAAAACTTGTCCACAACTTGATCTGTTCTGTGATTCTGCTTGCTCACTCCATTGAGACCTCAGCACATAGAGTCCATGTTCATGTCTACCAATCCCCTTCACCTTTCCACTGAAGAGGTCCTGAAAAATACAGAAATCAGGATAGACTAGTACTGTACAACTGAGTTCTTTTGAGAGCTTTGAGACTGAGAGTAGATTGTATCTAAACTCTGGCAGGTACAGCACATTGCTGATGACTTGATTCTGGAGCACAGTGGATTTTCCTACATGACTTACTGTAGCCTGTGATCCTGTGGATAAGCACACAGTGCCTGCACTCTTTCCTTTTAAAGGTGTAATATCAGTGAGACAATTAAGGTTGTTTACCATATGATTGGATGCCCCAGTTTCAACTATACATGTCATAGCCTTCCTATTAGCTAGAGGATAGTCAGGCATACCTGCAGCCATAGCAGATGTGACACCATCATTTTCCTTGTTTAGCATCTGCATAATCTGCATGTATTGATCTTGAGTAAGCTGAGGGACTCCTGGATTTGAAGGAATATTCTGATGACTATGCTGATAGGAGTCAGTGTTCATCTGCATTTGTCCAGGCGTTGATGGTCTGATGTCACTACCACTGGACCCATAATCAGCAAAGTGTCCTGAGTTCCCTCCATTGGTGAATCTTTGCTTCCTATTGTCATTGGGATAGCCAACCAGCTTGTAACAGTCATCTCTAGAGTGTCCTCTCACATCACAGTGATCACAATAGGCATTTGGCCTTTTTCCTTTGATATTGTTTCTGTTCCTAGGCCTATAGTTGGACTGTGACCCCCCTGAGTTAGAGCCTGAGTAGTTGTTTGAGTAGGATTTGTTCTGAGGGAACTGACTAGAGTTATAAGTGTTGTTTCCTCCTGAGAACATAGAGGTTTTGTTGGTGAATAAGGCATTCAGTTCAGGTATGTCAGGAGATTTTGCTAGTGCTCTTTGACTCTCATCAGGAATAATCAGTGAGTAGGCTTTGTTTACACTGGGAATAGGGAACATCATGAGAATCTGACTTCTAGATTGGTTGTATGAGTCATTCAGTCCCATAAGGAACTGCAGCAACCTCTGGTACTCAAAATGTTCAGCAAATGACTTAGATTCAGGGCAGGAGCAGCCTGGAATAGGCATTAGGGCATCAAATTCATCCCATAGATCTCTCATCTTAGAGAAGTAAGTAGCAACAGAGGATGTGCCCTGAGACAGTGTAGCTATTTCTTTATGCAGAAAAAAGATCCTAGAGCCATCAACTTTATCAAACCTTTCCTTCAGATCTGTCCATACTTTGTAGGCATTTGATTTGTACACAATGCTACCTAACAGACCTTGACTAACAGAGTTCATAATCCATGATAAGACTATAGCATTACATTTCTCCCACAACTCATGTAAATCTGAATCAAAATTCTCTTTCACACATTTTCCAGTTACAAAACCTAGTTTACTCTTTCCTAACAATCCAATCCTCATTGATCTACTCCACAGGGCATAGTTTTCAGATCCAGTTAATTGAATAGAGATCAGTGAGCTACCTGGAGTGTCACAAGCCTGAAGAAATAGAGGGTGATGGTGATCAATTACCACTGGTGCTCCACTGCTAGGGCTTGCATTTGCCATTGTTGACTGATTTGAGCTTCAAATTCTTCACAGAAATGAGAAAAAAAATTGCTGTAACTAACACTGTTTTGGGAGTGACCTCTTACTTGAGAGTTTTTCAACTCACAGTGTGTTTGTAGTACTAGAATGCGACTGAATCACCTCACTGGTAGGCTTCGATTACCAGCTCTGATACCATGATCTAAACTATGTTATGGTGAAGCTAAGAGACTTGGAGAGAAAGTAATTGAAGGAGAGTTTAGAGAGAGAAATATTCAATCATCTCCTTTCTGGCTAAGAAAGGAATACAATGCAGCTAAGATATTTATAACTAACTCTAACTAACTTCTTACTCTACTAGCTAATCTAACTAACTACTCTAGTATGCTGACTCAGCACTGAGTTAATTTAACTAACTACAACTAACTTGATTCCTTCAGCTAGGATATAAACTGTGTGCAGCTCAACAGTAATGAATACAGCGAATATATCCAACTCCAACTTGAACAAAATGTTTGAAGTTTTTTTATTTTTTATTTTTAAATGAGGTTAAATTTAACGAGACAAGTCGGTTTGATAAAATGTGTTATCGCCCATGCTACCCCCTCCTCGATAACATTGGAGAATGGAGAATGGACTTGATTAATCTTATAAAAAGCTTATCCGTTTATACCTAATTGTCCATTTATCTGTTTGCTTTTTGTTGAAAGCATAATTAGATAAATGTAGTCTTTTTAAAACATAATCAACCATCCTAAGCCAGGGGCGGATCTAAAGTTTACTATACGGGTTCAGAAGAACACAGTAGCTTTTGCGCAGACTCCGTATATATATTAAGAAATACAGTGAAAAGGTATAAATAAAAGAATTGCGAACCCAGTAACAAAATCTTTGTGGGTGCGCTGGTATTAAGCAGGCGTTGTAGAGTCAGCATACACAAGCGGGAAGGGTTCGAATCCTGCTGAATGCATATCTTTTTTGCTATTTCTCTCTTTAAAAGCAGACCCCACATGGACTATTATTTTACCATTCCTCTTGTTTTTTACTTTTATATTTCGTTTTTTAACACAAAACATAAGTAGAATGAAATACAGAAACAAATACGGACTCCTTCAGTCCTTTGTTATTTTTATATCAAGCAAAAAAAAAAAAAAAAACACCCAATTCTCAAATCAAAGAGAGAAAACACTCAATTCCCAAATCAAAGAGAATTAGGGTTAACTTCAAATTTCTTGCTATTTTCATTGTTCCACTGGTTTCACCACAAGTCTTGTGCTTCGCTGGCAGTAGCACAAAGGGCAAAGGCTGTTCTGTTTTTCCACAAATATCAAGAACAGTAGAAAACAAAGAATACCTTTGCACTTCAGTATGTGGTCCTATCTTTTTAAACTTTTTTTTACCATTGTTGCTTTGTCATGATCCATATGAATATAGTATTTATGACTTTATGTATATTATATTCATTGGGGTTGGGGACCATTTAGTTATTTTTTTCTTTTAATTTTTATAAATTTCAATAATTTTTTATTTAGCCATTAATTTAAAGTTCAGTATGTTGTTTTGCCACTTCAATGTGTTATAGTTTTAGCCATTCATAAAAAATTATCCTTTATTGATAAGTGATTATTTATATTTTGATTTTCAGGGCCTTTTTAGTTTGAGTTGATATGAAAAGATTTTCCCAGCCGGTAGGCTCGATCCAGCCCCAGGGTCAAATTGCTTCAGGTTCTGCCTCACCTTCGCTAAGTTCTCCTGTGTGTCCACTTGATGATGACAATGTTAATTCATCTCAATTAATCTACAGAGATAAATTGTTGAATTTGGAACTTAAATCTGATCCCACTGAAAGAAAACAAATTAGACAGTATTCTTCTAATCTACGTGACCAAGTGAGAAGATATTACATTCAAAAGGGACCTTGTCAACCTCGTGAATTTGATTTTCCAAGAAGAAACTTTAGTGGGATAATACGTCAATTTAACCCTGAATGGTTTGACATGTCATATTCTCAATGGTTAGAGTATTCTATTAAACAAGATGCAACATTTTGCTTATGTTGTTACTTATTTAAAAATGAGGTTGGTGGATATGGAAAGAAAGTGAGTGAATCTTTCACAGAAGTTGGTTTTAGAAGTTGGAATAGAGGCATTGAAAGGCTTGATCACATGTAGGTTTAGTTAATAGTGTCCACAATCGATGTTTCAAGATGATGTTAGATTTAATGAATCAAAAGCAATCAATTCTAGCTTCATTTGACAAGCAATCTGAGAAAATAAAAATTGAGCATCGGTTACGACTAGAAGCTTCAATTGATGTGGCAAGGTATCTTTTGAAAGAAGGAATGCCTTTTAGAGGCCATGATGAGTGTCAAACTTCTACAAGAAGAGGTAAATTTTTAGATCTCTTGAAGTGGCATACCGATAAGATTGAAGATTTAAAAAAGACTGTACTAGAAAATGCTCCAAAAAGTGACATGATGATTTCTCCAAGTATCCAAAAAGATATTGTGAATTGTTGTGCAAAAGAAACAATAAAGTCAATTGTTAATGACTTGAATGGGGATTACTTTGGTATATTGGTCGATGAATCAAAGGATGTTTCTCACAAGGAACAAATGGCTCTTGTTCTACGGTATGTCAACAAAGAGGGTAAGCTCATTGAGAGGTTTCTTAGTATTGTTCATGTTAAAGACACATCTGCACGGTCATTGAAAGAAGCGATCTATTCTTTGCTCTTAGAACATTCATTGAGTTTTTCTCAAATACGGGGACAAGGTTATGATGGAGCTAGTAATATGCAAGGAGAAATTAATGGTCTTAAAACTTTGATTTTGAAAGATACCCCTTCAGCATATTGTGTACATTGTTTTGCTCATCAATTGCAATTAACTCTTGTAGCTGTTGCAAAGAAACATCGTTATGTGGATAACTTTTTTGATATTCTCACTAATGTTTTGAATACTGTTGGAGGTTCTTTCAAACGCAGGGAGATGCTTCGAGATGATCAAGCAGAGAAGTTACAGGAACTACTAGTTCTTGGTGAAGTTCACACAGGAAGTGGATTAAATCAAGAACTTGGACTTCAAAGGCCAGGTAATACCCGTTGGGGATCTCATTATAAGACACTGCATAATTTTATTAAATTATTCTCATCAATTGCTTATGTACTTGGACGGCTTTCAAATGAGGGAGTACATTATCTAGAGAGAAAAATGGCAAAAACTTTGATGGATGACATAAAAGCTTATGAGTTTGTGTATATGTTGCATTTGATGTTGAAAGTGTTGGCAGTTACTTTTAATTTGAATATGGCTTTGCAAAGAAAAGATCAAGATATTGTGAGTGCTATGAATCTTGTTGGTTTTGCAAAGAGACAGTTCCAATCAATGAGAGATGAGTCTAAATGGGAGGATTTGGTAAAAGATGTCTCCTCATTTTGTGACAAACATGGTATTGTGATCCCCAACATGGATGAAAACTATTCTCTTGGAAAGTCGGCACGTAATCGCTCAAGTGTTACATATTTACATCATTTGCGATTTGAAGTTTACAATGATGTTATTGATTTGCAACTTTCAGAGCTTAACAATCGTTTCAATGAGGTAAATACCGATTTGCTTCTTGGTATGGCTAGTTTGAGTCCACGTAATTCTTTTGCGGATTATGATAAAGAAAGGATTATAAAACTTGCCACATATTACCCGAATGAGTTTAGTGCTTCCAACCTTGAAGATCTTAGTTTTGAGCTTGACTTCTATAATGATTATGTGCGAGAAAAGGATAATATTTTCTCAAACTTGAAAGGACTTGGAGATCTTTCAGAAACATTGGTTAAAACAAATATGCACAAGACATGGGGACTTATTTACTTGCTTGTGAAGTTGAGTTTGATAGTACCAGTTGCTACCGCAACGGTGGAAAGAGCCTTTTCATCGATGAAGTATGTTAAAAATGATTTGCGAAGCAGAATTGGTGATGAATTTTTGAATGATTGTTTGGTTTGCTATATAGAAGATGAAGTATTTGAAAGTGTACCGAATGATGCGATCATTCATCGTTTTCAAAAAATGACAACTCGTCGGGTGCACTTGTAATGGTAATATTTTTAGTCATATATTTTGTTTAAGTAGTTTGCTGCTCTTTAAATATATATTGTGTATCGGTACTCATTCCTTTATCCTGTTATTACTGTACATTAGCTTGAGGTAGTTGCCTTATCTTTAAATTCAAAACTCATACACTTAAAAACCTGGATCCGCCTCTGTCCTAAGCAGTCTAAAAATAAATGAGGGATCGATATCTAACTTTAGTAGCCTTTTTATGATCATAGGGAGTTTCATATACCTATCAAAGATTTAATTTGTACAGTACTTCCTTTGGCTGTCGCTATTAATGAGCTATCAGTCCAATCTTTCTGGTTCCTATCCACATGTTAGTGGAAGGTAATAGGGAGTTGCCATGCAGGAAACACTTAAAATGGATAATTTGTGGAGGTACACAACCACCACTAATGGCTCCACAACTATATATAGGAGTTGGGACTCTAACGTAAATTGCGTAGTCCTAACAAATTCATGCCTTAACATTTACTATGTACTAATTAGTTACCACAGATTAAAGGGTATGGTGAGAATATAATTACATGCTGCACATACCTAATCAAAGATTCAGAGATATCGGATAATCCGATTCGGATTGGAACCTCGACACGAAAAATTAATCTATCAAGCATTTTACCCATTAGTGCCTTATCTAACACAAATTCGATTAACTGCGCCACTAAATTTCGGGGTCAAAAAGAACATCTTAGAAGTATTTGTCTGTTCCAAACCCATTCCATTAATTAGTATGTAAACGCCCCTTCTAATTGGTGCCGTAGTAGTACTCCATATATTAAAATTTTCTTATTCGAACAGCTTTAGAATTAACTTATTTTGATTCCAGAAGAAATTCGCATCACTGATAAGATACTAACCTACTCTTACTACATGCTATTTTTCGAAATTCATACATTTTTCTAGGCATTTGTGTACTGGCGTAGACTTCAAAGAAAAAATTATTGTATGTTCAACAATTTTATTAAGACATCAGGATACTAGCTAGTACATGAATCTGTAGTGAAAATTTTCAAAGTTCGAAATGCTAATGGGCATGTGGTCCAAAACGTACGTACGGCCCTAAAGTCAACCCCCACTTCGTATAATACTCCTAGGTGATCTAAAAGTACTAAAATTGTTACTGCCTAACTTTAAAAAAGAGCTAAGAAGAAAATGACTTGTCTTGCACTATTTTCTATGAATTATGATCCAATCATATCAAGGAAGAAATATGCATGAAGGCGTGCCACGATCCACCTCTCTGCTCCTCGTCCTCTCTAACCTTTCTCCATTTGTTTTCTTACTTTTAATCGGTAGGGATATGATGAGGATATCTGGATTGGCTTTACTTTCGGGTTATAGATGTGGTTGGACAGTTCAAAATAGCTTAAAAGTATTTGGTTTTTAAATTAAAACAAAAAACACAAAAAGCAATAAATTGTATAATCTCAACTTATTGTGTTGGGCTTTAAAACTATTGTTGTTTGGCTAACAATTATATCTTTTTATTCATTATAGTTTTTTTCTAATCCCACTAATCTTAAAAACAAATGCGCTGGATTATCCTTCAGTTTTTTTTATTTTTTTTAAGAATATTTTAGTTATTTTAACATAATATTGTTTTACCAAACACTTAGCAATTTTTTTTCCCCTAAGTTTACCAGTTATATCCAAATCAGTAACTACTTATTTATAAAAATAAGTTCCATCACTTAAAAAATACTTTTAAATACTAATCTAAATGGGCAAGGGCGGATCTACATAGAGAGTAGCGGGTGCCACCATCACGCCTTTGTGTATATATGTACATATATGTATATATATTGAAGAAAAATATAAAGAACTTAAAGTGGCACCCGCTATAACTAAATAACCCATGGTACCACTGGTCGTGGGTAAGGGTGGCTAACGGTCCGGTTTCAACCTGACCGGGCCGGATTCGGGCCGGAAACCGGCTCGGCCCGGTTCAGACCGGACCAATATCCCCTAACGGGCTCCCGAGTCCCGGTTCCGACACGGTTTGGACAAAAAAAATCGGATGGACCGGAACCGGCCGGACCGAACCGAACCGAACCGGAACCGGACCGGACCGGTCCAAAAAAAAAAAGTTCAGATTTTTCTAGCCGTTTCGGGCCGTTGGCAACGGCTCTTTTGACCCCCTAACCGTTGTCTAACGGCCATTTTGACCCCTCTACTACCCCCAACTATTTTTTTCCTATAAATACCCCATTATTTCATCATATTTTCACACAAATCTTCCACTTCTCTCTAATTCTCTCTAATTTTCTATAATATTGCTATTATTCTACTTTGGCTATTTGTTAAAAGTTTATAATTTGGCTACTTTATCAAGTTCTAATTGGAGTTGCTATCAAATTTATATTTGGCTATTTTTTGAAGTTTACAAAGATAAAGTATTGGGTCAATTGGAGGTGCTACTTGGTTGAAATATCAATTTGACTATTTTTGCAATTTTTTGATTATCAAGTATTCAACTAATTAATTGAAGTGGAGGCTCAAATTTCAACTTCACCTCAATTATACGGTTATATTTGGTTGGTCCTTCCTACTTCTACTCTTTTATAATTTTTTTGTCATATATTTATTTTATTTGCTATTATTATATCTCAAAGAGGTTCAATTGGAACTAGTGGTGGGGGACGGGCACATGGTCGTAGAGGAAATAGGGGTAAAAAATTGCTGGTAGTTCTAGCCAGTTCACCCACATAGATGATTCTCAATATTATCATAATGTTGGCGCTGATAATATACTTGATCACGAAATGTTAGAAACACAATATGGGAATCAAAGCGGGGTTAATTTAGAAGAAACACCTGAATTTCAAGCTAGTCCACCCGAAGTTCAGTCTGACTTGCCTCATGTACCTCCTACTAGAATACCGGTTAAACGTAAGGATAGGTCTGAGGTGTGAGAATTTGCATCAAAGAATGTTGCAGCGCAGACGGTCATGTGTGGGATTTGTGAAAAGGTGTGGTTTTTTAAAACTTGGGGTAATGAGGGTAGGACGGGTAAACTTAGGGCCCACTTACAAAAGAAACATCCTAAAAAATGGTCAACGCGGGCGGGTGGTATATATTTAGGGACCGAACATGGGGGAGTAGCGCATGATGAATCTTCGGGTACCCAAACAAGAATTAACCAAACAACAGGAGGGCTTCTTACTTATGATAAACAAAAGGATAGGGAAGCTATTGCTAAACTAGTTGCCCTCGAGGGTTTACCTTATAGTTTTCCTTCTTCTACTGGTTTTGTTCGTTATGTTCAGTCTATATAAAATCCCTTTTTTAAAGGTTTCCCAAGAACTATTGTTAAAAATAATATTATTAAATTTAAGAACGAATATCAGAATTATTTGCGATATATGTTTGATAACTTTGACACTAGAGTATGTCTTACTACGGATATGGGTCGTTCTACTAATGGGTGTGATTATATTACTGTTACTGTTCATTGGATAGATCCTGATTGGGTATTTCAAAAACATATTATTGCTTATAAAGTTGTTGATGAACCACACACGGGAAATTATATTTGTAATAAAGTTTCATCAATTTTTCGTACGTACTGTTTAACTAACAAAGTTTTTAGTATTACGGTAGATAATGCTACAAACAACACAGATGCACTTAGGAACTTGATACCTATTTTGAACCCCCCTTTTGCTGAATTTTTTCATGTTAGGTGTGCATGTCATATTTACAACTTAGTAGTAAAAGATGTTCTTGACTTGTTTAACGACATTATCACAAAGGTGCAAATAGCTATTACTTATATTTTTAGAAATAAAAACCAAGAAAGAAGAAGAGAATGGGAAAGAAAATGTACAGAATTAGGAATGCCAATTAGGAGAGTCACAAAGGAAGTTTATACTAGGTGGAACACTTTATACGATGCATTGACTGTCGCTTATGACTATAGAGTGCCTATTTCTCTAATGTATAATAAACATTTTATGCAAATCTATCACCTTAAAGATGAGGATTGGCAACTTGTTCAACATCTTCTTCAGTTTTTACAAAAATTTTATCAAGCTACTTTAAAATTTTCCGGTCAATATTATCCAACTACTCTTACCATGTTATATTATATAGCTGGAATATCGGAATTATTGAAATTATATAAGCAATATGAAATTTACAAACCGGCTGTAGAGAGAATGATTGAAAAATTTAGAAAATATTTTTTTCCGATTCCTCCTCTTTTTTACATTGCTTCTTTGTTGCATCATACTTTTAAAATAAAGTTAACTGAACGACTTGTTAGAGAAATATATGAAAATTTAGAAATTACTCCTATTGAAATTGCTACTAATGGGTATCCAATTGTAGAAGAGGCTATTGCTAAAATTTATGCAGATACCGTGGCTATTTTTGCAAAGTATAGAGCTTGGGCAGACACTGCTAAACCAACGGAACCAATACAATCCACCGGGCAAAGTTCTTCACTGGCGGAGATGAGCACTTTTGGGGGACTTGACGAAAAGTTGCTTTCAGAACAGGACGAGTACGGGGAGGAATACAGCGAGTTCCAAGTGTATTTAATTCAATATCCAAAGAAACTTAACAACTTTGGAACTAAGAATTTGTTGGATTATTGGAAGAATCAAGAATCGCAATTTCCAATTCTTTCAAAAATGGCCCGGGATATTAACAATTCAAGCTTCATCAGTTGCATCGGAAAGCGCTTTTAGCCAAGGAAGATTTCAAATTGGAGATCACAGATATTCGTTGAAGGAGGAGGCAATGGAGATAGGAGTTTTATTCAGAGCAGAGCGAAGAAACTTTGGTCTACCAGAACTTACTAAGGAAAAAGGCAAAGCATATCTCGATCAAATTTTGAGTGACGGAACAAGTGAAGGGAGTCAAACCGGCAATGATGAAGAAGAAGAAGAAGAAGAACCAGAAGGAGATGATGAACAAGAACAACAACGGCCAGTTCCTAAAGAAAAGCCTACAACTATCCTCAAGAAACTAGCTAATATGTTTAAAAGAATGTAATTTTCTAAATAACAAATTTGAAATTACAAGTTTGAAGTTTAGCTATTGTTTGCACTGCTTATGTCTTAAACAATTCAATAAAATTGCTCCAAGTCTTGGAATTCAATCACAACTATTGTCTTCATACTTTTTTATTTTTAATTTATAGTTTGCGCAAAAATACTACAATTAATTACTAGTTTGTAAATTAGTTCAAATTTGATTTTTCTAAAATTAATTCAAAGTTTGAATTTTGAACTTAACAAATTAATTCAAAAGTTTGAACTTTGAATCATCACTTCAAAAATTTCATTACTTCAAAGTTCAAAGTATAAAAAAATACTACAAGTTTTTTAATTCTAAGTTTAAACTTTAAACATTGAAATAAACTAAATATTCCAAACATATGTACAAGTAAAAACTTGATAATATTTTGTTGTAATATTTTTCAAATTATCCACCACTTTAAATAAAACACAAAGGAAAAACAAAAAAAAAAAACAAAAAAAAATATATATTTGGCCGACTGCCAGACCGGACCGGCAGTTTGGGCCAACGGCTCTCTTTCAAATATAGCCGTTGGCTAACGGCCAAAAATGGCTATATTTGCCTATCAAATCCCCCCCCCCCCTAAATGCCCCCCATACCCCCCAACCTATTTTTATCTATATATACCCTATTATTTCATCATTATATCACACAATTTAGCACTTTCTATCAATTATCTCTCAAATTACTCTCAAAGGCTATTTTCTAAATTTCTTCCAAAGTCCAAACAATTATAAATTATAATGGCTGGAAATCAAGCTCCCGCTAATCCTGCTAATCCCGCTAATCCCGCTGTTCCTGCTGCTCCACAACGTCCTGAACGAAGATGTCGCTCTGAAATTTGGGAATTTATGGAGTATAATAGAGAAGATCACAAAGCTAAATGTAGAATTTGTGCAAGAGAGTGGAGCTTAGTGGGTGGAACCCATAAACTTATACAACACTTAGAAAAACAACATAATTACGAATGGAGTCGTCGTGTGAGGGCATATATCTGCGTAATAATTGAAGAAATGGTTAAGAAATTTTCTATGTCATTTCAATTATGTACTTTCGAATTTCTAGTTTATTTAGTATCTTTGTAATTTTATATTTCTAGTTTGTTTTTGTCATTTGAATTATGTATTTCCCGAATTTTCAATAAATTGTATGTATTTCTTTTCCAATCAACGTTTGTTTAGTGTTTATTTATTTACTTTACATTAATAAATTTAAAAATATGATTTACATAATTATTTTTTTCATTAAAAAATATAATTTACCTAATTATTACAAATGGTATTTACATAAATTGTTAAGTTTTTCAATTTTCAACTTTATTTGCCTAAAAAAAACTAAAAAAAATTAAAAATAACCGTTAAACTGGCCGGACCGGACCGACCGGTTAACGGTCGCCGGTACCGGTCCCGATCCGGCACCAATATTTTTAACCGGATAGGACCGGACCGGTAGGCCGGTTATCGCCAGTTTTCAATTTTTTTGGCCCGGTTCCGGACCGGAACCGGATGCCCGTACCGGTCCCGGACCGGACCGGGCCGTTAGTCACCCTTAGTCGTGGGTCAAAGGTTTTGATGTATGTGTCTTAGGTTTGAATCTTCCAAGAGCACAAGTTTATATTTTATTGTTTTGCTGCAGCAACAATTCCAACGTTCAAGAAATGAGGGCTTCTTTTCTTTGCCTTTTAAATTAGTTGCTTCGTTGTACTTTTTTTATTAGTATTTCTTTTTCTTTGTAATTAGTAAAATGTAAAGACATAGTTTGTTTATAGATATTATTTTAAATATTTGAATTTTTTCGTAACATCAATTTAATTTCAACTACCCTTTTTAACTTTGAATTCATTTTTTTAAATTTCAATTAAATCATATTTAAAAATGGTCCTAAAATATTTATTTTTTTAAAAAATAATAAATAAAAACTCTAATGCTTCCGACCATCTCTCTGCCTTCTAGTCTGCCAAGGCTCAGCAGGTTGAAAGATTAGACTATGTAATTAGAGTAACAAAGAAACTATTTATGGTATAGTTCCAATTTTTAACCCCTTGATGTGACGGAAAATTCTATAAAGTAATAAAGATATTTCAAAAATTGCTTTAGAGTATTAGTTGAAAACCTATACATGACATTAATACTTCCTTGAGTCCCTTTATATAATTTTCGGGATACCCCTAAATCCTAGATCCGCTCCTGTAAATAGGCTCATATTTTTCTAATATTTATTGACATTCAGATCTTCATGTAATAGATATCTTTTATAACAACATCCCATTATAAGAATCAATTTTCTTTGTGAACCAATTTTTTATGTTATATGAAGTATATTATATGTTTCAGATAGTAATATTTGCTATAGCGTCCAAAAAGTATCTATCGAATTAAGTTATTATAAAGAAGCTTGGCGGTATATATAAGATACATTGATAAAGCACAATAAAATTAGCCGAAACAATATTTTCATTTGTGAGAAAATAATGCATATTAAGGCTTTTAGTGGCTAAGAGAAATTAGAAAGGTTTATCTTAGTTCCAACTTCCAAGTATGAAAATGTGATATATAGAAACCTAACCTCTAAGATGTTGTCGAGTGAACCTATTTTTTAACATATTAACCAATATTTAACTAATCAACTATAGTCATTTATCTGATTGATTGTACATTCTTAATTAATAGACGTGTATTGAATTTCAGAGTTATTTAACTTTCAAAGTGTGTAAGAAGAGAGCGTTTTATTTGTTGTTGGCTTATGCCGGCGCAAATCATAAAAAAAGTTAATGTATTGCTCAATTTATCACAAGTTCCACCTCATAAACAAAAGTAATGTATTGCTTAATTATTTAAAAGTCAATACAAATAAAAAAAACCTATCAAATAATGGACCATATAACACTGTGTTCATTAACGGTAACCTTTTCAAATTTCATGAGCTTCTGTCTCATAGTCAAAACTAAGTTACGAGCACTTTATAACTACAACGTATGCCCATGGAGTAACAAAGACTATTTTGTGTTGATTTTGTTAAGCGGGGCGAAAAGTTCAAGATGTCCCTTATGATGGCTTATTTATGCAATTTTCCCGCTTTAAAGGCTAACCAAAATCAATTGGGAGAATATCCAAAATCAACTGGTAGATTATTCTCCCAATGATTTGACAATGACTACTTACTCTTTAACAAACCAAAGATATGCATAAGCAATAGAAAATCGTCGAAAGTAAGTAAGACAAATATATGGCCACATGCTTCTGCAGATATCAGAGACTAATCTCCATCTTAATATAATTCCACTGGTTAATTAAGAGAATCATGATCGTATCTGGACAGATTACCCATGCAATATTCAAGAATCAATGATCTGACAACCAAAATATTTTTATTAAAAAGAAAACGAGTCAACAGATTATGGTGTATAGACATCTTCATTCTCTTCCAAGAGGCTTCAGACTATAAACTGAACTAAATGTTTAAAAAAAAAAAGTTGGATACGTTGTCAATGAGCCATGAAAAATATATAATTAAGAACGAAATATGTTCTCGGGTTAAAACTTTGCATAGAGAAATTTATTGTTGAGAGCACTTTACTTTATTTTTTTTTGAACCTTACATAATGTGAGTCCGAGTTGCCCAAGTCAATAAGTGAATCGGATATATAATACCGGATGTATTAGGAAAAAAAAAAAATGAAATAAGCATTTGGGGTAAAGTGACTGGTTGGAACCTTAGGGAATTGTGCATTTCCAAGTCAAATGCTTTCAGAAAAGAAAATTAATCAGGTGACAATTAAGGGGTAACTCCATATAAAAATTGCATTTGCATGTGAGTGGGGTCTAGATTTTGGTCAAGTGTAAAGCAAGGGGACCAAGATTTGGTAAGTGGGGAAGAATGCTTTATTGCAAATTGACATATACTAAAGTTGCATTTCCTGATACACTATATGGTTATTTTTCTATGTGATCATATTATTAGTATATTAAAAACCGGGTATTCAACTGTTACTGAATGCACAGAATTTTTTCGATATCCAAAATATCAAAGTTTAATAAAATTATGAAGGAAAACTTGTCACCTTTTAGCCTACTTGATAGAAATTCTTGGTAACAAGTAAAAGATACAAATAAATGACTAATGGCAGTTCTTTGTAAAAAAAAAAAAAAAAGAAGATGGCATTCCTTATTCAAATGGTTTTACTTCTTTGTTTTCTTCTATTGTTCCTTTTCAGTTAAATCGACTGATCTTCCATAAATCGTAATTTTCTAGATACAATATGACATCTCAAATAAATAGTTAACACTTTCAAATGTGGAATTTGGTAAAAATTACTTCAAAACAAGTTCAACTTAAAAGTATTAATCTTCAAAAGAAATCATACAAAATCTCAGAAATATTGCTAAAAATCTTCAAAAAAAATGCTGTTGCAAAACTATATCATATCATCCACGAGTTTGCTGTATCTTCCTTAGTTTGGTGGTTAGACAAACTCTTCCTCATGCATCACCTTTTAGAGGTGATCTAATACAAATATTTTCATCTTTAGTTTTCATTTTATTTTTGTCTTGTTACCCTAATAATTCAACGGCTGCCCCTGAAAAGTGGGAAGCACAAAGATACACAGAATGCAGATAATTGGCTGAGCACAGCTAGAACATTAGAGTTTTTTAATTGTCTTGAATAGTAAAACCTTGAGCTGCATGCTTACACATCAATATCTAGAAATTTCATTTGGGTACTTTCAATACTATAAGACAATTAACCAAGATTTTATGGGGATATGCCTTTCTTGATTTTTTATAAAAAAAAATGCAACAAGAAGTTATGTGCTTTGATGGCAAAGATTGTTTCCTAACTCTTATCCTCATCATTAGCTTTATGAAAGTATAAACAACCTCCTTTGATTGAATCATTCCACCCCAATCTTCCAAAACTATATAAAATATAATAAAAGAATTGGTGGTGGTGTTATTTCATTTTCAAAAAGATCTCGTTCGACTAGTTACGTCATACAATGAAGTAAATCATTTTCATAGAGACTAATAATCATAATTACTTTTTTTATACGAATCATGACAAAGTGAAAAAAAAAAAGAATGATTATTGTAGTTATGTGACCATCTCAATTAAAAATTTAAGCTATTAGAGAGAGCACACTATATATTTAATTATTTCCTCAACACGTCCTCTCTCATGTGAGTCTCATTCTTTTTTCATGGGCCAAACACGTGATTTTTTTCCTTAAATTTTGGGTAGCGGTAAAATTCGATTCCAGAACTCTATTACCATGTTGAAGTTGCGTGCCTATCTAAACTAAAAACTTAAGCTATTAAAAAAAGCACATCTTATATATTTAATTATTTTCTCAACAATGATTGTTCTTTAGCTACTACTTACAATTGATTGCCTAGTGTTAGAGAAAGATAATTTCCACATACTAATAAAAGTAAATTTTACGAACTAAAAGCTATATTTATTTCTTCATCTTATCTATTACATCTCTATTCCCTATATAAACCAAGATTGAGCTCACTTGTGTGACTTGTCTGTGATCAACAAAATGAACTAAATTGATTAATTGAAAATTAGAGTCGCCAATATAGACTTGGCCCGGTGGATCGGTCCGGCCTACCCCGTGATTTGATAGGGCTGGATTATGATTTTTCTAAACCATAAAATATCAAGGCTTTTTAGTCCGACCCACGCAAGTCCACTGCCCGTGAGGCTTGACTGAGGCTGGACTGAGCTAGCCCATTGGCTTAGTAAAATATCTTTTGCCTTTTTTATCTTTCATAAATATATTTAACGGTGGATTTAATTGTAATGACAAAAGTAAATCAATAATTCAAAATTAATAATTGATCTTGCAAAATAAGTCAGAGTTCTAATGTAATACTATCAGTAGATTATAGTACCATCTATTTCTTAATTATGGAGAAAAGAGAATATCCTATTAGGGTTAGACAATCACTTTGATTTATAAAAAATTAACTTACTGGTTGATGTTGAATACTTATCAAATATTTTTGGTAGCTTGATAGAAGTTTGTGATTTAATTTTTATTTTTTGTGTTATTTGAAGTTGCTTCAAGAACTTTTGAAATTATGATTCACTTTTTTTAATGAAAGTTTAAGTCAAATTAAGTTTTGTTGTATTCAAAGTTTGTACTGTTTTTCAACCGAAAATAATAGTAATATCTTGTGTACTTCTAGTTTAAAATATTATTAAAAAAAGATCAAAACCAATATTAAAAAATTAAAATAATAATAATGGTGGGATGACTGGTTGGCCTAATGAATTAGTGGCCCACACAAATCGTGGGTTGGCCCGGCCCAACCCGCAAATTGCAAAGCCTACGTGGATTAGGTCGGACCGCCCATATTGACAGCACTATTGAAAATGCCTTCATTAAACAAATTTTAAATTTCATTATAATCAGAGTGTTTACCTTTAATAGACTGCTAATTTTGAAATTTTGATTTTGTATGTGTTCTATATTCAAGATGTCCTCTATCTAAATATCATAGCTTTGAAAATTGAAATATAAGCATTAGAAAATTATTTTAAGTGTTGGATGTTACTATTGTATGCAAATTTTACGTAGTTTGGGAAGATCAAACCTATTGGGATTCGTAAGCAACTAGATAATTTTTTCTTTTTTCAAGTTGTTAGCAACCAAATATAAAAATGCAAAATGGTGCTTATGATATACTCCTCAAAAAAACAAAAGGTACATAATAAAAATCAAAATCACCTTCTTTATTTCAACAAGAGGAAATCGAGAGGATTGCACGGAGATTTGTATCTCGTAACAGCTACGATAAAGTGTATCTCCGTAATGTTGCTTCGATGGCTACTTAATTTATATTCAATGTATTTTTAAGTAAATCATTGTAATATATTTGATAGGAGTATATGATAGCGAATCCAAAATTTAAATTTTATAAGTTAGAGTATGCATTTTAATATAGGGACAATTACATTGAGAGACACCCCACTCATGAAAATTACCAAAAAAGACCCCTATTTTGCTACCTTACATGACATAGCACCCCCTCCCTTTTTTTTTATTTTTTCTTTCACTCCATAGCACCCCTTTATAAAGAAAAAAAACCCTAGCCCCCATTTTTCCTCTCCTCCTTCCCTCCTTCCCATTTTTCTCTCCTCTCTTCCCCATTACACATAATCCGCCGCCCCCACCCCCACTCTTCCACCACTGCCCCACCATCATCCCCTCTCCTCCAAACCATCGATGTCGCCGTCGCCGAGGTCGTCACCACCACCACCGCCGCCGCAACTTCTTCTTCTTCTTCTTTTTTTTTTTTTTTTTTGCTTTTTGAATAGCAATGTTGATTTTCGTTGTATAATCCGATCCAAACTCCGGTGAGGAGTTTATTTATCGAGTTTCTTTTTTTTCTTCATTTTTATCATAAAAATTCATTGAGATCTACTAGTTTTTTATTAAAACTTTTGTTTAATGTTTAGATCTAGTGTTTTTCTTGTATAAAACTGTATAGATCTGGGATGTTTGTTAAACTTTTGTATAAAAGCTGCCTGAAGTACTGTTTAAAGTCAGTTTTGCGAGTTTATACACTTTTATACATTTTTATACAAGTTTATACAATTCTGTAAACGTGTATAAAAATATATAAATCTGTATATGTACGTATTAACAGTGTATAAAACACATTTTATGCATTGTAAATTTTGTATAAAGCTGTATATGCGTGTATGAACAATGAATAAAATAGTATAAATTTCAGATTCGTGCACTTTTATGGATGTTTTGTATAAAATTTATATTTTTTGTGTATATTTTTGTATTTTCCCTCTTGCATACACAATTTTATATGTATTTACATGTATAATTTATTATTTTGATAGATTTAGGTGTATAAAATTATCAAAAAATAATTATTTAAACAAATCCACAAATAAAATAAACAAATCCGGTGAATTTTTTATTTTCCGGCCACCGGCCACCGCCGGCCGGCGGCGGCAGTGGTGGCAGGTCGGTTCCTGGTGGTGGGGCAGTGGTGGGGGAGGGTGAGGGAGTGGTTCCTAGGGTTTTAGTTTAAATGGGTGCTATGTTGTGTAATTTTGAAAATAAGGGGGTGATATGTTGTGTAATGTAAAAATAAAGGGGTGCTATGGATGAAATGTGGCCTCTCATTTGTAATTTTGTGTTGAGAGGTGCCTAGTTTTGAAAATTCCCCTTTAATATAAGGACCTCATGTATGGGCCTAAATCAGTTTAGGTACACAAATAGAATTTGGATTCGGATACAAGCAATTCTTCGTATCAAAGTAAGAATAATGCGTGAAAAAGACGTAAATGAGAGGAAATAACGGTATTTCAATATATGAATGTGATTACAAATTTGGGCAGCGTTTCAGTACAAATTTCTGGATGCCTATAATACAAAATGAGCTTCTATTTATAGGCCTAAGGGCCATGCCCACGTTCTCCATCATCAGCAAGTGCATCCCCCACGATCTGAACAGCAGCATGGAGAAGTTAGTGGGACGAAGTAGTGGGCTGCAAAGTCGTTGGAACCGAGGTGGTAACCGAAGCCTTGTCACAAGGCTTCGGTCGTCTGACCTTACTGTTCGAGTAGGATGGCTTGTCACCGAAGCCCAAAGTTTAACTTGTCTTCGGTCGCGCCATTGGACGTTGACTTCGGTGATTCGACCACGAGATCGATTATTTTCCTCTGGAGCATCAGCTCGTTTTCTCTTCGGTCTACCATCTCGAGGTGTTGACCGAAGGCGACAATTTTCACCCAATACAGATAGTCCCCCCACTCCTCGGTAGACGTCGAAGTCGCCGAGGAGTGGAATGAATTTAAGCGGAAAATCGACGTGGCAAAACCCTATCCACGAATTTC